>SJYA01000967.1:1068845-1117369 GCA_006410615.1 Neotragus moschatus | reverse complement strand
CGCCACATGTGGACACATCTTGACAAAGGCAGAGAAATAGAAGAGAGCTTTCTACCTGCAAAAACAGAAGGTTGCTAGCTGACCTGGCTGTTGTTTCAGCATTAAGGATAATCTACTAACTAGCCAATTAACTTCTAAGTGAGTGGCAAGCTGCTACAGGCTAGTTCTAGTAACTTCTAGAAATGAAGCGCTGAAGAATGTAGAGTTCTTAGCTCCTGCAGTACCAAAATGCAAAGCAGAAGTGACCACATGACACAGAATTAGTTGATCTGGGCTCTCTGCATTCTAAACACATCAGGACCAGTCTGAGTTTAGGAGAAAATATTTTGTAAGCCTTGAGAATGCTAAGAGGCATCCTGGGTATCAGTGTTGCTAATCCAGTGTCTGACTAATTGCATGCACAGAATTTTCTCAGTGGATTTAACATTCAGTGAATTTCACAGAAATTCCATTTTGCAGTGTGCCATGACCGACTCATTTTAGTGTTGAAGATGGTCTCACAGAATTTTCCCTCTCTGATTGGTGCTTGATTTATAAAGTCTTGCCTTTTTTGGCCACGTCCAGGCAAGTCAAGAGGGTTCTCTTAAGCCCTATCCTCCATGTGGAGCTCTTTTGGAAGCTGAGGGTGCAGAGCAGTGAGTGGTTCCTGCCTCCAATTGTTCCCCAAAGTACTCCTCCTGCCTGCTCCCACCTTTCCATCTTATTGCCCTAGCACCATGATAAGGATTTTAGCTCCTGATGACCTAGCTCAGGAAGCACAGAGGGTGGCCACGGCAACTGGCTCTAACAGATCGGAGAAAGGGGCCTCTTTACCTCCAAGGTAACTGTCACTAAAGTGAGCTCCTGGAGCCATGGTGGACCAACATCTCAGGAGGCATGGGGCCTAGGGAGGAACATTTGAATCAACAGTGGAGAGAGAGGAAGGGCCCCCGGGAAGTTTACATCCTCTGCTGTGCAGCCCTGCNAGAGGGTGGCCATGGCAACTGGCTCTAACAGATCGGAGAAAGGGGCCTCTTTACCTCCAAGGTAACTGTCACTAAAGTGAGCTCCTGGAGCCATGGTGGACCAACATCTCAGGAGGCATGGGACCTAGGGAGGAACATTTGAATCAACAGTGGAGAGAGAGGAAGGGCCCCCGGGAAGTTTACATCCTCTGCTGTGCAGCCCTGCCCCCAGTATTTGCAAGGCCCCCAGCCAGATACAAATGGAGGTTTGTGTACCTTTTGTCTAAACATCTAGAAGGTATTTTAAACAAAATGTTAACTCCTCTGACTTTGACAAATATACCATTAGAAAGACCTGAAAGGCCTGGTTTGAATTCAGAATTCCTGGACTCCTCTGAGATCTGAGCTTGAACATGGCAGCACAGGAAGATAGACCCCTGGCCACACCCTGCAGGCTTCTCCTCGCTCCCTCCCTCCCACTCCCATCCTGTCCCACATGCCCTGGCCCACTGTCCCAGCTCTACCCACCTGCCTACAAACAGTGGCCCCATGGTCACGTGTTAGGTCCAGGGAACACACATACTGGGTGTGATCCATTTTCTGGAATATAGACTCCAGGGGCACATCTGCTTAGCCCACTGATTCCTCACCTAGTGGGCAAGGATGTTGCCCACTGTTGGCCAGAGCAGGCCACTTTAAAGCATGGGGCCCTCTTGCCTGGTCCAAGGCAGTTTATAGGAGCTCTCATGTATTGTCAGATGAAGCTTAGGGAATGGGAGGTGGGGAGGACCAGGCACTACTTGGAGCTCATTAGTTCATTGAACTGATATTTCTGTGAGTATATTTATATGTTTCTGATACAACTGCAAACAAGACAGGTGGAGTCACTCCCCTTGAATGGCTTTCAGTCTGAAGGTAGAGACTTACACAGTTAATCATGTCAGGACTTTGATCACAAATGTATCGAGGGCTGTGGAGGAGAAACAAATGAAATCAAGAGTTTTCAAAAGGAGGACTTGACTTGGTCTAGGAGGCAATCAGAGGAGGTTTTCTTAGGGAAGTGATGTTGAAAAGTCACAGAGGATGAGTAAGTTATTCAAGAGGAGACCCGGGAGTGGGCGGGGGAAGTGTTTCATACACAAGGAGCTCATAGGTAAGCAGCACCGAAACAGGCATCTTCAAGCTGTGCTGTAAATCAGGGGGAAGAGGTGGGGTGACCCTCAAGAGAAGGAAACGCCTGCTGGGTAGCTCATCAGCAAACAGGAATGGGGAGAGAACTAAAGTGAGCTGTTTCTACTTGGGCCAGACTCTGCTTTGCGATCAACACACAGCATCTCCATTATCACTGAACATGACTCTTGCTCAGAGGGTCANAGAGGTGGGGTGAACCTCAAGAGAAGGAAACGCCTGCTGGGTAGCTCATCAGCAAACAGGAATGGGGAGAGAACTAAAGTGAGCTGTTTCTACTTGGGCCAGACTCTGCTTTGCGATCAACACACAGCATCTCCATTGTCATTGAACGTGACTCTTGCTCAGAGGGTCAGGCATTACTGTCCTGCATTCACAGGGGAAAGATGAAGTCCAGAGGCTAAGAAGTTTTCCCAAAGGTGCACTTGTATTCAGGAACAGAACTGTGTGCTCTGCAAGTACTTAAAAAAAACCAAATAACTCAGTGAACTGGCTTTGGTGAATTCTTCTTTCTTTAACAAAGGTAGACATTGAGGCTCTGTNTCATAGGTAAGCAGCACCGAAACAGGCATCTTCAAGCTGTGCTGTAAATCAGGGGGAAGAGGTGGGGTGACCCTCAAGAGAAGGAAACGCCTGCTGGGTAGCTCATCAGCAAACAGGAATGGGGAGAGAGCTAAAGTGAGCTGTTTCTACTTGGGCCAGACTCTGCTTTGCGATCAACACACAGCATCTCCATTATCACTGAACATGACTCTTGCTCAGAGGGTCAGGCACTACTGTCCTGCATTCAAAGGGGAAAGATGAAGTCCAGAGGCTAAGAAGTTTTCCCAAAGGTGCACTTGTATTCAGGAACAGAATTGTATGCTCTGCAAGTACTTAAAAAAAAACAAATAACTCAGTGAACTGGCTTTGGTGAATTCTTCTTTCTTTAACAAAGGTAGACATTGAGGCTCTGTTAAAAATAAATATCAGGACAGTATGACAGTATGTTATAGGTTATATGTTTATTGGGTTTTCTTTTTGCGTAATGAGACTCCTTTTAACACATCATGACCAAATTATTTGTAACCTGGAGATAAGATATCAGTGTCTTGGGTGGTCTAGGAGCTATTTCCACGGGTTTTTGGGTGATGTTTAAAAAGAAAGAAGAGCTATTCTCAGAAAGTGTGTTTTTTGACTTAGGGATTTAAAGAGAATGAAAGAGTAAGTCGGGAGAGATGCAGGAAAGAGGGACGAAAGAGAAAAGAAAAGTATCCTATTGACTTTTGTGTTCACACATACACCACACCCACACACGCGCTCATACAAATTCACGCGTTCTTCAGATTAGACCTTGAAATGATGATCCATTTCTAGAACCTAGTGGGGCAGGGTGCCAGCAGTAGCCCAGCTTTCAGTACAGTTAATGTGGGTGTGAGTGTGGGGCAATCAGAACAGTGTAGAATGACTCTGATGGAACATGGGGTCTTCAGTTAGACCACCTATTTGAAACCTTGCCCTACCACTTGCCCGTTGAATGACTGTGGGCAAGGCATTTAACTTTGCCTAAATTCCTCGTCTGTAAAATGAAGTTAATATACTTCCTGCACAGGACTGTAGTAAAGTTTAAACGAAAGGAAATCATCCACATATAGTAGATTCCCTTGGATGCCTATTCAATAGTTCTCTATTTCTTCCTTGCTGACAGATCACAGTTTTGTTTGGGGATTTGCAGAAGCTCAGCCTCAAAAAAACTGAACTCCATCTCTGGGGCCCAGGGAAGCCAATTAAAATGATTTTTCTCCATTTGTTAGAGATGTATAGGAACTGATTCCTTCTGCTGTTTCTTCTCTGCCATGATGTTGGGAGCTGTGGCAGCCATCCTGAAAGCACGGAGAGAATTAGCTAAGGACAAGCCAACCCACGGAGAATGGCAGACTAGAAAGGAGAGAAGAACCTGGGTGGTCAATGATATTGTTTAGCCCCTGAAGACATTTGATTTCTGATCTTTTTGTACATAATACATGTCTGATTGAGATAATAAATGTCTTTGCTGTTTAGGCCAGTTTAAACTGGATTATGTATAAATGTTGCCCAAAGCACCCCAAGGGAATGCCCCTGCATAGATCCGTAAAGCATAATGAAGACGCAATTGTGAAGCACAACCAGTGAAAAGTGTATCAGACTTAGAGACAGGAGACTTAGTTCTGGCTGTTTCTCATGACTGTTACTAATATTAGTTCTTTCATCCTCTGAACCCTTGAATCTTACTTGCCTCGGCCCGTGGTATTGAACAGATTCTTCCTATCTGAGCTGATTTTACTCAAAGCATCTTCTCTGCCCAGATACTTTCCTGCATATTGCCGGTTGAATCTCTTCCGCAGACGTCTACCCCCACCCACCCTGCCCTCGCATTTCATCCCCTNATCCTCTGAACCCTTGAATCTTACTTGCCTCGGCCCGTGGTATTGAACAGATTCTTCCTATCTGAGCTGATTTTACTCAAAGCATCTTCTCTGCCCAGATACTTTCCTGCATATTGCCGGTTGAATCTCTTCCGCAGACGTCTACCCCCACCCACCCTGCCCTCACATTTCATCCCCTACCCGTGGTCCCCACGGTTCCTTCTAGATCAGTCCTGCCCTCCTCCCACATCTATACCCTTTGCACCAGCTTTGCCTGTTTTGTTGATGTCTGAGTAAACAAAAAGGCAGTATTGCATTTTTAAACTACACAAAACTAAACATGAATGCGGGGAGCTAAGAAGTCACTCCCAATATTTGCAGTCTCCAGAGTAAGATTCTCAAGTTGGGAAGAGGAGGGCTATTTTGTCAATGAGAGGACACTGTAGTGTCTGGAGGCACTTTGGTTGTTATAACTGGAGCATGCTACTGGCTTGTACTGGGTAGAGGCCAGGGAGCTATTTTCAACATCCTACAGTGCAGAGGACAGCCTCCCATGACAAAGAATTATCTGGTCCAAAATATCAACAGTGCTGAGGCTGAGGATCCTTGCTCTAAAAAAATGAAAATTAGACAACAACAACATTACATTCCAAGGCTTTCACGGCTTTGAGCATCCCCACCCTCCTTCTTCCAATAGCAGAGGCCCTGTGCCCTCATGCTGAATGACTCTCTTGTATTCTGTGTTTCTCAGAAACTAGAGGAGGCCTCCCAGACTCGAATATTACTTATCCAACTGGGCTTCCTCTGCATCCTTCTGGCTTTTAAAAGAGAACTGTATGAGTAATGAATGCTTACTATGGGGACACGAGCCTTTGATCTTCCAGGCCTTTTCCTGTTTCCCGAAGGACTTTACTCTCTCCTTCCTCCTCTTCAGCATAATTCTAAAATCATTTAACTTTGTCCTTAATCAAACTCTGTNGATAGTAGCCCACCAGGCTCCCCTGTCCCTGGGATCCTCCAGGCAAGAACACTGGAGTGGGTTTCCATTTCCTTCTCCAATGCATGGAAGTGAAAAGTGAAAGTGAAGTCGCTCAGTCATGTCTGACTCTTAGCGACCCCATGGACTACAGCCTACCAGGCTCTTCTGTGGGATTTTCCAGGCAAGAGTACTGGAGTGGGTTGCCATTGCCTTCTCCAACATCAACTTAGTTGCTTTCAATTCATTATTTGACAGTGTCCTAGACTATAAATCTTCTGTCTTATTCTTATGAGGAAAGTATTCTTTATCTTTTCCTTCTCAGAAATGAGTGGCCACTAGTTAAGGGCACAGACTAAATGGAATTTTCAAAAGGGAAAGTCATCTCATCTCTCATTCTAGTTTTCAAGGTGAGTGCCACCTTGATCATTTGCCTTTTCTGTATCTCTTCCCTGCATAACTTGGTAAAAGTATATGTACATGGATATAGATTTACATGTAGACAGAGATACAGATATGATGTATGTATGGATACACACACAGTTTTTTTCTATGATCCAGGCACTGTGAACATATAATTACTCAGTCTTCACAGGTCTGTGAGTTAGGTGGGGTTATTATTCCCAGTTTGTAGTTAAGGGAATGGAGGTTCATTGAAGTAAAATAATATGTTTACAAACACATAGACATCGTGAGAGACACAGGATTGTGAGGTGTCTGTTTCACTCCAAAGCCTTGCTCTTTGCCTCTAATTCTATAAAAGAGAATCCACACTGTATCAGAGACTGATCATTGTTCCCCAAGATCCATTCTCCTCTCTCTTTTCTTCTAAGGATAGAACTGACTCCCACCCACCGCCAGTCTCAGCAGAGCCTGCGGCTTCCCAGCTGTGGCTCACATACCCAGTTGTGACCTTGGGATTTACTTCTCCCCAGAAGAAACCAGTGGGTGGAGTAACTGTGTGCTACCTGGACAGCACACCCTTAAAGGGAGGCCACCTGCAGTCCACTTCCTTTCTTTTTCGCTCCTATAGCCTGGAATATGGGAGCAGCCCTGGGGGTCCTCCCTAGTGCAGTATACCAACTAGTTTTGGAACAAGAGTCCCTGGACAACTTGAGCTTGGACCAACCTCCTACCTCTCTGGGCAGTGAGTCAGAGAGAGATTTCTGTTTTACTTGAATCATTGTAGTTTTTGTTGCCTAAATTGCTCCCTAGCTAATATAATTTTCGTGATTCAAGAGCACTAGTCACAGTTTCCTAAGATATCAGAGCTGGCACACTCCAGATACACAAAAATTGCAAGTTGTGATGGGTTGCTGATTTAAATGCCTTGTTACTTTAAAAGTTTGCTGCAGCCTTCTGATGGCAAACCACATCCTGCACACACCTAACATTGTTACCAAAAGTGGGATTGATTACAAGTGATTTATCCTAAGAAACAGTGTTACTTAGATTGACACACACTGCTATATATAAAATCGGTAACTAATAAACGGATACTCTATAGCACAGGGAACTCTGCTCAGTACTCTGTAATGGCCTCTATGGAAAAGAATCTAAAAAAGAGTAGATTATGTATATTTGTAAAAAATTAAAAAAAAAAAAAAAGAAGTGGTGTTGCTTCGTGGGTCTGCTCTATAAGACCTAGCTTGTGAGTTCTACCACTTCATGGCCTTCTACTTTGCTCTGCTTCTTCTCCAGACCATGTCCTTCGTCCTGACTGGTTGGCTACTCCAGTAAGAAACTGCCCCTCCTTCATCTCTAGGGTCCAGAACACCATGAATGGATCACAGAATGTCTGTCGTCCCTCTGTGTGTGTGTTCAGTCGTGTTTGGCTCTTTGAGTTCCCATGGACTGTGGTCCACCAGGTTTCTCAGTCCATGGAATTTTCCAGGCAAGAATACTGGAATGGGTTGCCATTTCCGACTCCATTATTTTCTCTAGATAATGAGAAACCATGAATGGAAAGATTTATGATCACTGGGAGCTAGCCTCTTTGATTAGCTGATGAAATCTGCAGAAAGAAATGCATGTTTGTACCTAATTTTGCACATTTCAAGACTGTCCATAGAACTCCATGAAGCCCATCCATGAATACCTAGGTTTATAACACTTGTATCTGTGCCTGGTTGCATAAAAACATGTCATAATATTCAATACTGTCATGTATTAAGTTTGAAATTCCTTAAGGACAAGAGTTATATGTTGGTCTGGCACAGACCTACGTAGGTGTTTAATGAGATGTATAAAGGACCAAGCATCAGAAATTGATTTTTCCATTTGGTCTAAAGATTTACAGTCAAAATGCTCTATTTTTAGAACTACTCAGAAAATGAGGTGAGAGAGAAAGAGTGAGGAAAATGGTAGGGACTCAATGTCCAGGAACTCTCAGTCCCATCCATGTGTAAATCATTTAATAGCTTATGAATGATTTAGCAGCTGGTCACTGGTCAGAGAATAAATCTTTTAATAGGCAAGATGCCTGCCTCACTGTCATTGTTAGAAGATCCAGCCTAAAATTGATGTAATACTTTGAGCTAATTTTGCTTAATGATATAAAAATTTATAACTTGATCTCAATGAAAAAATCCTCCACTATTTTCTTGCTCTCTGGGGCAGAGACTGTTAGTTTTCCCCCAATATTTATTTCCTCCTTCCCCAGTAGAGAACTCTGGGATGCTGGAGGGACATGTGACTGCCCAGAATAAAGAGGACATTTCCCAGCCACCCCTGCAGCTGGAGGTAGCTCTCTGACTAAATTCTGGCTTATAGGATGTAATTGATTTATATAAGTGTAACAAAATGTAATTAAATACTGGTGAGGAGGGTTGGTTCTTCTCATTCCTTTCCTCTTTCCTATTGGTTGGAATGTAGATGTAAGGAAGGGCAGACCCACGGGGACCAGGTGTGCATTGAAGAAAGCAAACCACAGGTAGCAGGGGCCCAGGTCCCTATCACTGTGGGTTGCCCCAGCAGTCCAGAGTGGTTTTGGCTCCCCAAAACCACCCCCACTCTTGGAGAGTTCTTAGAAGGACTTGCAGGACTCAACATATGAATATGCTCATGACTAAGATTTATCACAACCACAGCAAAAGGACACACCGCCCAATCATGAGAGCAAAGAGGAAGTGGAGTCTGGAAGAATCCATGTGCTGGCTTCTCTGTGCATTCTGCCTCCCATCAGGGGACACACAGAACTTGTCTTCCCTCGGCAGTGGAAATGCTGCAACATGCATGTGACGTCTGTGCACAGGAAGGCCCAGCTGAGACTCAGCACCCAGGTGGGGGCTAGTCCTGTCAGGCACCATCTGCCTGGCATGTACCAGCATTCCAAATTCTCACGGAGAAGTGGACAGATAATTGAGGCACAGGCTTAGTGGAATGAGGTTCGTTTTTAAAAATTTTTATTTATCTTTTGGCTGTGCTGGTCTTCGTTGCCACATGGGCTTTTCTCTGGTTGCAGAGAGCAGACACTACTCTACGGTTGAGGTGTGCAGATTTCTCACTGAGGTGGCTTCTCTTGTTGTGGAGCATGGGTTCTAGAGCACGCAGGTTTCAGTAGTTATGGCATGTGGAGGGCTCAGTAGCTATGGCTCCTGGGTTTTAGAGCACAGGCTCAATAGTTGCGGTGCATGGGCGTAGTTGTTGTGAGGCATGTGAAATCTTCCCAGATCAGAGATCAAACCCATATCTTCCATACTGGCAGGTGGATTCTTTACCACTGAGCCACCAGGGAAGCCCAGTGGGATAGGATCCTTGATCTCAATTTTAAAAAAAGAATCTCCGACTATTTCCTTGTCTTTTGTGCTGGGGATGGCTATTGCTCCATAACAGCTCGCTGTTGACTTGGACACCCAAGAGCCAAGTTCCCAGATGCCAGCTAAGGGCTAACCTTGCAAGTGTGTCTTTCTAAGGAGAGTGGTGTCAGGGCTACTACACTATCTCTTCTGCACAGACATAATCTATACATTTACCTGAAAGAGAAATCAGCTCTCAAATTTGTTTCAGTCAATGTTTCTGTTTTTTTTTTTTTTTGGTCTCTTTTAGCCAAATCTAATTCTAACAAATACTCTTCCTTCTTCATCTATTTGAAAACTAAGTGGAAATAAATCTTGATGTCAAGTTAACAGTGGATGTGGATACTGAAGGCTGGTTGGGATTTTCTCATCTCAGAACAGATATTTTCTTATCTCCAAATTCTGCTTGAGAGCATTAATTTACAAAAGAACCTGTGTTCCCAAGGTTCATTTGTAAACTGCACAAATCAGCTCATGAAAGACAGCCATGGCGAGTCTGTGGTGGGGCTAGAGGGATCAGGTTCCCATGAGGAAACTGCAAGTCGCTTCTTCCTATTTCCTGGAGCTCTACAGTGGTGTAGACAATGACCATGTGTCGTGAATGCTTGGAGAATGACCTTCCTCTGGCTTCTGATAGATCTGATAAACCATAAAGCATCTTTAACATTTCGGCTTGCTATGGTAGTTCCCACAAAGAAACATTGCAGTTTATAGAGTTTCTACATCAATATTCAAGCTCCAGAGATTTTTTAAAAAATTCATTTCTTCATTTTACACAGGTGAAATGTAACCCATCTCATAAGATCCAGCACATTGGTCAAAAGTGGAAATAGAAACCTGTGTCCTGATCCCCATCCACATATCCCTCCTGAATAATAATCATCTGGATCCCCTGTGAAAACAGATCTGGACAATAGACAGCCCCTAATCATTGACTCACTGACTTTCTGTATTGCCACTGACTCACCTTCAAACTGTGTGGAGCTTTCAGAGGCAGGAAGAAAAGTCTCCTAGGAGAGGCATGTGGGTAGACAGAAGGCACTGCACTCTGACAATGAGTCACTCTGTGACAGTGAGTCAGTGGTTAGGAGCTGTCCATTGTCCAGATCTGTTTTCACAGAGGATCCAGATGATTATTATTCAGGAGGGGTACGTGGATGGGGATCAGGACACAGGTTTCTGTTTCCACTTTTGACTAATGTGCTGGATCTTGTGAGATGGGTATTATAATGGTGCCGGTGGGAGAGCAAGAAGTATCCTAGAACACAGGAAGTAATCAGTGCCTCCAGCTGATTATAATCACAGGACTTCCCTTCGGTCTGCTTTAGACACTTATTTGACAACTTCCTTTGAGGTGCTCCTGAGACAAGTGTTATTAACAAGGAAGGCACTAATTAATTTGCATGCACACCAAACAATACTGCAGTTTTCACATGCCTGTGTGGGCCCTTGATAAATGTTATTTGAGGATGCTACTATCTATTCATCAAACCAAAAGACATTTCCCAGCTCCGGAATAACACCTTTTAAAGAAAAGTATATATTGAATGTGAAAACCCTGATCTTAAGAATCAAATGACTCAATGGATTTTCTGTGTATTATTTGGAGCCAGTATCGGGCATTCTCTTTCTGCCCACTTATTTGAGATGTCTGTTTGCTGACCAGAGTCTAAGGCAGCTTAATAACTGGGTGAAGAATAACCAACAAATTGCTGAGCGCTGCTCTTTGTCACATAATGGCTATGCTGAGTAGAAATAGAAGTCCCCTGTGTACGCTCTGCTATATTTAAAATGGATAACCAACAAGGACCTACAGTAGAGTTCATGGCATTCTGTTCAATGTCATGTGGCAGCCTGGGTGGGAAGAGAGCGGAGGGGAGAACGGATTCGCGCGCATGTGTGGCTGAGTCCTTTCTCTGTTCACCTGAAGCTATCACAACGTTGTTAATCAGCTATGTGCTCCAATACAAAATAAAAAAGCTGAGAATAAAAAAAAATCATGAAAAAGAAGTCCCTATGCTCACAAAGCGNGCTCTGCTATATTTAAAATGGATAACCAACAAGGACCTACAGTAGAGTTCATGGCATTCTGTTCAATGTCACGTGGCAGCCTGGGTGGGAAGAGAGCGGAGGGGAGAACGGATTTGTGCGCATGTGTGGCTGAGTCCTTTCTCTGTTCACTTGAAGCTATCACAACGTTGTTAATCAGCTATGTGCTCCAATACAAAATAAAAAAGCTGAGAAAAAAAATCATAAAAGAGAAGTCCCTATGCTCACAAAGCAGAAAACACACACAACCCCCGAATATCACTCACTTTACCTGGAAGCGGTGGGAATGGTGGCAAAGGTATGGCCTTGGGGTGAATCTGAGATTAGCCTCCATGAAGCTCAGATCTGTGTAAGAGGGTGGCAAGCATATCTAGCNGAAAAAAAATCATAAAAGAGAAGTCCCTATGCTCACAAAGCGGAAAACACACACAACCCCCGAATATCACTCACTTTACCTGGAAGCGGTGGGAATGGTGGCAAAGGTATGGCCTTGGGGTGAATCTGAGATTAGCCTCCATGAGGCTCAGATCTGTGTAAGAGGGTGGCAAGCATATCTAGCCGTTAGGACTGCTGGGAAGATACAAATGAGAATATGTATGTAAATATCTGTGGAGTGCTGGGGAAGACACAAAGGCCGATCACATCCCTTCCATCTACTCGGAAAAACAAAAACAGTTTTTCTTGCTATTGAAGACATGATTCGACTCTTAAGTGTGAGGCATCGGCTATGCAAATTGGAAGGCGTATGTCAAGGTTCTGTTTTGTTTTGTTTTTTTTTTTTCCAGATAGGAAAGAAATACACACTTTTACTTTTCTGCAGATGCGAGCACCTCAGTTCTGCCGTCACTTCCCAGATGGTATTCCATGTGCCTGACTGTGACAATTTGTTTATCGACATGGGCATTTTACAAAGCTTGTGGCATCAAAGTTCTTTTCTCTTTCCATTTCTCTGACCTCTTCACCATGAAGTACTTAAATAATCGTTGATGGTTTCTTTCTTGCAAATGGTATTTTTTTAAAAAGTAGAAACAAAGGTATTTTTACCAAACACCTGTCCCCACCTCTGGGTGGCCTTGCCATGTGATCAGGCCCTGCCCAGTTATTGCTCACCTTCCCTCTTGCCTCTCTTCTCTCATCACTGCCTCTTCCCGTGAATGTCCATCATTCCTAAGATACAGGAGTCCACAGCATTCCAGGTGTGCAGAAACAATCTTTCCTGGGAACATCGTCCCCAAACTGTGGGGTATGATTTAGGTGATTGCAGGTGACACATTGATGTTCCATGATGTGACATTTTATCACAGACTGAGAAAACCATTCCCTTTCAATTCTCTTTCATGCTTTTGATCTCACAAAGGGAAGAGTCTATGCTTTGGCACTATTATGCCTTTAACACATCTCTAATGCTTTCATTCGTCATTTTTAACAAAGAAAGAGAAGCTTGCAGGTTCAGAGTCTTGGGCACATTAAGATGTAACTATAAAGTCCAATATTGTCCACCCCAGGAAGTAGGGTCTGAGCCGGCGGCTTCTCCCAGGAGCTCGGCCCGCGAGGCATCGGCCGGCAGCCGCAGGAGGAGCGCCATTTCCCTGGGCCCTTAGGAAAAAAAAAAAAAAAAGTCTTATATTACCTACTACCATTTCCAGTTAATTTAAAAAATAGACCGTTTTTCACTCAGAGTAATAAAATAACTTTTTTAAGAACAAATTTNGGGAATTGGTGATGGACAGGGAGGCCTGGCATGCTGCGATTCATGGGGTCGCAAAGAGTCGGACACGACTGAGTGCTTGAACTGAACTGAACTGATGATTGATCATGAACATTTTTCTATGCCATTAAATATTTCTCTAAAAGCCCCAAATTTCTAATAGCTCCAAAGTATGTATTTATGGATGTTTCATGATGCATTTGTCTAACCCCTTATTGTTAGCTGTTTTTGCTGTTTGTGGTTTGTCATATATTGAACACCGCTACATTGAAAATTCTTACACACGAACAGACTTCATGACATTGATCATCTCCTTCTCATTTCCTTACCTGCAGGCAACTAAACAGTTACTGCTCCAGCCTAAGAGATAGCAAAGGCATTCCAAAATGTCACTTTAAAAGGGAACCTTGAATTGTTGGGGGGAAAATAAAAAACTTTGACTCGGATGACCTTGTTTCCTTTTCTAAGCAGAGAGCAAAGCGAAATGGAACAGCAGCAAGAGGACACAACTCTGCCCTTTCGGAATCTGGGAGATATTTATTTCTGAGGTCTTGTGAATGCTATGATTATGACTGGAAAGCTTTCAGCTCCCTGCTTGACCCCAGTAGCCTGAGGCTACAGGTCAATCGCTTGANAACTTTGACTCGGATGACCTTGTTTCCTTTTCTAAGCAGAGAGCAAAGCGAAATGGAACAGCAGCAAGAGGACACAACTCTGCCCTTTCGGAATCTGGGAGATATTTATTTCTGAGGTCTTGTGAATGCTATGATTATGACTGGAAAGCTTTCAGCTCCCTGCTTGACCCTAGTAGCCTGAGGCTACAGGTCAATCGCTTGATGAAGTGACAGCCTCTGGTCCCAGCTATCTGCACCAGTGGAGATTGGAAACACGACCCGGGACTGCTTACTTATTTTTGTTTGCTAGGAAGCTGGGGCAGGGGTGGTGAGAAGACTTTGCCCTAAATATGATATAATCCAGCTGTCCAAACACATATAATTCAATTCGGCCAGCCAGCCATTCCCCCAAATCCAGATGTTTGCCATCACACAATCTCAGATTATCTTTCCTTTTATCAAACGTGATTTGTCCTAATCATGTTTGTCAAAGACTTGCATTTGCTTTTAATTAGAAAACATCTATTTTGGTTCAGCTGGGACCTCCTCATCTCCACATAGGGACACAGCCTCCACTATTAACAAGCTTTAAATCAAAACTGCCCTCTGACAAATCACTGAAGTTTTTATTCCATTTGAGAGTTCAATTATAAGAATCTCACAACTACTCTAACACTAAATACTTGCTGATTACTAGTATTGAGTATAGACAATTTTATTTCATCTATACATTCTCTACCCACTGAGTTCTCACGGTGGCAGTGGTCTCTTAATATTTGCATCTTCTTGTGTTTAGAAATCTCCAACAATTATGTCTCGTCGTTACACATGCTTTCAAAGCCTGACTGGAGGTGTGGTCTTGCCTAGATCATTAGCAATGTCTCTAAGCTTAATTTCATTCTCGGAAAGTTAGAGGATTATACAGTGTTATTGTGAGGATTAAATATCATAAGATATTGCAAACACCCAGCAGAATGCTTAATATATAGAGTGTGTGTGCATGCTAAGTCACTTCATTCATGTCCAACTCTTTGTGACTCTATGGACTGCAGCCCATCAGGCTGCTCTGTCCATGGGGATTCTCCAGGTGAGAATACTGGAGTGGGTTGCCAGCCCCTCCTCCAGGGGATCTTCCCAACCTAGGGATCAAATCCTTGTCTCTTATGTCTCCTGCATTGGCAGGTGGGTTCTTTACTACCAGCACCACCCGGGAAGCCCCTTAATATGTATTATGTAAGCAAATACTAATTGAACCCTCCATTTCCTTAAAAATCTCTGGATGGGAGCCTGACTTTTCCAGTAATAAATTCCTTTCGGTCCTGCTTCCAGGAGACTGAAATAAACTTTCAATAGGTCAGTTTCTTTAGTTCTTGATGAAGTAACTGCCTCTGGTCCCAACCATCTGCACCAATGGAGATTGGAAACATGATCCGGGACTGCTTTGGAGAAGTAGCTTTAGTTATTTAGTCTGAAAGACAGTGAGCAAGAAAAGTAAGGGGAAAACCCTTTATGGGCATTCTGAATATTCTTGAAGCAAGTGAAGACCGTTATAATGGCTTCCTTCCTTGTGAAATGGTTTCTGACTATCCTTTGATCCAATACTTTGCTTACTAAGAGCAGTCCTCTGATTGTTGATTTTACTTCTCGAAATATATCAATACTAGTTACTAACAGAGTAGTGTCTGGCATTTATTACCCTGGGGACATACATCTACTATTAAAAATAAATATGTACAAAAAAGATCTTCACAACCAAGATAATCATGATGGTGTGATCACTCACCTACAGCCAGACATCCTGGAATGTGAAGTCAGGTGGGCTTTAGGATGCATCACTATTAACAAAACTAGTGGAGGTGATGGAATTCCAGTTGAGCTATTTCAAATCCTAAAAGATGATGCTGTGAAAGTGCTGTACTCAATATGCCATCAAATATGGAAAACTCAGCAGTGGCCACAGGACTGGAAAAGATCAGTTTTCATTCCAATCCCTAAGAAAGGCAATGCAAAAGAATGCTCAAACTACTGCACAATTGCACTCATCCCACACGCTAGTAAAGTAATGGTCAAAATTCTCCAAGCCAGGCTTCAGCAATACGTGAACCATGAACTTCCAGATCTTCAAGCTGGTTTTAGAAAAGGCAGAGGAACCAGAGATCAAATTGCTAACATCCGCTGGGTCATCAAAAAAGCAAGAGAGTTCCAGAAAGCATCTATTTCTGCTTTATTGACCACACCAAAGCCTTTGACTGTGTGAATCACAATAAACTGTGGAAAATTCTGAAAGAGATGGGAATACCAGAACATGTGACCTGTCTCTTGAGAAATCTGTATGCAGGTCAGGAAACAACAGTTAGAACTGGACATGGAACAACAGACTGGTTCCAAATCAGGAAAGGAGTACGTCAAGGCTGTATATTGTTACTCTGCTTATTTAACTTATATGCAGAGTGCATCATGAGAAACAATGGGCTGGATGAAGCACAAGCTTGAATCAAGATTGGTGGGAGAAATCAATAGCCCCAGATATGCAGATGACACCACCCTTATGGCAAAAATGAAGAACTAAAGAGCCTCTTCATGAAAGAGAAAGAGGAGAGTGAAAAAGTTGGCTTAAATCTCAACATTCAGAAAACTAAGATCATGGCATCCAGTCCCATCACTTCATGGGAAATAGATGGGGAAACAGTGGAAACAGTGGCAGACTTTGTTTTTGGGGGCTCCTAGTTCTTAACTAGGCAGCCCCTTGTCAGTTGCACCTCTGTGTGATGGAAAGAAGAGTAGATCTGATTGTACATTTGATTTCCTTTGTCAAACATATACAGGCCCCAGAACGGAGATGAGAGGCAATGGTAAGTAGGAGGCACAATTACACTTTGCTTGACTACAATCAACAGTTTTTATAATAGCAGCACTGTGTGATACCTTCATACCTGCATGTTCCCCAAATCTCTACCACACAACTCACTGAGCAACCCTGGCTGCTTAGAAGGGAAGCCAAAGCAAAACAATGTTCACTGAATGAAATCTATGTGTCAGGCATCATGCTAGGCTTTTTCCATATAACCCACATAGCATGGGTTCTCTCTGAACCACAGCAAAAGCTGTTTCTTTCTATTTACAAAATTTGGGTTCCCTGTGGGAAAGACATAGTACTTGGGCATCTTTTAAAAGGAGTAATTTGGCATAAGTGCCAGGCTTAGGAACACAGAGATGGTAAAGGCTCCATGTCTAACTTTCAGGAGCTCAGTTTTCTCCAAAATACAATCACAGTGCAGTGTGATGAATGTTATAGTGGGAAGGAGTGGAGAGAGAATGTTCTCTGTCTAGGGTGGGCTGTGAGGAAGGAATCAGAGAATGTGTCACAAAGGAAATACCTAGCATTTGAATAGGGTCTTCAAGGATGATTAAGAAGTTGCCAGAGAGAAGGGAGGAGAGTATGAGCAGAGAGCCTCACATAGAAGGGTCAAGTGTCATGGACCGCCCAGACAGTGATGGCTGATCCATGGGGCACCCCAGGGAAGGGAGGTTGGAAAGGAGACATGGTGGGGAGAGGAAAGGGAGGATGGGAGCTACCACTAGCCCTTGGGTGACTTCCTGGGAGAGTCTGAGTGTCAGGCTACCTGCCTGTTCTAAATAGCTTATCCCAGTCACTTCCCTCACCAGCAATTTTAGCTTCCTCGGGCAACGGAGTGCACAGCTTCCTCCAGGAAGCTGGAGGGTTTCTCCAGGGTTTCTCCACCTCAGGCCTGTTGACATTTGGGGCCAGATCATGTTTTGTTATGGGGCTGTCCTGTGCACTCTAGGACATTTAGCGGCATCCCTGGCCTCTACCCTCTAGAGGCTGGTAGCATTGCCCACTGTGTGACAACTGAGAATGACCCCTTAGGCCCTCCATGATGGTCCAGTGGCTCCAAGCCCACTTGCCAATCCAGGGGACACGGATTCGGTCTCTGGTCCAGGAAGATCCCACATGCCCAGAGTAACTAAGGCCCAGGCACCACAACTACTGAGGCCCGTGTGTCCTAGAGGATGTGCTTCACAACAGGAGAAGCCACTACAATGAGAAGCCCATGCAGAACAACTAGAGAGTAGCCCCAGCCTGCCGCAACTAGAGAATGACTGCGTGCAGCAACAAAGACCCAGGGCAGCCAAAAAGAAATAAAGTTAAAGAAGAAAACGTCCCTCTAGATGTTGCTAAATGCCCTCTGGTGGGAAGAATGGTCTGGTTGAGAACCACTGCTTTAGACAGATGTCAGTTTTCTCTTATCATCTATCGTAGAATTAAGTATGGTATTTTGCACATAGTAGATCTATGTGTGATTTGAGGACAGCTCTCCTTTGAGCCAAAGTGCCTTATTCCTACTGCTTCCATCCAGCAGCCTTGGTCTGGCTCAGAATAGCATTATGAGAAGCAACCAATATACAATATTCACTCTCTCCTTTATATTCTGGTTGCCTTGAAAATGTCTGGTTACTGAAGGAAATCAAAAGCTAGCCTAGTAAGCATTCAGTGATGTTTATTTTCTTAAGTGGATGGGTAGGTCACCTTTTGAAAATAAACTGATGGAGATCCAAGCAGATTAAAAATGATTTTTGAATCCCCTTTCTATATATCCATGCTTTGTGACCTTAAAAAGTAATACTTCATTCACTTGTAGACAACCCTGCCATCCATCTGGGGGAAATATCAGACAGGCTCTTACATTTTCTCAAATAGCTGTTGACTTTCCTGCCTGCACAACTGGCATCTGTAATGTATGGCTCATTCTTTAATCAACAGCCCAGAATATCACCACTTTAAGCACCTGTCAGAGAATTCCTCCAAGAATTGATTGCAGTTCAGCTTTTGGCAAGAGAGTGATGGAGACATCTGATTTTTCAGACGGTTTAAATAGTATATTAACTCTCATTCCTCTTCATTCTTGAAGTTTTATCCCAGTACAAATTTGAATCATTAGAAAAACAACAGGTCTGGGCTCTATTATTCCAGCTTTTTACGGAAGTGCTTTTGGTGGGGAAAAAGTTGTGATTTCACTTTTTTTTTTTTTTTGGTAGAGAGAAATATAAAAAAATACCCATCTGTGGGGAAAATTTGTCTTTTGCAAAACCATAGTTAAAATTCCTGCCAGTTGTAATCCAGTGTCTGCTTCCTAAGAGTGAGCTAAGTTCTGTCTCCGGTAACGAGGCAGCCTTTGGACTGAATGCAGGCTAGTTTCAAGCCTAGGAGAAGGACTGGCCAGAGGGTAATGTCCTTGTCTCCCCAGACTGCTGGGATGTCAATGACAACTGCATACAGGAGAATGAAGCATGTTCTGGGGTAACGGATCACACTAGGGGGCTAGAGCTGGGGTGGAAACATCTTTCACGCCTTCAGAAATGGTCATTTGGACACAAGGGAGCCCTCAAGGGAATCCTAGGAGGAAAGAAAAACATTTTCACTCTAAGTGAGATGAGGAACCTGGGACACTTAATTTCAATTGGGAGACAATATACAAATGGACAATGGCCAGATCATTTATAAGAATAGAACTCTGACCCACACCTGCAGCAACTTGCTCAGGAAACCAACTCATTATTGAGACTCACCAGCCCAGGAAGGCAGCCTGCTGTAAGTCAGGCTTGTAGAAAGTCAGATGGCTATCTCTAGGAACAATCCAGAAAGCCAAACAGTAACTCCTGTGACAATCTGCCCTGATAGACTTGATTAATAACTGATAGCTCCCCTAATTTTTGTCCCTTCCAACTTAGGACCAATCAGAGAAAGCTGGATATGTGCTCCCAGCCAATCACAGAGGATGCCTACTTCCTTAGCCCATCTCCAGCTTCCCCTGATGCCAACAGCTTCCAATCAGGGTACACTCGAAGCCTTCCCTTTCCCCACTATAAAGCTTTCCTATTCCTCTGCCTTTGAGTCTTTGCCAAAACCTAAGTGATGGTGGCTGACTCCCTTTCTAAAGCAAACTCTGAATAAATATGTTCTCATTTGGTTAGTCTTCATTTATTTCCACAGAATGTTGAAAATTATATCATTTAATTTTGAACCCCAAGCTAGTCAAATGTGATAATTGCAATACTCACGGAAGAGCATGAGTGTAGCAGATTCCACTTCCTCTGTACCTTCCTCTGTCTGGAATGGTCCCATCCCTGCTCTTCTCCCCAGAGAAATCCCATACATCCTCCTGAGTCCAGTGTTAAGTGTCCCTGCATCTGAAGAGCCTTCTCTGCCTATCATCAGTAACATCTTAGAAATTCTGCTCTTCTCCCATGTTAGAATGAGCACAGGAGTCCAATGATCAATGTCAATGGGAAACAAACTAGTATTTCCCAAGTAGTATTTATTTCCTGGATGTTTCTTACACGTGTCACTTCACTAAATCCTCTCTTAACTTTGTGAATTAGCAATTGCTTTCTCCATAGATGATGAAAGCAAGATCTAAGCTCAAAAAAGTGATGTGTCTGTCTTTCCCAATGAGGTTTTAAGTTCTCGATAAGATTTTTTCTTACACATTTTAATTCTTTAGGAGGAGCAAATGCTAGGCACATGAAAGATGAATGAATGAATGAACGACTACAGAGCAGGAAAAATGAATTTGTTTGCAAGCCTAAGTTGGCCTAAAGAACAAATGATTCAAAGCATGGACCATATGATTCCTAAAGATAACGGAATGTAAGTCAAACTTTTTCTTTCTCCCACACTCAGTTTCTCTGGACAGGAAATCAATCACTGTAAAATTCCTGGTAGAGGCTGCAAGTGTTTCTAGCTCTGACTACCTTGATTTGGGGTCTTTGATGTCTGAGCCACATGCTGAAGATTGAAGACAGCAGTAGTTTCCTGCCTCAGTAAGGAGATGCATGTCAGCAGGTGATCTGCAACCATGCCTAAGCAATGGAGGAGGAATTTTCAGCAGTGTGTGTGAGAGGGCATCATTTTGCCCACAGTTAGGGACTTCACATCTTTGGTGCATCTGGTATACTTAATTATTTTAAACATTTTCATTGAAAAGTTGTCATGGCAACAGCATGGACAAATATTTTGAAGGACACATTCTATTTCCAGCACCTTCAAGTAATGTTTCATTTTTTCCTATTATCTACCCATGCTCATCCACTCATAAACATTTTATTTGCTTACAACGACANTGCATCTGGTATACTTAATTATTTTAAACATTTTCATTGAAAAGTTGTCATGGCAACAGCATGGACAAATATTTTGAAGGACACATTCTATTTCCAGCACCTTCAAGTAATGTTTCATTTTTTCCTATTATCTACCCATGCTCATCCACTCATAAACATTTTATTTGCTTACAACGACAGAACAACATCTATTTTGGATTCTGCTGTTTCATTTAACATCACATCAAAAACATTTTCTACGTTGCCAAAGCCTTCATGTTTGAACATTTCAATAGCTGCACAATATCCCGTGACTTAATAAACTTTCCCACATTGCTGTGCAAGTTCACTTTTCATATTTTCACTCTCTTTTAGGTAATATTAGAATATTCTTGCATATAGTTTTTGCCTTCTGATTAACGTTTCCTTAGAAGAAATTCTTAGGAATAGAATTTTTGACATCTTTGTGGTTTCTGCCGCATAATACAATCTCGCTCTTCAAAAGCCCTTGTGCTAATTTAGAGAACCAGATGGGAGCCTGAGGAGAATGCTCTGCTACAAACCCCCTGCAGACTTCTTCTCAGGGTGAGGGGCTGGACAACTGGTGGGTTCAGCATCTCCTTCAAAAGAATTAAATGGCATTTCGTAAGGTACCCAGGTGGGCTGCCCAGGTAGGAAAAATTATCTCCAAGGCTGCCTTGATTAGAATTTTTTGAAGCAAAACTCTTGCTCTGGATATATGAATGCTCATCATGATAATAGAGGGATTTCCTTTTTCCCATTCTAAATTTTGCATCTCATACAGTTAGGTGTGATTATAAAACCAGAGACTGGTTTTTAATAAACAAACTGGAATTCTTACATGCAAACGGTGACAATCTTTCAATAGTCTTTCCATAAGAACATCATATGCAATTCCTAAAAACATGGAAGTGTCCTTAAAATATTGCATTCGTATCCAGTTTTTAAACTACAACAGGAAATTTAGACTCCTTTCATCTTTTTTCTGTATTGCAAGAGGTTATCACCTAGCTTGATGACCAAGCAGTGAAAACGAGGCTGGACGGGCAAGCCAACTGCATGATCATGATCACACCTGCCAACCCAGGAGCACTCACTGCGTGACAAGCTCAGAGCTCAGTCTCATTGAATCCACACGACTAATGCTGAGAGAGAGGTGTTTCTAACACACCCATGTTCTAGATCAGGAAACTGAGGGTTGAGAGTATGAGAGAAGTGCTCTGTTATATAGCAGATTGATGGCCGGTGTTGATTCTGAAGTTGGAGAGCTTAACCACTCATCAAAGGGTGGGGTGAATTACACCCTGTTAGTTCCCTAACAGCAGAACTGGGCAGTGGAAGAGTTTCCTGAAATAAAGGCAATGGTTCAGTCCTAGGGACTAGGGCATGTGGGCACAGGAAGGACAGGGACTCAGAGCCCAGCATTTGGGCAGGGACACCTGAGTCATGGGTTTGGAGGAGTAACATGGTTATTCTCAACTCCTCACCACAAAGCTTTGCTGGGGAGCCCTAGAAGTACAAAAACTTTCCAGATGATGCCTACTTTCCATTACTATATTCCATCTTCTGTTGGAATCCACCATTTCTTCCTGAAAGCTCACTGCAGCCCATCATAGAACCTTGCACTTCTTGCCTTGTCCTTGGACACGGGGCAGTACTTCCTAGCTACTAACTGATTGCCCTCTCCTACTAGCCATGCCTTAAGTCAGGTCCTGGCTTCCTCCTGTCCATATGCCCATCTCACACCTAGGAGGCATCATGGTTTATTTCCAAGAGACAGCAGGGCGCCAAGTCTTTATATGACTTGGCTAACTGGTTATCTGCCTTTCATCAATCATACCTGCACTCAAGCTCCCAGCTGTTCTAGTAGACAAAGATCCTTGTACTAGATCCTGGCTCCTCCCCTCTCACCTGCCCCACATTGACTCTCTCTCCCAATAACCTCATCTTCACACCCTAGTCCTGAGATATGGCACAAGAAACTGGAAAAAAAAAAAAATTGGAGACAAAAAAAACTAGGACACAGCCAGGGAGAGAACACTTACAGCACACTTACCAGTTTCTCATATACTCCCCTCTAAAGCCTCACAGCAATCACGAGGTGAGAGAAATTACTTGTCTTTTCTATTGTGCGAATAGGGGAACTGAAGTTCAGAAAACTTAAGCAATTTTCCCAAAGTCATACAGCCAGGAAATGGCAGACCCAGATATGAGGGCAGAGTTCTATCTCTGTAATCCACACAGTAGTACATCTATGGATAGAGGTTAACAAAGGGGAAGGAGTGGGACAGACCTAGACACCAGAGTGTAGGGGTCCTTGGGAGCAACCTAAGTGTCCATCAGTAGATGAATGGGTAAGCAAGATGTGGTCCATATGCACAGTAGAATGCAACTAAGCCATAAAAAAGAAGGAAATAATGCCATTTGCAGCAAAATGGATGGATCTGGAGTTTGCTGTACTAAGTGAAATCAGTCAGAAAGAGAAAGACGAATATCATGTGATATCACTTATATGTGAAATCTAAAAAAAGAAAAAAGATATAAGTGAACTTATTTACAAAACAGAAATAGACTCACTAACTTTAGAAAACAAATATATGATTACCAAATGGGAAGGAATGGGGAGGGATACACTGAGAACTTGGGATCAGCAAATATACACTAGTATATAAAATAGAACTATATTCAATATCTTATAATAACCTGTAATGGAAAAGAAAAGGAATAGATATATATGTATGCATGGATAGTGGAACCACTGCTGTACACCTGAAACATGTAAATCAACCATACTACAATTTGAAAAAAGAAAGTGGAGGTCCTAGTTTTTAAATAAGGGTTATACAAGGGAGGGGGATGAAATTTTGGAAAAATAGGACATGTCAAACATGTTGAAAAAAATCTAGACATCACTCCCCCAAACCCAATTATCCTTATCTTTCTCATCTCAGTTGGTGACAATCCATCCTTTCATTTGTTCGAGTTAAAAACCTGAGAGCCCTCCTTGACTCTTTGCTACATTTCATTCCTCAGAAAATCCCATTGGCTCTATCTTCAAAGTGCAGACTTCAGCCAATTCTAATACCTCCACCATTGCTCCCTGGGCTTGGCCACTGCCATGTCTCATCTGAATCATTCCAATAGCCTCCTAATAATGGCCCTGCTTTACCCTTGCCTCCCTGACTCCATAGTCTAGTCCCCAAGGGTTCACCAGAGTGGTCTTCGTAAAACACAAATCAGATCAGATCATTCCTTTACTCAAACCCCACTAATGACTCCCATCTTACTCAGAGTTCAAACCTAAGTCCCTTCAGGGGTCAGGTCCTCACCCCCTCCCAGCTCCTTATCCTCCATTCATCTCCTCACTCACTTTCCTCACATTGAACCCCTGGTGACTCCTCAAACATGCCAGGCATGGTCTGACCTCAAGGCCAATGAGGTGTGAGCTATGTATTGCATATGCTTAAATGTTATGTTTTCCCTATCTCTAAACAATGGGAACCAAACAATTCTCCTGAACTCTGACAGCAGACCACATTTAGTAGTTTCATCCCATAAGTTTTCATGCAGATAGTTATTCACTCAGTCGTGTCCCAACTCTTTGTACCCCATGGACTGTATCCCACCTGGATCCTCTGTCCATGGATTTCTCCAGGCAAGAATACTAGAGTGGGTAGCCATTCTCTTCTCCAGGGAATCTTCCCAACCCAGGGATTGAATCCAGGTGTCCTGTGTTGCAGGCAGACTTATTATTATTATTTAACCATCTAAGCTACTAGGGGCAGATAGAAGACTTTCTAACAACAACAACAACAACAAAAAATCAGTCACTTTGGTTAACAATGACATGTGATTGGGAAATTTGGGAATAGATATATATTTTACTTATTAATTAAATAAACATTTTCCCCAATAGTCTTGACCAAAGGATATGTTGGCAAACTGATGAAGCCATGCCTTTGCCTTTTTCTGGCCTTGCAGGAATCCCCAGGTNAACAACACAAAAAATCAGTCACTTTGGTTAACAATGACATGTGATTGGGAAATTTGGGAATAGATATATATTTTACTTATTAATTAAATAAACATTTTCCCCAATAGTCTTGACCAAAGGATATGTTGGCAAACTGATGAAGCCATGCCTTTGCCTTTTTCTGGCCTTGCAGGAATTCCCAGGTATGGGGAGGGCATTTCCAACATTCCTCAATTCATGGTTTAAGGAGGAAATTGGCAACATTTTTCTGTAAATGTCTATTATATTTTTTCCTACCTGTTTTTGAAGACAATGATCTGCTTTTCTGGGTGTGTGATGTCCTCTGCCAACATTCAGAAGTTGTTTTGTGGAATTTACTCAGCATTGAAATGTTCTTTTGATGAATTTGTGAGGGAGAAAGTGGTCTCCCCGTCCTGCTCCTCTGCTATCTTAGGACCGCCCCTTGTAAACGTCTAGCCAGTAAACATTTTATGCTTTTGCAGATCATTCTAGTGTGAAAGGATCTTTAGATAATACACAAATAAATCACCATGGTTACATTTCAATAAGATTTTATTTACAAAACATGGTGGTGGCCAGATTTGGTTCATCAACCATTAAGTTGCCAAACCTTAATCTTAGGGCACATGTAGGAGCCCAGCCCAACAAATGGGTGCACAGGTCAGGCAGGATATTTCCATGGGAGCTCTTGATCAGAGTATAAACCACATTTTTGTTTTTCTTTTACTTTCAGTGTCTAGCACCTCACCTGGTACATAGTAGACAGCCATACAACTTGCTTGGAACAAATTGCAGAATGAAGTATAGTTAGGAGTGGATGGATCTCTTCCTACACTTGTAGAGAGATCTTGTTCATTTGGACATGTATTAGACAGACATTTACTCAGTGCCCTCATGTGCCAGTACATGGCCTATGGGCTGAGCAAAAAGATGGGAATTTTGTCAGACCTCACAGAATGTATCTGAGGAGATGAGTGTATCTGAGAGCACAAATGTTTGAGAAGGAATATCAGTTGAGTGTGAAACATGGTAATGGGACTTTCAGGGGGCTTTGGGGTCACTTTGGGGGTGAAAAGAACACTCTCAGATGTGTTCCAGGAACAAATGATGATGTTTTCACAGTTGTCGATCAAAGCAGGATTGAGTTTGGCTAGAGGGCAAAGATATAAGCCCACACAAGGGGACCAGAGCTTACCAAGTGATGGACTTGGTTGTTTTTGTAAACGTTGATAAACTGTTTGGCTGCAAGGACCTGTCTTCAATAAAGGAGGCTCAAACTGGTTCATAATAGGGCTTTCCAACTGTTAATCAAGGGTAAATAACTCTGCTGTGAGGCTACTTTAGGAATTTTCTCTCTCTTCAAGGCTTTTTGAGAAAGTATTATGTTCAAAGTCAGCCCTTTAACAAAGCATTATATTTAATCTTTTTCCACTTTGATCTGTTTCACTAAAAATTATTTCCATTATTCCAAGCTTCATTTTTCCTTTTCTGTAACTCCTTTATAAAATTTTCTTCAAAAGATAAACATCCCACTAAATGTTGTGAAGTCCCAATTTTCCTTTAATAAAGAAAGAAATACGGGAGCCCTAACAGAAGGTGACTGCATTGTGAAAGAAATGGATTCACAGGATGTGTTTTTTTTTTTTTTTTTTTTTTTTTGTGCACATGCTGGAGGCAGCATATGGCTGTGACTGTAAGAAAAATGGTAAACTTCAACCCTGAGATTTATCAGAATAACATTACTTATATACAAGATAGTCAGACTATAACAAAAGATCTAACACTCATTTCTTTAGAGCCTCAAAAAGAGAGGAAAAAGAAATTAGGGCTGAAAAAGTACATAGGTATTGTAATACTGGCTGAAAAGTTCCCAAATTTGGCAAACAATACTCATACAAAGATGGGCACAATAAAGGACAGAAATGGTATGGATCAATGGAAGCAGAAGATATTAAGAAGAGGTGGCAAGAATACACAGAGGAACCGNACACCCATGGTGGATTCATGTTGATTTATGGCAAAACCAATACAGTATTGTAAAGTAAAATAAAGTAAAATTTAAAAAAAATAAAATAAGAAAGCTCAACATTCAGAAAACTAAGATCATGGCATCCAGTCCCATCACATCATGGCAAATAGATGGGGAAACAGTGGAAGACTTTATTTTTGGGGGCTCCAAAATCACTGCAGATGATCGTTGCAGCCATGAAATTAAAAGATGTTTGCTCCTTGGAAGAAAAGTTATTATCAACCTAGACAGCATATTAAAAAACAGAGACGTTACTTTGCTAACAAAGGTCCATCTAGTCAAAGCTATGGTTTTTCTAGTAGTCATGTATGAATGTGAGAGTTGGACTATAAAGGAAGCTGAGTGCCAAAGAACTGATGCTTTTGAACTATGGTGTTGGAGAAGACTCTTGAGAGTCCCTTGGACTGCAAGGAGATCCAACTAGCCAATTCTAAAGGAAATCAGTTCTGAATATTCATTGGAAGGACTGATGCTGAAGCTGAAACTCCAATACTTTGGTCACCTGATGACTCATTTAAAAGGACCCCAAAGGTGGGAAAGATTGAAGGCAGGAGAAGAAGGGGATGACAGAGGATGAGATGGTTGGATGGCATCACCAGCTCAATGGAGATGAGTTTGAATAAACTCTGGAAGTTGGTGATTGTCAGGTAAGCCTGGCATGCTGCAGTCCACGGGGTTGCAAAGAGTCAGACACGACAGAGTGACCGAACTGAACTGAATAAGTTCACAGATGCAAGAAGTTGGGTGAATTTCAAACATAATCAAATTAAAGGAATTAACTCCAAGATACACTGTAATCAAACTTCTGAGAAGACAGAAGAGTATCTTAAAAGTAATAAGGTGGCTCATATGGTAAAGAATCTGCATGCAATACAGTAGACCCCAATCCCTGGGTCGGGAAGATCCCCTGGAGGAGGGCATGGCAACCCACTCCAGTATTCTTGCCTTGGAGAATTCCATGGGCAGATGAGCCTGGCAGGCTATGGGGTCACAAAGAGTTGACACGACTGAGTGACTAACACAATGAGAAGGAAGCAGAATCTTATCTAAAGAGGAAAAACAAATGGAATGGCATTGGATTTCTCCTCAGAAACCACGGAGGCATTTTCCAAATGTTGAAAGAAAAGAACTATCAACCCAAAATCCTGTTCCTCTGAAGGTATCTTTCAGGAATGAAAGAGGAATCAAAATAGTCTCAGGTGAAGGAACTAAGAATATGTCACTAGCATACCTACCCTAAAAGAATGGCTAACTAAAGTTCTCTAAGCAGAAAGAGAACAATAAGGGAAAAAACCTTGGATCATTAAGAACGAAGAAAGAATAAAGCAAAAGTACAGATAAATACAACAGGATTTATTTCTCCTCTTGAGTTCTCTAAGTTATATGATGGTAGAAGTAAAAGGATATTGTCTGCTTCGGTTTTAAGTGTATGTAGAAAAAATACTTACAATAATTACGTTATAAGTGGGGAAACTAAAGGGACCTTAAGAAAGTTAAATTTTCTTTTCTGGTCACATGGTGTGCAGGATCTTAGTTCCCCAACTAAGGATGGAACCTGCCCCCTCTGCAGTGCAAGTGTGGACTCTTAACCACTGGACCACCAAGGAAGTCCCAAGAAAAGTAAGTTTTCTATACTTGATTCAAACTGGTGAAATGACAACATCAGTAGACTCTGTTGTGTACATATAAGATAATATTTACAACAACCACTAAAATATAAAAATAATATTTGCAAAGTAATACACACATATACAAAATAATATACAATATGTAATATTATACAATCAAAAATATCACAGACAAGTCAGAAATGGAATTCTAAAAAATATTCCCATAATCCACAGAAGGGAAGGAAAAAGAAAATAGAGAAATGAGAAAGCACCTTCTGAAATCCTCAAAAATCATGAACAAACTTCAAATAAAGTTACTCTTTTGAATCCCTTCACGGTAAGGGCTGTAAATTCACACCAAGCAAAGTCAGTGTTTTTTATGGCCTTGTAGATTTTATTGTCCTTTCAAACTTGTTGCAAGGTTGTTCCTGATTCATCACTTGCCTTTATGGCGTGACAAAAAGTGTAATGTAAATAATATTTCTTGAAAGTCACTATCATTTCCTGGCCCATGGGCTGGATGTCTGATTCAGGGGCAGAAGCACTACTTTGATGTTGGGGTGAAAGTCATCCATGAACGGGGGTGGCCCAGAGCATTGTCTAGGAGCAAAAGAATGTCAAATGGGACCTCATTCTCCAAGTAATATTTCCCTAACTCCAAGATAAACTGGTGGAAAAACCAGTCCTGGAAAATGAGCTACGTAACTCAGGCTTTGGTGTTACTCTTCCACACAACAAAAAGAGAGCCTTTGGCTCTGTTTTCAAGGGCTCTTGTGTTCTCTGAATGATAAACTAAGAGAGGCTTCAGCTTTGTGTTACCAGAAGCATTGCCACCAAACATCAGAGTTAGCCTGTCCTTTGCTGCCTGGCATCAACTTTTCCTCCTGATTGAGGTAACTTCAGTCTGGCATCCTCTTCTAGTACAGCCCTGTCTCACCCACATTAAAAGCCTGCTTGGGTAGATAAGTGCCATCATCAAAAATTTCTAGAAGCGTTTCAGGAAATTCCCAGGCAGCTACTATACTCACTGCCTTGCCATACTTTTGCGTTGTGACGTTTGGCACTAGCTTTGAACTGGCGAAACCCGTCGTGACTGGCATTAAAAGGTGCACCTTTTAATTCTTCACCATACTTCTTCAGGAAATGGCAACCCACTCCAGTGTTCTTGCCTGGAGAATCCCAGGGATGGGGGAGCCTGGTAGGCTGCCGTCTATGGGGTCGCACAGAGTCCAACACGACTGAAGTGACTTAGCAGCAGCATACTTCTTCAAGTCTTCAAAAAGGCTTTTAGCTTTCTCTTGAATCAGCATTAAGCTGAGCGGGACTTGACACTGATGCGATCCTGCATCCACATGCTGAGAATTTCTCTACCTCCTCCATCACTTTTCCATGCTTCCTCAATGTTATTGTTGACGTCATTGGCACAGCAAACTTCACTCGTTCCTTGATCTTGTCCTTGTTCTTTAGAATCATGTTGATGGTTGAATGATTCATGTTATAAGAACAATCTTTTCTTTGAAAAGGTGATGTACCATCTTTTCACCTTGTTCTACTCTTTCAATTATTTTCCTTTTTGTTTCCATCATTATCACTTGGTGCTTCTTAGCAGTAACAGCTATATCATCACTGCTTTTATGTTTGCTTTTGGATATCAATACTGGACATAAAGTACACAAAATCACAGCCACTTGTAGAGGATGCATGCATGAGACAAGGTACACTAGACATATGAACTAACTTGCATGATTGGACATGAGAACACACACTTGCATCTTTGAAAGTTCACAACTTGAAGGTTCATATATAGGGGACTTACTGTAATGAGAGGCTTCAAAAAAAAAATCTGAATCAGGAAATGTTCATTGAGCACGTACTATGGCCAGAAACCATTTTAGGAGCAAAGGAGACATCAAGGAATCAGACTAAGTCCATGATTTCATAGAATTTATAGTCTAGTGTAGGAGAAAGAGAATTAACAAAGAAGTTAATTTATAATGTAATGTTCAATGTTGGTAAGTGTTTTTATAAAAATAAAACAGTTTAAGGAAACAGTGATTGGGGGAAAGAATAGGCGGAAGGCACTTTAGGCATCTGTGTGGAGATTTAAGAGTTTGGTTTGGGACATGCTGCATTGAGATGCCACTGGAATACATAGATATCAGGTAGAGACATCCAGAAGGTAGAAACAAAGACATAAATTTTTGGAATCATTTTCATGGGAATGAATTTTATAGTCAGGGGAAAAAATGAGATAACTAAGGCTGACAATGTAGAGGGAGGGTAGAAAGAACCAAGGACAATCTTCATGAGTCAATATTAACATTTTTTTTTCCCTTCTTGTGAATCCTGTGTTGGACATTCCCAGTTTTCTTCCTGAGTTTCGCCTCCGCTTCTAGCCCTGCTAACATTGGAGTTTACCAGCCCCTAGTCCTTGAATCTCTTCTCTTCTCCCTCTCCATCACCCTATTAGAGATCTCAGCCATCTGAACCCTTCTAAGCGCTAGACTCTTCAATTCAACTGCCCCTCTCCAGTCCATTTGGGTAGCAAGCTAGTTTTCTGGAATTGAATTTGAGAATGTAGATATAAACAGAGCAGAAAAGCAAGAAATTTAAGCAGGTCCTAAATTTCAGTATCTTGTTTTCATAGGAGTTGGGGAATTCTGGCCCAATTTTTTTTATGGTGTATCTTTTTATATTAAAAATAGACATTTATATATGGACACACAAAAAACCAGGAGAATATAAGAACAACAAAATTAAACAGTGATAAGGTTGGGCCAAATTTTTAACAAGAGGTTTTTCTCTAGGTTTCTTTCAGAGATATTCTATTCTTATTGGCACAAATATTATACACTTTATAGTCTATGTTTTGCAACTGCTCTAAAGCAAAAACCATAATACCGACTAAAAATGGAGTAACTGAAATGGGTGGGATGATCTTATTATCTCTCTTTTTTTTTTTTTTTCATTTTATTTGCAGTGCTTCTGTTAACAAAGATGAGTTTTACAGAGGAAGATGTAAGCTGAAATAATTTCTAATCCAGGCTTTGGACACCTTTTGTTCTGAAATATATGCATATTTTCAAGTTCTTAATGAACTGTTTCCAAGCAGTCTGAAATATCTCACATAATTAAAAGTCCTTCCAAATCACTTTAACTTGTGGTTAGTTTCATGAATCTTATATATTTAGGCTAAAAGGCCAAATTACATTCTTATTATGTTACCATTGTGTTTTGTACACAGGTGCAATAAAGGCTCAGACAGTAAAGAATCTGCCTACAATGCAAGAGACCTGGGTACAATCCCCGGGTCAGGAAGATATCCTGGAGAAGAGAGTGGCTACCCACTCCTGTATTCTGGCCTGGGAAATCTCATGGACAGAGGAGCCTGGTGGGCTATCGTCCATGGGGGTCGCAAAGAGCTGGACACGTCTGAGGGACTAACACATGACATGACGTGACATGATCCAGTGAGGGTAGGTACCACTTTCTATAAAAATTGTTTGCTTGTCTTAAGAAAAAGACCAATGTATTTTTTTTCAGTTTGTATCTTTGGTGCCAGGAAAGTGTGTATTGATCATGCCTCTGTGTAACAAATTACCCCCAAACTTGGTGGATTGAAACATCAACATTTACTGTTTCCCAGTTTCTGTGGATCAGAGATCAGGGCATGGCTTGGCTGGGTCCTCTGAATCAAGGTCTCTTGAAGCTGGGGTGAAGATGTCACCCTGGGCTGCTGTTAACGCAAGGCTAGGTTAGAACATGCTTCTGAGCTCCCTCACCCAGTTCATAGCATTCACTTCCTTGTCTTATGAGCCTCTCAACAGATCAGCTCACAGGTCAAGACAAAAGTCATGGTCTCCTGTAACCCATTCTTGCAGGTGATATTCCATGACTTTTTCTGCATTCTATTTGTCAGAAGCAAGTCAGTAAGCCTAGCCCATATTCAACATTTATATTTAAGGGAAATGGTAACCCACTCCAGTGTTCTTGCCTGGAGAATCCCAGGGACGGGGGAGCCTGGTGGGCTGCCGTCTCTGGTGTCGCACAGAGTCGGCCACGACTGAAGCGACTTAGCAGCAGCATACATGCATAGTTCCAGGAGGCAGTGAAAATATACATGCATAGTACCAGGAGGCAGAGATGGTTGAGAAACATTTTAGGAGCTGTGTACCACATGATGCTTGTATATTTGTTGAATGAATGGATAGATTCGATANTGGTGTCGCACAGAGTCGGCCACGACTGAAGCGACTTAGCAGCAGCATACATGCATAGTTCCAGGAGGCAGTGAAAATATACATGCATAGTACCAGGAGGCAGAGATGGTTGAGAAACATTTTAGGAGCTGTGTACCACATGATGCTTGTATATTTGTTGAATGAATGGATAGATTCGATACATGAGGCTATACAGTCTGATGTCAAGCCTTACGAAAGAGCAAACTATAGGATACTCTGGATAAAGTCAGTCCATCTGATCGAGCGCTTTTGGGTCAAAGCACATTTCAATGAAGGTCCATTCTTGGAAGGCTCTAATTGTTAGTTATATGTTTCTCCAACCTTGAGTCAGTGGGACATGGAGTGGGCACTTCCTTAAAATGTTTATTTGTGTCAGGCTAGAATCTGCCAGTCTGGTTGTTGGAGGTAAATATTTCCATACAGCTGTCACTGACTCACTCAAGAAGATTCAGGCTTATAAAAACAGTGGACATATAAAGATTTCCTTAATTAAACCAAAAAAGGACTGTTATCAGCCCAAGGGGAAAAAAAATTCCCCTTTTAGAGTTAATGAAATGGCCCAACAGAGACACAAGAAAGACTTCAGACTAGTAAATGAGTGAGTAACAATATCAAATATCAAAAGACCTGTGTAGTTATCTATCTCAGTGCATCCAATGTGGACTCACAATGCAGGAACCATGCTCCTGGCTGTCCCAGCCACTGTGCCCAAACCAGCCCTTGAGGTAAGAGCCACAGGCAATCAGAAATATTCCTATAAAATCTGAAGCATGATTCTCAGAATATTCCAGTTGTATTCTCTCAGGATTTGTGACTGTTGATTGTGCACAATTTCCAAAACAAAACCAGGGCTAGCCCCACCAGCATGAGGTTAGGTGGTCACCAACGGATGCCATCGGAGGCTGAGGAATCATGGCCCTGCTCAAATGTCCTCCAAACCCCCTTGCCCTCATTGGTCTCAGGTTCCTGTGCCATCAAGAAACCAAAGCAGAATCTGTGTAGGATGTATCCCTTTAAATGTATCTCATCCAGGAGGAGACACACAACAACTCATAAAGTTCAATATATCAGATTCCAAGCTGGTAAGTTGGCAAGCAGAGATTCTGAGAGTAAATTTTAGGGCAAAGCAGTTGGAACACACTGAGAGGTCTGGCCCAGTGCCTGCAAACCGGAGAGAGAAGCCCCCACCACAGCTCTGCCGGTCTTGCCTCCTATTTCATACCATCTGTATCCAGCATGTGATCTCTGACCCATTTCACAATTTCACTGAGGATTATTGCTATCATCTTACAGATGAGAAAGCAAGGTTCAGGGGACAGAGGGGCAGGAGGATGTGCAGCCAGGATTTGAGGGCAACATTGTCTAGTTTTATTGCTGTAACATAAGTACTATTAGGGGTCTGTGGGCTGAGGAGGGTCCCCTAATATTATATCCATCCAGAACCTAAAAAAATATGATCTTATTTGGAAATATGGTCTTTGCAGATGTAATCAGTTACCTTAAAATAAGATCATGCTAAACTAGCCTGGGCCCTAAAGCCAACGGCTGGTGTCTTTTTAAGAGGAAGGAGAGGGAGAGTCAGACGTACAGGCACGTGTGAACGGAAAGAAGGCCACGTGAAGATGGAGGCAGTGGCTGGAGTAGTGCAGCTGCAAACCAAGGATCTCCAAGGAATGCCAGAGCCACTGGGAGCTGGGAAGAGGAAAGGAACGTGCTTCCCTAGAGACTTCAGAGGGGACATGGCCCTGCCAACACTTTATTTAGGACTTCTGGCCTTCAGAATTGTGAGAGAATAACTTTCTGTTGTTATAAGCCACTCAGTTTGTAGCACTGTGATACGGCAGCCCTAGGAAGCTAATAAGATTCTCTAAAATGGACATAAGCCCAAATGTTCTAAACCATTGTTGCCAACAATTACAATTGTAATTGTAATTGACTTACAACATTGCAGCCTAGGACCACAGATAAATATTTCCTAAGCAGGACCCTCCCACTGCAATCATTTCCTTTCCTGTTTCCCCTTTACACTCTTTTTTTGGATCCAGTGTTTTTTTTTTTTTTTTTNGAAGGGGATGACAGATAATTAGATGGTTGGATGGCATCACTGACTAGATGGACATTAGTTTGAGTAAGCTCTGGGAAGTGGTGATGGACCGGGAGGGGGGGGCCTGGCATGCTGCAGTCCATGGGGTTGCAAAGAGTCAGACACAACTGAGCGACTGAACTGATCGTGTAGTGGAGGTGTGTGTGGACAGCTTGCCTGGGGAAAGAGAACTCCAAATTCCACAGACAGTTTAGATTGGGCACTGCTTGGGTAAAACTAGCTCTGTCCCAGTGAGTCCACTGGCAAACAAACCAGAAGGAACCCTGTGGTCCTTTCCAGGGTAACCCTGATTATCCTTCTAGTGGACAGAGAATGATGGACACTTTTGCAAACATTCTGCAACAATAAACTTTCTAAACCATCTTGAAGGCCATAACGCTAATGTTGGTCAGGTAAGAAGTGGATGCAGTCNAGTCCACTGGCAAACAAACCAGAAGGAACCCTGTGGTCCTTTCCAGGGTAACCCTGATTATCCTTCTAGTGGACAGAGAATGATGGACACTTTTGCAAACATTCTGCAACAATAAACTTTCTAAACCATCTCGAAGGCCATAACGCTAATGTTGGTCAGGTAAGAAGTGGATGCAGTCTCTGCCCACATCTTCCATGCTAATGCTGTGAAAATTAGAAGTTTTGGTGCTTTGGTGGGGGGGGGGGGGTACATGGGTGTGGGGACTTACTGGGCATGGAGCACTCGAACTGGGTCTCAAGGGATGGGGGGCTTTGAAGGATGGAGAAGAGAAAAAGCTGGAAGAACTGAGTGAGCAAAAGCATGGAGGAGGACAATCCAGAGTAAGCTGATGTGTAATGCTTGAATTGAGAATTTATTTGGAGGTGGATCAGAAAGGAGGTTGAGATCAGATAGTGGTGGGAACCAATCACCAGGCTAAGGCTTTTCGACCTTAAATGCAGCTGGGAAATGACAGTGCCAGGGTGATAACTCAGGTCTTCTGGCTCCTAGCTCCTCTTCAACTAGCTCTCTTCAACTCTCCTGCACTGCCTCGCAATGTCTGTCTTCAGGAAGTATATTGTTTCACTTGGAAATGAGATAATCTGGGCTTCAGGTCATGAAATAGTTGTGTGCCTTGGCCAAATCACCTTTTTGGGTTTCGGTTTAAACCCAGAAATGAAATGGTTGGAGAAAATATTTCTGGCTCTTTAAGATGGAAGAAATCTCTTTGGAGGACTAACATAATGACAATGTTCAGAATGGTTGGGGAGGAGGGAAAACCAACAGACACCAAAAATCCTCTGGTTCCATGATTTATGCTATACTTATATTGTCTTTCATATAACAAACATTCCTAATCTCTCTCTCCCTCTGCTCTCTCTCTACCATCCTTTTATTTTCTTTTTAACATTTCAAGAAGCAACTGTGCTTTACTTAATTTGATCTTCTGTTACTGTATCTCTCTTACTATGAGGCAGTTTTATATGTGAAATACTTTCTGTTTGAATGAGCTGCCATCAAGACTAATAACTCATCTTTTAAACCTTTTATCCATTTTAAGTTTCATCTAATTCCTGGTCTCCATCCTTAATGTCCAATTCCCACTTGGTCTCAGGGAGAGGAGCAAAACAGAGACTAGGAGGGCAACCAACTAAATCCTGGGCCATGTAAACTTTCTCTTGATGTGCCCCCAAAGTCTGCCAAACCAAAGTCCTTGAGGATCTCAAAGAATTCAAAACTGGATATAAAATAAATAAATGCAAATGGCACATTGCTTAACTATAGGGTCTCCTCGGATTTCTTCTAGTCCAAGTTACTCCCTGATTTTTTCCTTCATTGATTTCAGGGGGAATGAGGCCAGAGTTTGACCCTTTACTGAAAGGTTATATACATGGAGAGAGGGATGAAAGAATAATACTGAGTCAGGTCCTATGGGGAAGGAAAAGGAAAAGTAAACATCTCCCTGGAAAATAAACTTCTACTCTTTCAAACCCTGGATGCCACCTTTTCAGGAATAAGCTGTTCAAAGAGTGGATATATGTATATGTATAACTGATTCACATTGCTGTATACCTGAAAATCACACAACATTTTAAATTAATTATACTCCAATTAAAAAGTTTAAAAAACTCCAAATACATTCAAAATAATTTTTTTTTAGATTTTATTTTATTATTATTATTTTTTACTTTACAATATTGTATTGGTTTTGCCATACATCAACACGAATCCGCCACGGGTGTACAGGTGTTCCCAATCCTGAACTCCCCTCCCACCTCCCTCCCCATACCATCCCTCAAAGAATGAAGTGTTTCAAACTCTGGTGTCATCCTTGAGAAGACCTGTTTGTAGAAAACTGGCCAAATTAAATGAGCCATCCTAACCTGTACAAAACTTTTCATATTTTCATCAGTCACGTGTATGTTTATCTGGTGTTCCTCACTATGGGCTTCCCACACTGCACAGTGGTAAAGAACCAGCCTGCCAAAGCAGGAGACACAAGAAATGCAGGTTCGATCCCTGGGTCAGGAAGATCCCTTGGAGAAGGAAATGGCAGCCCACTCCAGTATTCTTACCTGGAAAATTCCATGGGCAGAGGAACCTGGTGGCCTACAATTCATGGGGTCACAAAGCGTTGGACACTACTTAGTAACTTAACAACAACAACAATGTGTAGAAGAAAAAGCTACACCTCCTATTCTCAACACTTCTGGTGCCAGAGGTGTGGGCTTTTCTTACATCAGCCAGTTCTCTACCTCTCTGGATACCACCTAGGTGTGCCACAATTCACTTGTAATCGTAATTACCAGGAGCTAGTGTAGACCTCACAGATCAGGAGACCAGTCCCATAAGACTCCTCCCACTTTATACATCAATTGCAATTGGACTGACTAGCTATAAATTGGAGGGGCAGGTCTCACAACCCCCTCCTTTGGCTTGATAATTTGTTAGAATGCCTCTCAGAACTCAGGGAAGGGCTTTACTGTCACTTATTTATTAAAAAGGATACAACTCAGAAACAACCAAATGGAAAAGATGCCTGGAGCAAGGAGTGTGGGAAGGGGCAGGGAACGTCCTTGCTTTCTCTGGGACCCCTTTCAGGCTCCGCACCTATCACTTGGGAGAGGATGAGAGTACACCTGCCTCCCAGGGTTGGTGTGAAATGAAATACTGTGTGAAGTGAACACATGTGTGTGAAGGGTTCAGAACAGTGCCTGTGAATAGTAAATGCTACTAAGGACGAATGCATGTGACTTTGTGGTGTAGGATTAAATAGCCAAATGAGAGTGGGCCAGGACACCAATAATTAACATTCATAGAGCATTGACCCTGAGGCTAGGTGCTTTCTATGTATTAACTCATTTAATCCTCACAGCAGCCCAGGCTATATATAAACTCTCACTTTCATCATCATTACCACCACCATCATCCTTGGCATTATCCCCATTATACAAATGAAGATACCGGGATCCAGAGAGGTAAGTGGCTAGTCCAAGGTCACCTGGCTTGCAAGTAAGTAGCCCAGCTGGGGTTTGAGCCCCTGAAGTCTAGGATCAAAGACCACTGCCTTCTCCCCTATTCCAGAAGGTGAAGATCCACGAACAATAGGCAGATTAGGAAACACCACATTAAACGTTATTGCCTTTTGTTTGGCAAACTTCAGGGCAGCAAACTTAAATACCATTTATTTTCCAGAAACACGCGTCTTTAGCTTATGCTTTGAGGGCTTCTTTGCCCTTGTTCTTTTTAGCTCTGAGGGTGACAGCCCACATTGGCAGTGTCCCCTGAATGCATATTCAACCTTCATTGCTGCAGCACAACCTTCCATTTTGGAAACATCTACAATCTCAGGGCCATGAACTCTTTCTTTCCAGAGTTTTTTTCCTCTTTTCTTTCTACTCTCTCTTTATTTTCTCTTTTCTCTCCTCTCCACAATTTATTCAGGCCTGAAAAGAAGCCAGGGAAATGATATTTGCTTTGGGAGGAGTAGAGAAAAATAAAAGTTGAGCTAGCCAAGGAAAAGAATTAACTCTGATTTTCCACAAAGGGCTACTTCATAGAAAGTCTGGGACTTATGGTGCTTTATAGTGGCTCTCACTCTCTCTCTTTCTCTTTTCTTTAGGAAAAACAAAGTTGATGTAAACAGCTGGAGACCATAACTTGAAAAACCAAGAAAGCAAGATGAATAAAACTTCCTGCTTTCCTCTCCTACTCAAGTCTACAGGGGGCTGGCCTACCAGGCCGCTTTCCAGACCAGATGTTTGATTCCCAAAGCTTGTTTCAGAGTCTCTGCATATCAATTAATCTTGACACAGCACGACCAGACCTTAGATTCAATTACAATGAGCAAGCTTCAGCCAACTGCCTGCTGGGACACAGGTTCCTCCTGGGAAAAGCCGGGTAAATGTGGCCAGCATATGACATGGGACCAGTGAGTCAAATTCTCTTTTATCGCAATCTAAATTACATGCAACAGCAGAACTCCTCCTAGAAGCCAGGTACCATGCTAAGATTCCAGATTTAATCTCACTGAACCTCCTCTAATCCACATGACAGCCACACAAGGGAGATATAGTTGCTAGTATCTCTGGTTTATAAATCAGATCAAGCCTTGGAGGGGATAATGACCTGACTTTACTTCTCCTCTGTCCCCTTCCTCACTCTCAACCCTTATGTGTTTAGAAAAGACTCTGTGTTTGTGCGCATGCTAAGTCGCTTCAGTCATGTCTGATTCTTTGCGAACACATGGGCCATAGCCCACCAGGCTCCTTTGTCCATGGGATTCTCCAGGCAAGAATATTAGAGTAGGTTGCCGTGCCCTCCTTCAGGGGATTTTCCTGTCCCTGAGATAGAACCCACAACTCTGTGTCTCCTGAACTGGCAGGCAGGTTCTTTACCACTAGCGTGGCCCAGAAAAGACTAATGCATGGCAAATAAACATAGGGACAGAGAAGCCTCCTCTCTGGAAAGGAGACATCCTTGTCTGCGTTGCTCTGCTCCTGCCTAGGCTTCTGGGCATGTTGCTTTTCTCCCTGGCTGTTCATCCTCTTTGGAGACATGTTGTCATCTATTTTGAAGGTCTGTCTGCATCCTCTGAGGTCACACCCAGCCATCAGCCTCAAGAACCACTGCCAGTAATGATGCAGGCTCCTTTCAGCCAGTTTCTCCTCCTCAGATTGGTAACCCAGAGCAAGGAGGATATATCCCTTCACGGTAAAACTCTTAAGTGCGCCAACGGATTAGAAAACCAAGCTCCAAGCATGACACCCATCCGCATTTGTCGTTCTCACTCTGAGTGAGATCTGCCAGTAGGGTTAGTGGTAGGGTTGTTATTAAGTCTCTTCTCTGCAAAAGAAGGCCAAAACATGTGATTTGACTGGAAGCTGACTCTTGCCTATTGGGTAGTTATCAGTAGCTAGAAATAGGAAGTCATTAAAGTCTGTTTCTTGTTTATTTTGTGGGATCTTCAAATTTTTACATAATTTCTTAACTATAAAGATAAAAGGTTTAGCTTTTCAACCAGCTAATGGGTACCCACCAGTAGCCTTCAATGCTTTTCTGGGTGGCTTCCATATCAGGTACAGCTTTGAGTGACTGCCCCCTCCACAGTTTGTGGTCCTCATTCTCACCATCAGCACCCCACCCTGTGCACCAAACTCTTCAAGGAGCAGAAACGTAGTCTTTTCTCACCAAGTTCAGGAACTCCAAGCATAACCTCCCTCATCCTTTTCAGGCAAGCATAGTGTAGGCCAGTGTTTAATGTTTGTGTCTGGAGAACACTCATTTAAATTAAAAAAAAAAAAAGAGAGAGAGAGAGAGAGAGACAAAACAAATTGCTTTCCAGTAGAAATTTTCAATACAGTCAATATCCTAATGTCACTCTGAGTCCCCAAGAAAAGAATGTAATATGTAGAGATTCCTAAACTTTTTTGACCTTAAAAGACTTTACTTGGGGACCTCTTATGATATTAATGTCCCATAGATACCCTTTGGGAAACCATGAAGTGCTCATATGTTAAGGACCGATCAACGCTGAACACTGCGTCCATTTTCTCACTTAACATCCATCACATCCCAAACTGCAGGCCTGATCACCATTTTACAGGTACAGAAACTGAGGCTTAGAGAATGTCAGCTACTTGCCTAAGGACACACAGCCAGGGGAGAATAATGCAAGGGCAAGGCCAAAGATATTTTGCCGTCGTTATCATTTACCTTTTATTTATTGATTGATTTGGCTACATCCACTCTTAGTTGCTGGAGAAGGCAATGGCACCATACTCCAGTACTCTTGCCTGGAAAATCCCCTGTACGGAGGAGCCTGGTGGGCTGCAGTCCATGGGGTCACGAAGAGTGGGACNCATTTACCTTTTATTTATTGATTGATTTGGCTACATCCACTCTTAGTTGCTGGAGAAGGCAATGGCACCATACTCCAGTACTCTTGCCTGGAAAATCCCCTGTACGGAGGAGCCTGGTGGGCTGCAGTCCATGGGGTCACGAAGAGTGGGACCCGACTGAGCGACTTCACTTTCACTTTTCACTTTTATGCATTGGAGAAGGAAATGGCAACCCACTCCAGGGTTCTTGCCTCGAGAATCCCAGGAACCGAGGAACCTGGTGGGCTGCCGTCTATGGGGTCGCACAGAGTCGAACATGGCTGACGCGACTTAGCAGCAGCAGCAGCAGCCTTAGTTGCGGCATGTGGGTTCTTCATCGTATCATGCAGGGTTTTTATTTTTGATGCGACATGTGAGCTCAGTAGTTGTGGCGTGGAGGCATTGCAGTGCACCAGCTTCAGTAGTTGTATCCCCTGGGCTTAGTTGCTCCATGGATTATGGGATCTTAGTTCCCCTACCAGGGATCAAACTTACTGTCCCTGCATTACAAGGTAGATTCTTTACCACTAGACCACGAGGGAAGTCCCCGGGATCAAAGGTTTTGAATGGCAGACCTCATCTTCTTTTTCCTTAAGAAAATTTCCTCCTTTCTAAGAAAGTTTTAAAATGCAGGAGAGAGCATAACAAACACCCACCTTTTTACTACATAAAATTAGTCATTTTTCTTTGGTCATATTTCTTTCCAGTCCTTTTAAAAATAAATTAAATGTCACAGAGGAAAGTTCATTTCTTATCAGGCTGCTTCCCTGTTACCAATAAACCCCAAGTCTAGGGGTGAGGCCATGAAGGTCCATAGCCCAGGCTGCTTCTGGGTGCTCTCTTTTCAATCCATAAAAGTATTTTCTCTCACCTATTTTTTGTTTCCCCAGTACCCTCTTGCATTCCATTCTAAATCTGAGGCGCGCAGAGAAATATTTTTAAATAACCTGATAAGCAAAACCTGAGATCAGTCGCCAGGACCATGGTCCACAGTTAAGAAGAGCCCTATTCAGGTTTTCAGAGAAGGGAGTAGAATCTGGGGGCATATTCTCAGGTGGGGCTGGAGCTGCAGAAGCCGGCAGAGGAAGTGCTCTGGAGCACTGGCTAGTGAGGCTCACGGTGGAGCAGAAGATGTAGGGTCTGCACGTGAGGACCCAGACGGCTCTGTGTGCAGGCCAGTGATACCTGTAATTGTCCCAGATCACCCCATCTCAGGTAAAAACTCCCTGCCATCCTTGCTCTCCTCACTTGGTTTCTCATTCTACATCGTTACCCCTTCCTGGTATTCTGTTAAACATTTTCACTTGTTTATTGTTTCTTGTCTGTCTTCTCCACTAGAATGTAAGCTCTATGAAGGTAGGGCCATGTCTGCTGGTCACTATGCTCCCCCTTCACCTGCCCTCCCCTGCTCCAGCTCGTAGAGAATATTCAGTGCTTCTGGAGAGCATGGAAGGACACAGCCAAGAAGGAAGCAGGAAAATTTTTTTTTTAAGATTTTAAAGCATCAATGGGGAATCGAGTCTGATAACAAGGATTGAGTGTGTTTATGACATACAAAAAAAGAGAGAAGACAATGCTACAGCTGGTGTTATTCTCATAGGAACCTCTTTTCTTAGAAGGAAAACACAGATATTAGGAAAAGAAATGAAACCCCATGCTTCATGGAACAAAATTTCCTGTGAAAAATCCTGCTGCTGGTCACAGGAAGGAGGGACAATAAACAGAGTTTTGTATCTCCCAATTTTGGGCTGTAGAGGTAATGGTGTGATGACCAAAGGTGGTTAAACCAAAAGCACATTGATCGTCTTTGCTGTGATAACAGCAGACCCCCAGCTTTCTGTGGTTTGCAACAACAAAGATTTGCTTCTGTCCACCATGACCCTGATGGTCTCTGCTCCATTTAGGATACAGGCTAAAGGAACAGCCCTTATTAACAGCATACATTTCTTGGGGCAAAGGACTTCTCCTTAAACATGGTATCCATTTCCATTCTATCAATCAAGGCCAGATACGTTGAGGGGACAGGGCCGTATACTTCTCTTCTCAGAGAAGTCACTGGAAGTCTATGGCAATGGACAGGAAGTGCAAGACTTCCATAGGAAGGAAGAGTGAAGAGTTGAGAGCAATGATATGATCTTACTCCATCCTACCCCCCAATTTTTCTGTCTTACTGGAGCTTAAGAAATATCAGAACACTTCCTATACAATCTTAGGAGAAGAAAGAAAGAAGGAGAAAGAAAACATGTAGAATGCTGCTGTAGTTTCTTAAACAAGGAGAAATCAAGGACATAGGATGCAGGTGGATGTAACATCTCCATTTATGCACTTCAGAAGGCAAGAAGGGGCACAGACAGCAAAACCACAGCTGTCAAAGAATGTGGCCTTATGCATCACAGCCGTGACAGTTGATTCATAATATGGTAGGCTGAATTATCACTCCCAATCATTTGCTGCCCCTCCTTGAGAGAGGATTAGGTTTCCCTGCAATGGCACTCCACTCCAGTACTCTTGCCTGGAAAATCCCATGGACGGAGGAGCCTGGAAGGCTGCAGTCCATGGGGTCGCTGAGGGTCGGACACGACTGAGCGACTTCACTTTCACTTGTCACTTTCACGCATTGGAGAAGGAAATGGCAACCCACTCCAGTGTTCTTGCCTGGAGAATCCCAGGGACTGGGGAGCCTGGTGGGCTGCCGTCTCTGGGGTCGCACAGAGTCAGACACGATTGAAGTGACTTAGCAGCAGCAGCCCCCTTAATATCAGGATTAGACATGATNTCACTTTCACTTGTCACTTTCACGCATTGGAGAAGGAAATGGCAACCCACTCCAGTGTTCTTGCCTGGAGAATCCCAGGGACTGGGGAGCCTGGTGGGCTGCCGTCTCTGGGGTCGCACAGAGTCAGACACGATTGAAGTGACTTAGCAGCAGCAGCCCCCTTAATATCAGGATTAGACATGATGTGACTCACTTTGTCTAGTGAAATATGAGCAGAAGTTTTGTAGCATTTCAAAGCTTCTTGTAGCATTTTCAAGTTCCCTGATGATCAACAGCTTCTAGTGTTTGCTGCTATTTTGTAGCTTTAGGGCTTCTAGTTGCTACATTTAAGTTTTTCTTTTTTAAATTGCTGCAAAGAATTACAAAGTATGAATCATTTCAGTTCAGTTCAGTTNTTGTTCCCTCGTCGGGAAGCTAAGATCCCACACACCTGGTGGCCAAAAAACCAAAATATAAAATAAAAGCAATATTGTAACAAATTTGATAAAGACTTAAAAAAAAAAAAAAACCTTTAAAGAATTCGGACTGGCTAAGTTCTTGCCCTTCCTTTGCCTACTCATTTTTACCACCTCTCCATTTGAGTCTCTTAATTCCAACTATTTCATCTCCCAGAGGCATTACCCTCTCTCTTCTTGTTTAAATTCTGTCTCAATTCTACCATCTTCAAGGTTTTGTTCAATTCTTAGTTTCTCTGAAGTAGTGTGACTTGGGGAATGATTCCCGAAGTCCTATCCTCTCTGAAGGTCAATGTCAGGTTTCTCCCTGGGAACCAATCTCCCTGTTTTGTCCATAGTGTTAAGCACATGGCTATCTACATCCACTTACTAGACAAGGAAACAGGCTCTCTGAAAGCTAGACTGCCATCTCCCAATAGCCTGCGGCTAGTGCAGAGAAGCCACCTCCACTTCCCCTCAGTCCTGATATTAGATGCTGTCTGATATTTGCTCTGACTGCAGGCTTGAAGGACAGAGATCCAGCATATTCTCAGGAGACATATGAGACTTTACACACAGCATGGACTAGCCCTGCGGTGTTCCCTTGTTAAAGGCAGTGCTCATTTTCTATCTATAGAAGAAATCCAAGATCAAAGGCACAGGTGTTTTTGTGGAAAACGAAGCACTTGCCTTTCAACCTGAAAAGAAGAGGAAGCCTTCACCTTTTCTCTGAAAGCTTGCTGAAAACTCCCCTGTCCCCACGTAGGATTAACCTGAATGCTCGTGCTCCCTGATGGCTCCATTCTTCATAAAAATGTGTCACTAATCTCACAGGGTTTTGGCTGAATATAGGAGCAAAGATCTAGCTCCCCTGGGACACTGTGCTGGCCTCTGGAAAGATATGATAATGAAGAGATGGCTCTGGCCTCAGGAAGCTCACAAACTGAAGTTTTCTTCAGAAAATGTCACAAGAATCACAAGTTCCTTTGAGATCAAAGCGGCTTGCTAATCGAGCCTGTGCTTCTCTCCTGACTTGGACAGATGGCACCAGTATGTTATTCCACCTGGCCTTCAGGATCAATGGAAACTGTGTCCTTGAAGATCCAATGTAATTAACATTCATCAGTCAGCAGCTATTAAGCACCTCCCAAGAGCAAGGTGAGGCAAGGGCAGGGACCCAATGCTGAGTGAGATGAGCTGCTTGCCTCTGGGGCAGTTATACACCAGAGGTAAGTTTATTTATTTTATTATAACTAAAGGCTCTTTCTGCTCCTGTCCTCTCTATTCCTCTGCCTCTCTGATCTTGTGACTTGGAGCCTGTGCCACCGCCATGAAAAAAGAACATGACCACTGGTTTCATATAGCTCACTGGTCTCAGGGGAAGGATGAAGAAATCTTGGAGGAAAGCTGAGCTGTCCCAGCCCAGGCCAGGCAAATGCCCTGACACTCAACTGAGCAGCAGCTCCGTGAGAACGAATGGTTGCTATTTTAATCCACTGAGTTTTAGGGTTGCTTGTTATGCAGAGAATCTAAGCCAATCCACTGTATGATTCTACAGTCTATGCCCTAGTCACAGCTGTCTTACAGGTAGGCAGGTTTGAATGTTGAGAAAAACTACATGATCTTTCATTCCTCACATGATGATTCTTAAAGTTCTTAAAATGCAAAGGACATATGAATTACTNGTTATGCAGAGAATCTAAGCCAATCCACTGTATGATTCTACAGTCTATGCCCTAGTCACAGCTGTCTTACAGGTAGGCAGGTTTGAATGTTGAGAAAAACTACATGATCTTTCATTCCTCACATGATGATTCTTAAAGTTCTTAAAATGCAAAGGACATATGAATTACTATACAGATTTGTATATACAACTCATGCATGCAACATTTCATGGACAAGTTAAAGAATTTTTTGAAGGTGATTTTGTTGTAATATGGACATCTCTATTGAATTTGTTACAATATTTATTCTGTTTTTTATGTTTTGGATTTTTTTTTTTTTTTTTTTTTTTTTTTTTTTGCCGTGAAGCATGTGGGATTTTAGCTCCCTGACCTAAGCCTGCAACCCCTGCCCTGGAAGGAAAACTTTTAACTACTGGACTGCCAGGGAAGGCGCTCAAGAGTAAGATTACTTGATTAAGTGAGATTTTTTATTTACCAACTGATTTTTTTTTTCTCTTTTGCCAGGGTGTGGGTGCAGGGAAGGCTGTCCAAGCTTTTAGTTGCAGCATGCAGGATCTGTTGATAGTTCTCTGATCTGGGATCAGACCCAGGCTCTCTGCATTAGAAGTGTAGTTTTAACCACTGAACCACCAGGGAAGTCTCTATTCACTAACTTTAGAATCTCAGTTCAGTTCAGTTCAGTCGCTCAGTCGTGTCTGACTCTTTGCGACCCCATGAATCACAGCACACCAGGCCTCTCTGTTCATCACCAACTCCCGGAGTTCACCCAAACTCATGTGCATTGAGTTGGTGATGCCATCCGGCCATCTCAAATCTACTCTTAATTAAAATGGAACTTTACCAATAATATAAGCTTCTAGAGGCAGTTCAGTTCAGTTGCTCAGTCGTGTCCGACTCTTTGCAATCCTATGAACTGCAGCATGCCATTCTTCCCTATCCATCACCAACTCCCAGAGCTTACTCAAGCTCATATCCATCAAGAAAGTGATGCCATCCAACCATCTCATCCTCTGTCGTCCCCTTCTCCTCCTGCCTTCAAACCTCCCAGCATCAGCGTATTTTCCAATAAGTCAGTTCTTCCCATCAGGTAACCAAAGTATTGGAGTTTCAGCTTCCACATCAGTCCTTCCAATGAATAATCAGGATTGATCTCCTTTAGGATGGACTGGTTGGATTTCCCTGCAGCCTAAGTGACTCTCAAGAGTCTTCTCCAATATCACAATTCAAAAGCATCAATTCTTCAGTGCTCAGCTTTCTTTAGAATCCATCTCTCACACCCATACATGACTACTGGAAAAATGATAGCTTTGACTAGATGGACCTTTGTTAGCAAAGTACTGTCTCTGCTTTTTCATATGCTGTTTAGGTTGGTCGTAGCTTTTCTTCCAAGGAGTAAGCATATTTTAATTCCATGGCTGCAGTTACCATCTGCAGTGATTTTGGAGCCCAAGAAAATAAAGTCTGCCACTGTTTCCCCATCTATTTCCCATGAAGTGATGGAACCAGATGTTATGATCTATTTTCTTAATGTTGAGCTTTAAGCCAGCTTTTTAACTCTCCTCTTTCAGTTTCATCAAGAGGCTCGTTAATTCCTCTTCACTTTCTTCCATAAAGGTGGTGTCATCTGCATATCTGAGGTTATTGATATTTCTTCTGGCAATTTTAATTCCAGCTTGTACTTCATCCAGCCCAGCGTTTCATATGATGTACTCTGCATCGAAGTTAAATAAGCAAGGTGACAATACACAGCCTCAACATACTCCTTTCCCGATTTGGAACAAGTCTGCTGTTCCATGTCCGGTTCTAACTGTTGCTTCTTGACCTGCATACAGATTTCTCAGAAGGCAGGTCAGGTGATCTGGTATTCCCACCTCTTGAAGAATTTTCGTTTGTTGTGATCCACACAATCAAAGGCTTTGGCATAGTCAATAAAGCAGAAGGTAGATGTTTTTCCAGAACTCTTGCTTTTTCAATGATCGAGCAGATGTTGGCAATTTGATCTCTGGTTCCTCTCCCTTTTCTANACCTGCATACAGATTTCTCAGAAGGCAGGTCAGGTGATCTGGTATTCCCACCTCTTGAAGAATTTTCGTTTGTTGTGATCCACACAATCAAAGGCTTTGGCATAGTCAATAAAGCAGAAGGTAGATGTTTTTCCAGAACTCTTGCTTTTTCAATGATCGAGCAGATGTTGGCAATTTGATCTCTGGTTCCTCTCCCTTTTCTAAACCCAGCTTGAATATCTGAAAGTTCACGGTCCATGTACTGTTGAAGCCTGGCTTGGAGAATTTTGAGCATTACTTTGCTAGCATGTGAGATGAGTACAATTGTGCAGTAGTTTGAACATTCTTTGGCATTGCTTTTTTTGGGGATTGGAATGAAAACTGACCTTTTCCAGTCCTGTGGCCACTGCTGAGTTTTCCAAATATGCTGGCATATTGAGTGCAGCACTTTCACAGCATCATCTTCCAGGATTTGAAATAGCTCAGCTGAAATTCCATCATCTCCACTATCTTTG
>SJYA01000967.1:1049499-1067991 GCA_006410615.1 Neotragus moschatus | reverse complement strand
GTCTGCCACTGTTTCCCCATCTATTTCCCATGAAGTGATGGAACCAGATGTTATGATCTATTTTCTTAATGTTGAGCTTTAAGCCAGCTTTTTAACTCTCCTCTTTCAGTTTCATCAAGAGGCTCGTTAATTCCTCTTCACTTTCTTCCATAAAGGTGGTGTCATCTGCATATCTGAGGTTATTGATATTTCTTCTGGCAATTTTAATTCCAGCTTGTACTTCATCCAGCCCAGCGTTTCATATGATGTACTCTGCATCGAAGTTAAATAAGCAAGGTGACAATACACAGCCTCAACATACTCCTTTCCCGATTTGGAACAAGTCTGCTGTTCCATGTCCGGTTCTAACTGTTGCTTCTTGACCTGCATACAGATTTCTCAGAAGGCAGGTCAGGTGATCTGGTATTCCCACCTCTTGAAGAATTTTCGTTTGTTGTGATCCACACAATCAAAGGCTTTGGCATAGTCAATAAAGCAGAAGGTAGATGTTTTTCCAGAACTCTTGCTTTTTCAATGATCGAGCAGATGTTGGCAATTTGATCTCTGGTTCCTCTCCCTTTTCTAAACCCAGCTTGAATATCTGAAAGTTCACGGTCCATGTACTGTTGAAGCCTGGCTTGGAGAATTTTGAGCATTACTTTGCTAGCATGTGAGATGAGTACAATTGTGCAGTAGTTTGAACATTCTTTGGCATTGCTTTTTTTGGGGATTGGAATGAAAACTGACCTTTTCCAGTCCTGTGGCCACTGCTGAGTTTTCCAAATATGCTGGCATATTGAGTGCAGCACTTTCACAGCATCATCTTCCAGGATTTGAAATAGCTCAGCTGAAATTCCATCATCTCCACTATCTTTGTTCGTAGTGATGCTTTCTAAGGCCCACTTGACTTCACATTCCAGGATGTCTGGCTGTAGGTGAGTGATCACACCATCGTGATTATCTGGATCATGGAGATCTTTTCTGTGTAGTCCTGTGTATTCTTGCCATTTTTTTCTTAATATCTTCTGCTTCTGTTGCATCCATACTATTTCTGTCCTTTATTGTGCCCATCTTTGCATGAAATGCTTTCTTGGTATCTCTAATTTTCTTGAAGAGATCTTTAGTCTTTCCCATTCTATTGTTTTCCTCTATTTCTTTGCATTGATCACCAAGGAAGGCTTTCTTATCTCTCTTTGCTATTCTTTGGAACTCTGCATTCAGTTGGGTGTATCTTTCCTTTTCTCCTTTGCCTTTAGCTTCTCCTCTTTCTCAGCTATCTTTAAGGCCTCCTCAGACAACCATTTTGCCTTTTTGCATTTCTTTTTCTTGGGGATGGTCTTGATCACTGCCTCCTGTACAATGTTATGAACCTCCATCCATAGTTTTTTAGGCACTCTTTCTATCAGATCTAATCCCTTGAATCTGGAGGAAAGGACTGTATCTCTGTGTCCACCTACCCTGACTCCACTCCTGTGGTAACTCAGAGCTTCTTTAATAGAATTGTTTGTAGTCATGAAGCTTCCTGTTGCATACATAGGGCAGCCTTTCTAGAGAGCTCTGGGGCACAGTTTGTTGCTGCTAAAAGTTTGCAAGCTAAGATGTGTAAGCACTCATTCAAACATTACATATATCTTTTAACTAAAAATTTTAAATAAAGCCAGAAAACCCCAGTCTCAGGTACACATTTCCCTTGCCAATTAAAGCAGCACATTTTTCTTCCTCTCTACCAATCAGGTGCAAATTAGAACCAGGATATTTTTTAGAAAAATTTTCCCTCCCTCAGATTTCATCACACAGCTGCCCTCAGTGCATGTACCCTGACAATTGCAAAACACCCAATAAACTGTTGTGCTTGAAGGAGGCGTGCTCCAAGTTCTGGTGCAGGAATTGGAGTCTTCCCTGGGGAGACCTGCCCCAAGCTCCCACTCTGGCTGCAGGAGGATATCACCCATTTCTCTGTCCAAACCTGGCCTTCGTGTGATCTAGGTCAATGCAGCCAATCTCCTTTGTTTGTCCAGCTGGACATTAGGGACAAGGATACCAAAGTACCTCACCAGGGCATCGAAGAGTTCAACAATTAAACCACATAGAAACCCTTGGTTGAAAAGTGCCGCAAAAAGTAGGCAGGAAAGAAAAAACTCTCTTTGGCAGAAAAAGAGCGGTTGCACAGAAAGAGCCCTCCAGCAAACCAGCTGTTTCCTCTCCAGTTCTTTCGACTCCGATTCCCCCAGTATTAGCCAGCAGCCAATGCACTTCTTCCCTCAACTGCAGCGACCCGGGTTCACTCACCCCAGACCCCGGCCCTTTGACTTTTGTTTTAGAGGAAGCACCGCCCACCCCCTTTCCCGGAAACTAGGATGGACCTCACCACACACCAGCAGTTCTCTGTGACCGTCTTTCTCCTGCTTCCAACTCTTTTCTCAACTTCAAAGGCTGGAGACTGAGCGTCAGTTAAGGAAAAATCCCAGTTCTCCACAACCTCATGTTGCAAGTCTTGTCGGGTGCTCACATCTCTCTTGAGAATGTGGCTTCTGGTCAGGTAAACTGAGACAAGAAGGGTCCGATTTTAACACCCCCTTATTTTGCTGGTAAATTGCCAGACTCATAGGCCCCTGATAAATTTTGTTGAGTGAATAAATATTGCTATTCTTTCTTTACAGTTTGTTTTGCTTTGAGTGTGTTTTGACTGGCCAACTAAATTTGAATTTTCTCTAGGACAAAGGTTGTGCCTCGCAGAGAGCAGGACCTCCGTGAATCCAAGGAACTCAAAGTATAGTCCTGGGACCACTAGCATCAGTTAGGTCAGTTAGCTGTCTCGATAGATGTCTCATTGTCCTAGCAAAGTGCAAGCAATTTCCTTCTTTTCTCTTTCTCACCCCAAGAGCAATTTGTACTTTTACACAATAGAAGAAACGATAAAAATCAGTTCTGATTTATCACAGCATAGTTAGTGTACTTTTGACAGTTCTATCATGCTTCTAAGGTTACACATTTCTTGCTCTGTCTGTTTTTGGAGGAAGGTACATGTTCAACTCATCCTCCTGTGCACAATAATCCCCTCACACACTAAATTTATTGTTGAAGTCTTTGATTTATTTCTTTGAGATGTCCTTTTATTGTGCCTACTGCCCTGCATGTGTAAACATCCAATAACTGTGCCACATTATTTACCAGCTGAGCCACTAGGGAAGCCCAATAAATGTGCCAGTCTCTTGTCAATAGAGTTTTGATGAGAAATTCAGTAATTAGTAGGAGAGAGTGGCAAACCCAAAGCATTAGGATTATAACATATCAGCGTAAAGATCTTTGTTGGGGAGAGGACAGAGAATTATGAGGAGAGGAAGAGTCTGTAAATGGATGAGGTAACTAGAAAACACCTGGTGTGCAAAGATCAGTGTCTGCGTTAATACTTTTGCAAGGATAATCACAATTTCAGTTATTTTGCAGCACTAAAGATCTCTGTACTGGCTCCGACTCTTGAAATATGCACCTGGAAATCTTGAGGAAAGCTTTTGTCTTTTGTTGAGCTCATCTTAAATGTTGGCTGGAACTTAATTTTTATTAAGGGAGACTTTATAGCTATTATCTGGAATGATGAGTATACGCCTTGATGTTAACAAGGATTTCCCAGTGGAAATGTTTCAGTGTTACAAAATGGGAGATTCAAGATGCAGGAAATAAAGTCAGCATAGGAACTGGGCATCCATTTCTCCCTTCTGAATTTCTTGGTCTTTTTTTTTAAACCTCTGCAGAATATGTAAAATTCTTTGGATCTGAGCTCATACACAAGNAGGGCGACAATATACAGCCTTGACGTACTCCTTTTCCTATTTGGAACCAGTCTGTTGTTCCATGTCCAGTTCTAACTGTTGCTTCCTGGCCTGCATACAGATTTCTCAAGAGGCAGGTCAGGTGGTCTGGTATTCCTATCTCTCTCAGAATTTTCCACAGTTTATTGTTTCTCAATATAAGATTGTACTTTCACATCCTAAAGCTAAAATCTCTGACCGTGGCTGATTATCCCTTATTGTGCCGGCACCATGCAACACGGTAACTTTGTCACTGCCTGTGTTTTTATAGATGAGGGGACAAGCTCAGAGAGGGTAAGGAGCCTGCCCAACCCTCAGAGCTAAGCGGTGAACCAAAGCATCAGATCCCAGCAATCTGACTCCAGGTTCACGTAATTCCCACCTCAGTATCTGCCACCTTCCTTTAATCATATATATGACTTGGAAGGGCAGCAGCCTTCAGAGCTTTGGTATTCAAAGTAGGATCCAAAGAGGAGCAGCCAGGTCACCAGGGAGCTTGTTAGAAATGCAAAACTCTAGATCTATTGAATCAGAATCTGCATTTTAGGAAAACTCGGGGGCACAGGGAATGAGAGGAACACTTCTGGGAAAAAGGAGACAGGTGAAGAAGGAAGTTTCCTTCCTACAGATACAGGCCAATCTCATCCCAAGGAGGTTAGGAAATATTGAAAATATTCTTTTCCAGAGGAGGGAATTCCCAGAGATATAAAATAGGACAATGTTTTCACTAACTTTCGCACTCAGATGTTCTGTTTCCCGGAACCACTTCCCTTGGAACCTGCATTGTTCAATATGGCAGTAATTGGTCCCATGTGCAACTGGGCCTTTGACATGTGGATTCCCCAAAATGAAATGTGACCCAGTGTAAAATGGGGCTTCCCAGGTGGCACAAGTGATAAAGAATCTGCCTGCCAATGCAGGCGATGCAAGAGGCTTAGATTTGATCCCTGGGTTGGAAAGGTCCCCTGGAGTGGAAAGTGGCAACCACTTCAGTATTCTTGCCTGGAAAACTTCACAGACAGAGAAACCTGGCAGGCTACAGTCCATGGGGCCACAAAGAGTCGGACATGACTGAGTAACTGAGCGTGCTAGGTAGCTAATGCACACCAGGTTTTGCAGACTTAGTATGACAGAGAGCACTTTTTCATCGATAATTGTTTATATTGATTGCAGGTTGAATTGATAGTTTGGGGGATCTATTTGGTTCACTAAAATGTATTATTACCATTAATTTTACTTATCTCTTCAATTTTTTTTTTTTTTTTTTTACCATGGCTTCTAGATCATTGTAAATTACATTTGGAGCCTGGTGTGCTATAGTCCTTGGGGTCACGAAGATTCGGACATGACTGAGCGATTAAGTATACCAGGACAGCAAGCATTTGGGGCTTGTATAACATTTCTGTTGCACAGTATGGATTTAATTCTTCAGCTTCCGCAGCAAAAGAAGACTGAAATTTCCTTGCTTTTCTGTTAGTGGTGAAAGGTGATAGCAGGTTCTTACTTTAAAGAAATTCAGGGGCTCCACATCTCCGTTAAGATCAGGTTAGAGGCTAAGCAGAATGTCTTCCGCGTGGGTTGAGCCAAGAGAGAATCCAAGCTTGTCTCTAGGTTTGACAAAATGGCAAATCTGGTATCTATTTGTGTAAGTATCTACTTTGGATTTGGGGCTAGGAGATGGGTCAGTTTCTGGGGAGTAAGACAGGACAGCTGGTGAATGAAAGAAGACTCAGTGTTGTGGAGGCCTCCACAGCACAGGGGACGGTAGATACATTTCCCATGTGTTGGCCCCTTGAGGGTAACAGTGCCATTTGACTTCTTGAGTCCTTCTTGGCACAGGACATGCTTAGCTGTCTCTCATTCTAAGTGGACAGAGTATACACGGATGGAATAAATATTAAGTTGTGTCTCTGTGGATTGTCCACATAAAGGTTAACAGAAAAAGAAAGAAAATGCAGAGCAAGGCATCTTTTCTATACAGTTACCTTTCAAGCACACATGCTGTAATTATATAGCAGGCAAACAGAGAGGAGAAGGAGCTGGGTGCTTCCTGGAGACTAAGGCTGCAGTCCATATGGAGTTTTCCAGACCTTCCAAGGTTGGCTTCATGGTGAAATAACTTTCAGCTGGTCCTACAAACTGCTGCTTTCAGCCGGGCTCAACAGCTTAGTTCCTTGGTCCAAGAAGCGGAGAGAACCCTGAAGGCTGCTTTTTGAAAACCAAAACAAAACCTTGCTAAATGTGTTCCAGCTTTTCCTGTCCCAACCCAGACGGCTGCTTCGTGGAGCTAATGGATGTCAGTGCTATAGAACACTTCAAACAGGAAGGGAGTTGCCATGATTTCCAAGTGAGTGAGAAGGTGCACTCATCTTTGGAGGAGGGGTTGGTGGAGGACTTCAAAAACATTGACTATATAGAAGAAAATATATGTTGTTTGTCATTAAGTGATGGTAGATGAGACTAGGACAAAATGTTGGTGTCAGTGGATGAAACCCAGGCACAGTCTTTATTTTATGGGTTGGATATTAATTATACCCAAGCTCTTTGTTAAAATAAATAAGGAGTGAGGGAGATCCTGGCCTTTGGGGAAAGAAACAGAAATAAAGCTGTGACAAGGTTCAGGCCCATTAGGTGACATAACTTGGCCACGTAACTTAGTGCTGGAGGGTAGGAAACAAAATCCTTTAAGAGAACTTGGAGGCGGCTTTTAAAATTTTGCATTGTTTGTTAGAATGCAGTAATGTCTTAGAGGGAGGAGATGGGTAGGAATAATAATAGCCTTTGTGGGAGCATCATCTACCCCAGACTATGCCCCAGACACGCTCACTCATTCATTCTTGATTTTCATATCAAGTCTGCCAGATAGGTGCAGATGAAAAGTTTGAAGCTAACAGAGATTGATTCATGAGTTTAAGGAAAAAAGCTGTCTCTGTAACATAAAAGTGCAAGGTGAAGCAGCAAGTGCTGCTGTAGAGAGCACAGCAAGTTATCTCTTCTAGATACATTTTAAGATTCATGTACACTGAGATGAAAAAATAAAAATTAAAATTAAAAAAAAAAGATTTAGCTTAGATCATTAATGAAGGTGGCTTCACGAAACACCAAATTTTCAATGTAGACAAAACAGCCTTATGCAGGAAGATGTCATTAAGGACTTTCATAGCTGAAGAGGAGAAGTCAATGCCTGGCTTCAAAGTTTCAAAGTCCTAATAACTACAATTAAAAGCCATACTTGTAAAATTTTGAAGTAATATTTATAAAATTTTATGCTATGAATCTCTTAGCAAATGTTCCTTGTCTAGACTTAAAGAAACCAGTGCATCATGGTTTTGACATACATTGAAGGCAATATATAAATATATGAATGCATATTTCAGCAAGAGGCTTCCCAAGTAGCACAGTGATAAAGAATTCTCCTGCCAGTGCAGGAGATGCAAGAGGTAAAGATTTGATCCCTGGGTCGAGAAGATCGCAACCCACTCTAGTATACTTGCCTGGAAAATTCCATGGACAGAGGAATCTGGTAGGCTTCAGTCTCTGGAGTCACACAGTCAGACACAACTGAGCACACACACATATGTTAGCAATGAGAAAACTAAGAAGGAAATGTGCATGTGTGTGTGTGTGTGTGTGTACACATGTCTTTCAAGTAATTTAGAAATGTTAAATCAAAAATGGTAATTTCACAATTTTTGATAGAAAGAAGAGAGAGGGAGACAGGCTGACTCTTGTAGAAGCTAATGCAGCTGGTGACTTGAAGTTGAAGCCAATGTTCATTTACTGTTTGGAAAATCCTAGAGCCCTTAAGAATTATGCTAAATCTACTCTGTCTGTAATATATAAATGGAACAACAAAGCCTGGATGACAGCACATCTGTTGAGAACTTTTGCTTAGGAAAAAAAAAAAAAAGATCTTTTCAAAATATTACTGCTCACTGATAATGCACCTGGTCAGCCAAGAGCTCTGATGGAGATGTACAGTGAGATTAATGCTGTTTTCATGCCTGCCAACACAGCGTCCATTCAGCTGCTCATGGATCAAGTAATTTCACCTTTCAAGTCTATTATTTAAAAAATACATTGTATAAGACTACAGCTACCATAGAAAGTGATTCCTCTGGTGGTTTTAGGCAGTGTCAATTAAAAACCTTCTGGAAAGGATTCACTGTCCTCGATGCTGTTAAGGACTTTTGTGATTTATGTGTGTGTGCGTGCTAAGTCGCTTCAGTTGTGTTCAACTCTGTGACTCTGTGGACTGAAGCTGGCAGACTCTTCTGTCCATGAGATTCTTCAGGCAAGAACACTGGAGCGGGTTGTCATTTCCTTCTCCAGGGCATCTTCCCTAACCCAGGGATCAAACCCACATCTCCTGCATCTCCTGCAGGATGGATTCTTTACCAGAGTGCCACCAAAGGTCTACGGGAAGAGGTAAAAATATTAACACCAATAGGAATTTGAAAAAGTTGATTTCAACCGTCATGACTTTTTAGGGTTCAAGACTTCAGAGGAGGAAGTAACTGCAGATGTGGCGGAAATGGCAAGAGAACTAGACTTTGAAGTGAAGCCTGAAGATGTGACTGATTTGCTGCAAATTTCATGATAAAACGTTAATGGATAAGGAGTTGCTTATTATGAATGAGCAAAGAAAGTGGTTTCTTGAGATAGAACCTATTCCTGGTGAAGATGTTTTTGTGAAGATTGTCAAATTTGCAAGAGATTTAAGCTATTACTGAAGCTTAGTTGATAAAGCAGTGGCATGGTTTGAGAGGATTGATTCCAATTCTGAAAGAAATTCTACTGTGGGTAAAATGCTTTCAAAGACCATTTCATGCCACAGAGAAATTGTTTGTGCAAGGAAGTGTCAATCAATGTGGCAAACTTCATTTCTGTTTCACTTTAAGTAATTGCCATAGCCGCCTCAATCTTTATCAGTCACCATCCTGATCAGTCAGCAGCCATCAATGTCAAAGTAAGACCCTCCACTGCAAAAGAATATGACTTACTGAAGGTTCAAATGATGGTCAACATTTTTTAGCAATAAAGTATATTTAAATTAAGGTATGTATATTGTTTTTCTAGACATAATGCTCTTGTACACTTAGTAGACCACAGTATAGTGTAAACACATTGGGGCTCAATTTATTCTACTATTCACTTTATTGTAGTGGTCTGGAACTGAATTCACAATATCTTGGAGGTTGGCCTGTACTTGGAGCCAAAATACAAACTTGCTCAATAGGACAGATGTAGGAATAAGTCCCCTTGTCCACAGTGGTAGCCTGTCAATCACCCTGATGAGTGCCTTTGGAGTATACTTGTGTTTTGTGGGTAGAGGACACATGGGAACAGAGGGGGTCTCACCAGTGGGTGGCCAAATTAAAACTCTATGAAAATTAAAAAGGCTTCACATGGCTTGTGTCTGTTTAATGTTTCAGGAATATTTGGCACCTCATGAATATTAGGTTTCTCGTGGTCCTTCCATCCTTTCAATATTCAACACTGAATTGCTTGCTCTACTTATTAACATACTTATTCAATATATCTTATGAATTCTAACTATGTCTTACAAGGTACTTGCTTCCTCATTATCTGTGCTTAATACATGTCATGACTTTCACAACTTCTATAGTGGAATAGGATACTTTTGAATGATACTGGAAAGGCTCATCACAACCGTTTAATGCAAACTATTTCCATTGGGGTAGAAGCTCCCTCAGGTTAGATTTTGTCTGAGTTGTTTATTGCTGTATCTTTACTGTCTAGTGTACTATGAGTAGTCTTTAAATTGTTGAATGAGTGAATGAACATCATAGAAATAGGGAAATACAGAGAGAATAATTAGGCTAAAGAACGGAAAGAAGCACATAAGTCCAAAGCTTCCTCTACTAACAGCCATACATGGGTCCCAAGGCCACAGACGCCTTCCTATTCCACGTGTTAACCAGGCCTGTGATTCTGCCAGAGCAGTGATTCCTGAAGCATGACCCCCAGACCACCACCAGCAACAGCAGCAGCATCTGGGCAGAAATTCAAACTGCTCCCCAGACCGCTCCCCCATCTACTGAATCAGAAACTCGGTTGCTGGGCCCATCAATCGGTATCTCCACCAGCCTTCCAGCTGATTGTCAAGCGTGCTCAGATTTGAGAACCACTGTGCTGGAATACTGTGGTGTCATCATGTTTTATTTCAACGCACTTGCCTTGCAGGACACTGTGTTTCTCCTCTCTAGAAACAGAAGTCCAGTTTCATTTGTTTGTATAGGAAACCGTCCCTGGGTTTGCAGCCTCCTGGGTGGATGATGCTTCCTCACTGACAAATACTAATAGGCAAGACCTGCCCAGGATGCCGAAGGTGAGGACGATCCATATGCCAGCTCTTTCTAGAGTGAAAGTACAAGCAGGGAGACAGGACAGAGTGGATAAGGAAGACTCAGGCTAAAGCCAGCCATGTGAGGGGTTTTCCTCCAGGTTCATCAGAAGCTCAGGCATACACTGTTTTTGTGAGCAGCACCCTCTTTCAGCTACCCAGTCCTTACTAGTAGACTTGGAGCCGCTGGGTGGAAATAGATGCAACTCGGGTGGTCAGAGAAAGCAGGACTTTCAGCAGGGAATTCAGCATCACATGGCTAAAATAGCCAAGTACTGTGTTTCTCTTCCTATGAATTTTTTTTGAATTACAAATGTATTTTAAAATCTGCCTTTGCTTGTGTGTGCATCCTCAGTTGCTCAGTCATGTCTGACTCTTTATGACTCCATGGACTGTAGCCCACCAGGTTCCTCTGATCATGGAAGTTTCCAGGCAAGAATACTGGAGTGGATTGCCATTTCCTACTCCAGTGGATCTTCCTGACCCAGGGATTGAACCCAGGTCNGAATTACAAATGTATTTTAAAATCTTGCCTTTGCTTGTGTGTGCATCCTCAGTTGCTCAGTCATGTCTGACTCTTTATGACTCCATGGACTGTAGCCCACCAGGTTCCTCTGATCATGGAAGTTTCCAGGCAAGAATACTGGAGTGGATTGCCATTTCCTACTCCAGTGGATCTTCCTGACCCAGGGATTGAACCCAGGTCCCTTGCATCTCCTGCACTGACAGGTGGATTCTTTACCACTATGCCAACTGGGAAGCTCCATGCTCTGCTTAGTTCTAACCAGGTATTTATTGCATAAAATTTGAAAGACATAGAAAAGTATAAAGAAAAAATTGAATCATCCATTACATTACTGCCTAAAGATGACAACTCAGGGTTTTAAAGTACTTCATTTGAGATAAAATCAGTTCAGTTCACTCGCTTAGTCATGTCCGACTCTTTGCGACCCCATGAATCGCAGCACGCCAGGCCTCACTGTCCATCACCAACCCCCGGAGTTCACTCAGACTCACGCCCATTGAGTCGGTGACGCCATCCAGCCATCTCATCCTCGGTCGTCCCCTTCTCCCCCTGCCCCCAATCCTTTCCAGCATCAGAGTCTTTTCCAATGAGTCAACTCTTCGCATGAGGTGGCCAAANTCCCCTAAACTTGCCTCCCATCCAGGCTGCCACATAACACTGAGCACAGTTCCCTGTAAGCATCACTTTTAATAGCTACACAGTTGGTAAAGAATCTACTTGCTAATGCAGGAGATGTGAGAGACTCAGTTTCAGTCCCTGGGTTGGGAAGCTCCCCTGGAGAAGGAAATGGCAACCCACTTCAGTATTCTTGCCTGGGAAATTGCATGGACAGAGGAGCCTGGTGGGCTACAGTCCATGGGGTTATGAAGAGTGAAACATGACTGAGTGCACATACACACACACACATGAAACAAAATATCCTGTTACATGTATTTTGTTTAGCAATCTCCCCATTATTAAAGATTTAAGTAGCTTTTAATGCTAATATTAAAAAGCAGAGACATTATTTTGACAACAGAGGTCCGTCTAGTCAAAGCTATGGTTTTTCCAGTGGTCATGTATGGATGGGAGAGTTGGACTAGAAAGAAAGCTGAGCACCAAAGAATTGATGCTTTTGAACTGTGGTGTGGGAGAAAACTCTTGAGAGCCCCTTGGACTGCAAGGAGATCCAACCAGTCCATTCTGAAGGAGATCAGTCCTGAATATTCATTGGAAGGACTGATGCTGAAGCTGAAACTCCAATACTTTGGCCACCTGATGCAAAGAACTGACTCATTTGAAAAGACTCTGATGCTGGGAAAGATTGAAGGCGGGAGAAGGAGACGACAGAGGATGAGATGGATGGATGGCATCACCGACTCAAAGGAGGTGAGTTTGAGTAATCTCCAGAAGTTGGTGATGGATAGAGAAGCCTGGTGTGCTGCAGTCCATGGGATTGCAAAGAGTCAGACACTACTGAGTGACTGAAATGAACTGAACTGACATCTTTAGGTCTTTCCTTGCATTTCTATTTCTTTAGGATTGATCCTTAGAAGTAGAATTACTAGATTAAATGACATTGTGTAGTTATAGTGTGAGATGAAAGGGCTCGTCTAGTTGGGCAATAACGTGGAACTGGCATTCAAGAGACCTGGGGTTCAACCCCAGATTGCCAAACATTCTCTGTGTGGTCTTGAACAAGTCACTTTCTGTCTCTGGATGAGAGTTTTCTCTCATGTTAAATAAGAGAATGGGAATAAGTCCTTACATCTTGAATAGAAGTATTATACCACTCAGCTAAAAAGGTAAAGCATTACTTTTATATTAAAACAAACATGTATGTGTGTGTATGTATATATATATATATATATATATTCCACGTCTTCTTTATTTGTAAAACTGACATTTAAATTTCAAGATAAAATTCAAAATTCCAAAAATTTCTTGCTTTTATTTGGCTAGATTTCTCCCACAGAACAGACCTCCCTTAGAGCATGTGTCAGGATCCTTGGCCAATAGGAGTATGTCAGTGAGAACATTTAAGAAGAATTGGACTAAGTGATCTCATGTACTAATTGTAGTCTGGATATTCTGTGCATACATAGTTCCTGGTGTCTAAACTACGTATCCTTAGCAAATCTTCCAGGTCTGATTTAATCCTCATCCTGGGATTGGGATATTTTCATACTTTTTTCTATTGACCAGCTCCATGTGGACTCAGGTTAAAAAAGCTTTTGAAGATTCTTTAAAACCTGATCAGTCTGCCCTTAGCCTATAGCTGCTTAACACATCACACTGGTTCACAGAATCTTGCCTTCAGGCACTTATTCGTTTACACAAAAATATTTATTTGGGGGCACATAGTCCAACGCTATGTGTCAGACAATATTATGAAAAGCCAAATATAAAGATGAATAAGATATAATATTTATCCCTGTCTTCTGGGAATTAATAATGTATTTCCCACAAAGTACCCCAGAAAATGCCCAATGTCACTAGGTATTATTTAAAAAAAAAAAAAAGAGTATTCATATCAAATATGTTTGAGAAGTGTTGAATTAAAGTTAAGCAGGTTCATTTACTGTAGGCCTTTTCAGAGACTTTAATATGCTAATATACAAAGTGTGCAGTGTTCCCAAAGTTATTTGTTTAGGAAACTCTTCATTTGTGGACTGCCTCCAAGAACTAGAGATTCATGGCTCAAGATTTGAGAAATGCTGACCTAGTAAAATCTAATCAGTACACTTACTCAAAAAATAAACTGTAGTTTTATAGATAGCAAAATACAGAGGGAACTGAAGACAGATTCTTTCTCTTGAAGAGCTTTCAATCTATTTAATTGGAAGGGTAGTCTTGAAACACACACAGAGAGTATCCACAATAATATAATATCCACAATAATATAAACAAACAAACACATGAAAGTCAATGTGAAAGCATGGAGATGTGGACTCAGCAGAAAAATCTGAAGGGAAAAGGATGAAATTAATCCTTTTAATTAATTAATCAAGGAACATTTCATGGAAGAAATAGGGTTTGAAGAAACAATTTCTCCCATGAAATAAAAACTCCAAAATTTATTTTCTTAAGAAAACATTATGCTAAGTGAAATGTCAGACACGGAAGGACAAATACTGCGTGAGCCCACATGTATATGTAGATTCTAAAAGAGTCAAAGTCATTAAATCAGATTGTGCCAGGGTCTGGGGTATGGGAGAAACTGAAAGATATTGGGCAAAGGGTACAAAGTTTCAGTTAGCTTGGATAAATATTTTCTGAAGATTTTATGTACAGCCTGTTAATTGTGATACTGGTGAATAACTGAAATTTTCCAAGAGAATAGATCTCAAATTAAATCTTCTGAACACACCCAAGAGGATAACTGTGTAGAGGTGGTAGATGAATTATTTAGGTTGGCTGTGGAGATCCTTTCACAAAGTAAGCACATTCTCAGTTGCTAAGTTGTGTCTGACTCTTTGCAACCCCACAGACCAGCTCTCCAGGATCCTCTGTCCATGAGATTTTCTAGGCAAGAATATTGGAGTGGGCTGCCATTTCCTTTTCCATCACAATGTATACAAAACCACAAAAACATCAAGTGGTACACTTTAAATGTATGCAATTTATTTCTCTATGTCAGATATATTTAAATAAAATGATTTTAAAAAGAAAATAATGCATCTTCACTAAGGAAACAAATTTTTTANGAATATTGGAGTGGGCTGCCATTTCCTTTTCCGTCACAATGTATACATAACCACAAAAACATCAAGTGGTACACTTTAAATGTATGCAATTTATTTCTCTATGTCAGATATATTTAAATAAAATGATTTTAAAAAGAAAATAATGCATCTTCACTAAGGAAACAAATTTTTTAACTACAGAAAAGTAAACTAACTCTCAAACCCATACACATACATACATATGTGTTTATACATATATATTTTTTCTCTTTTCATGAGGGACTATTTTCTACTAGAATTTTTTTTTCAGTGTCTACAATCAATTTTATTTTAATATAATCTATACACATACCATTTAGAAAATACCCAGAAAAATTTATGTACAAGAGTTGTTACTATTGCATTTGGATAAAGCTGGCAAGTTCTTGCTACTAGCATAGCCCANCAAGAAAAATTTATGTACAAGAGTTGATGCTATTGCATTTGGATAAAGCTGGCAAGTTCTTGCTACTAGCATAACCCAGGAAACACCACCGAGGAAACCTAATATATTGGAATAGATGTTGTGGCATTTGGCCCACAGTTTGATAGCTCTCAGGGTTAACCTGAAGTTGTCAATGTTTGGTACTAGATGTAAAATTTCATCGGTTACCCTGCAACCATTAAGACTTCTTATACATCTTATATCTAAGTTTTTAAGCAGACTGTCATCTCTTAAGTCCAAGTCTTCTGGAATAGTCTGCAGTGCTAATCTTGCAAACAAAATATCAATCTCTATCCCATCAAAACACAGTTTGATAACTGGCACAAATGCCTCTTCAGCAGCTCTTAAATCTTTTACTTCTTCCTATAATTTCAACTTATCATAGAATGAGGTGAAAAAAAAATCACTTTGATCGACAAGTCTTGGTGCAACACACAATGCATCAATATCAGCACCTTTTGTATGCACTCCTAATCTCTAAGATACACAGGTAAAATTTTCCCCACCAACATTTTCAATTACAGATCGTGGGAGATTCTTGCTTTCACTGATTTCTCATATCCACCCTGTTACCAGGTTATTTAATTTTCCCCAAACTAAAATCCTGCGCTGCAGTTCCTCTTCCTCTTCAAAAACCCCAAAGGGCTTCAGAGTCTCAACTAGCTTCTGTGTAAGTAGGCAGTCAGTCTCCTTGGGGCCTGCTAAGTCGGTCCTGAATATTCATTGGAAGAACTGATGCTGAAGCTGAAACTCCAATACTTTGGCTACCTGATGCAAAGAACTGACTCATTGGAAAAGACCCTGATGCTGGGAAGGATTGAAGGTGGGAGGAGAAGGGGATGATGGAGGATGAGATGGTTGGATGGCATCACTGACACGATGGGCATGAGTTTGAGTAAGCTCCAGGAGTTGGTGATGGACAGGGAAGCCTGGTGTGCTGCAGTCCATGGGGTCGCAAAGAGTCGGACACAACAACGACTGAAATGACTGAAGCTGATGGGAGAAGTAATGCCTTAGTGCTTCTGTGGCGACTGTGCTTGCTGGGATCCCTGTGTTGTAACTGGCAACGGCATCATCTCCTGAGCTGGTACCACTTACCCCCCACCCGCCTCCTGCAACCACTGCAGCTGCCGCCCTGGCCATGATCCACGAAGGCATGAGGAGGGGTGGGTGCTGCCTTAGCCCTGGGTCCTATGCACTCCCACACCTGCTCCCGCCTCTTTAAGTGCTTCTCCCCCTTCCCCGTCCTCCTCTCTACCAGTATTTTTAATATGCATCGGTTTTGGAGGAATTATTTATAAGTATAAATAAATAGTTTTTGTTTTCTTGCTAAGGTATGGAAAAATTTGTGCCTCGAAGCTATGCATTGTTTAGAGCACAATTTTCCAAGTTATTCTGCTCTAACCTTCCATTGTCTTTGAGCTATTTTACAATTCTGAAAATTGCAAATAACCAGATGGTATTATCTTTGTGGGGGAGATTCTTCAGAGTAGGACTGATGAATCAAAAAGTAAGGAAAGATTGCAGGCTCTTGATCCATTGGTCAGGTTGCCTTACAGAACAGTGATGAGAATTCTCTTTACTTGACAAAGGGTCGGACAGTTTCAACTGGTGCTTGTGTTCACCCCAGTCAGTTCTGGAATCAAAGCCAGCTTGTATTGCTTTTAAAAATACCTTTTATTATGTTAGATAGGAAACAGTATTGTCTCAGTTGGGGGGTGGCTTTTCATTAAAAACATATTAACAATATAAAAGAATGTATGTAACTTTAATAAATATAGTAAGGTGTGGACAACTTCATCCAGCAGAATTCTCTCTCAGAGAATACCATGTGTGTCAGGAAGAAATGTCTTGGGAATTTCCTTGGTGGTCCAGTGGCTAAGACTCCATGCTCCCAATGCAGGCAGCCCAGGTTCAATCCCTGGTCAGGGAACCAGATCCCACAGCTTTTCACATGCCACAGCTAAAAATCCTGCATGCTGCAATGAAAATGGAAGATGCTGGCTGCAACTAAGATCTGGTGCAGCCAAATAAATAATTTTTTTAAAGGAAGAAATGTCATGATGAGATGGATGGAATAGGGATGAGATCCCCAAAATCATGCTGATAGAAAATGATGGTCACTGATTGCTCCAACCCACCTCCTAGAACAATCCTTGGCAAATGGCAGGTGCTCAGCAAATACTTGTTGAATGTATGAATTATGGAGCCTGATTTTTTAAGGCATATAGGTTCTATTAACTGGAGAATTCTTTCTTGTGCTAGATCCTAGCAATGAGTTTCCCAGGTTAGAAACAGGAACAGAGGCAGCTAAGTTGATCTACCAAATAGACGGTGGAAGAGTTTGAATTTCCTGGGGTCATCTTAGAGTGAGAGTCAGCAGAAAGGACAGACACACTTCGCAGAGAAGAAGCAGAGGGGGAGAAAAACCCTTCAGTGTGGAGGGTGAGGCTGAGACAGGACTTCAGAGAANCAGGTTAGAAACAGGAACAGAGGCAGCTAAGTTGATCTACCAAATAGATGGTGGAAGAGTTTGAATTTCCTGGGGTCATCTTAGAGTGAGAGTCAGCAGAAAGGACAGACACACTTCGCAGAGAAGAAGCAGAGGGGGAGAAAAACCCTTCAGTGTGGAGGGTGAGGCTGAGACAGGACTTCAGAGAACATACATTCTAAGGTATTGTTTGGGCTGAGGCAGAAAGAAGAAAGATGACCTCAATAGAAGTAGGTTACCTTTATTCAGGCAAGAAGGGGCGACAGTCAGCCTAACGATCAGGCTTAGTGCGGAGAGGGATCAGGGAGGCTCCATATTTACAGGGAGGTTTGTGTAAGTGATAAGGGAAATGTTAATCAGGTGGGATGTTTTGGGTATACCTTTAGTTGAGATGGCATTTGTAGTTGGGCAGGGAGTGATAAGTCTTCTGTGCAGGTGTAGGGGGTGGAAGGATTCTGGACAGGTGTTGAGAAGTCTTCTGGGCAGGTATAGGGGGTGGGGAGAAGGCAGTGGCACCCCACTCCAGTACTCTTGCCTGGAAAATCCCATGGANATGCAAATACAACAGAATTTTCATCAAACAATACTTACCCTTCCTACACATAATATGCACTGATCTTTCCATTCCATTCTTTTACTTAAAAAAAAAAAAAACTGTTCTGTTTCCCTTCCCATCTTAAGTAAATATTTTCTTAAATACAGACTCCTGACCTTGACCAATGAAAAGGTATAGAAATAATGACCAACCCAGTAGCAATAAATATCCACAGTGCTCAGATGTGTCTCTCTAAATACTATTTCCCACTGGAAAGAACCAGAGCTCTTTGAAAAAGTAGTTTGGGTCTGGGAGAGGAAATATTTGAAATGGGCCAGAATCAATTGTTCTACTAGACAGCAAAGAAGGTATTAAGGAATATTACGGTCATGTCACAATGACCCAAGAGTTAACCTGAAGAGATTCCCATAGACCAAAGATGGGATAACTTGGCTAGGTAATCTCATATTGTAAAAAAACAATAACAATAACCTCAGTGATTGAGATACAACAAATGCTGGATTGGCCAAAAAGGTCATTTGGGTTTTCCCATAACATCTTATGAAAAACCCAAATGAACTTTTTGGCCAACCCAATATATTAGAATCTATGAGTTTATAATGAGACAAAAAAAAA
>SJYA01000967.1:1027408-1049377 GCA_006410615.1 Neotragus moschatus | reverse complement strand
AAACCTCTAAATGGTAATCCCTGGAAGATGCTAGGGAACCAACTTATTATTCTAGAAATGGATAAATGGAAACAATTAAGCATTTATCCTGCCTTTCCTGTATGGATTGTATCCCAGGAAAACCAAGTAATTGCTGAGTAAAGTTTTCTTTAGAGGAGATATTAGGCCAATGAATGAGTAAGAATGTTAGAATGGACTCTTTTTTCATGTGGATATAAAAGGGTGATAGTCTAATGAAATAATGGATATAGGTAATAATCACCAATACCTGCTAAAGTCATTAGGGCAAAGCCCATGTCCAGATTAGGCTGATAGCATCTGAGCCCACGGACCAATCTTAACCTCACAAAAAGAAAGACTGCCAATGTTGTGCATTGCTACAGAAATTTTTCAACATCTCCAAGAAAAATCTTACAGAAAATGGAAACTATCTGATCAAATCTTTATGGACTATTTTATAGGAAATGCAGAAGATAGAGGAACACAGTAAATGTTGGTAAACACCACAAGAAATAGGAGGCTGAAGAAGTACCATCCCACACCAAGTTGAGGGGGACTGTCTGCTTAAGTTACAGTTGGTAGGGTCCAGTGAGGGAAACCCAAAGAGCCCACAAATGCACTTTAAAACAAAAAGAAATACCTGAAAATCCATCAGGCTCTGCCAGGGCCAGAGAGAGCCAACACCAGACTACTCAGGGGTCAGACAAACACATCTCCCCCGTCCTTGACTCACTCGCCTCCTCCTCTTCAGTCCTGGAGGACCCAGGGCCACCTAGTGGGGGTGGAGGTGGGTGGAGGTGGCCATCCTGCCTCTTGACAGGGCACCTGTGTGCAGAGTCCATGCTGATTCTGGGTGCACATCCACAGCAGCTCTGGTTCTCAGCCCAGGTTGATGGAAGAAGAAACAGAACAAATGGGCAAGGAGCCAAAAGGCAACCAAGAGGATCAGATTTGCAGAATACAGGAGGAAGGGCGGTGGAACTGGGGTTTCAGGCAATCTTCTCTAATCTTACAACCCAGCCTGTATATAGTGGTCAATGTCTGTGTCTTTTCTCTGTGGTTTATCTCATCTTGCCAAATTGTATATAATTCAAGGGATAAAAAAACCTCAGGACAGCCTCATCTATCACAGTTCACCATTCCTAACAACTGGATAAAAGAAACTAATCAAAAGGAACTAATGAGGTGTATGACCCGCCTTGGACTTTTTCTGGAACCCTCTCTCCTCTCCACAGTGGAGGCTCAGGCTCTCTCTGCCAGGCAGCTGCTTGAGCTCCAAGAGATTCTCCGCTCCCCCGACAGTTGCCTCTGCACATTCCATGTTTTGTTTCAAGGGGGACCAGATGGCAGGTCTGGATAGGGGTGCCCGAAAAGAAAAACAAGGTGTGCAGGCAAAGAAAATAAACAGGGAGAAAAAAGAGACAAAAGCAGCTGCTGGTGGGAAGAGGTGGGCAGCTGGCTGAAGAGCTGCCTGAGATGGAAATGGAAAAGCCCCCCTCCTGACCAGATCTGTATCTGCGTCTGAGGTCAAGTCAGGATAGGACTGGGGTGAGGGGTTGTGGACCAGGGGCCTATGCCATCTCTGTGGTCAGACACTGGGCAACAATAGCTGCCTTGTACTTACACTCAAGCAGCAAAGCACAGCAGGAGGAGCTGGAGGAGTGGCCCTGAATGGAGGGATGTGGTGGAGGGTGGCTGGAACCCTGGGAAGAGAAGTGTAACTCAGAAGTGAATGCATCATGCCTGTGAGGCTGGAATCAGGAAGGGCGGAAGACAAGATTGAAGTCACAGGTCACAAAAGGGCATGTCATGGCCTGTCCTCCGGTGAGTGAGCTGGGAGACCGGAGGTCACGAAAAGCTACTCTCTGAAGGGGCTTCAAATGTACGTTTGGAGTGTGTCATGGAATATTTCAGTCACTAGCAGAAACTAAAAGCAAAAATGTTGCAGTGGAGGGACACTGAGAATGTTGAAGACATGAGATTTAAGGGAGAAAATTGAGTAGTGCAACAGAGATATGGCCTGTAAAGCCTAAAATATTTACCATGACTTTTTGCAGAAAATTTTGCTCTCTTCTTGCTGCAACCATTCAGGACCCACTCTCAAGGCTGGAACTGGGGCTGGTTCCCTCTGAAGCACTTAGCCATCTGGAAAAGGGGGATGATACAACCAAGTTAGGCTTCTTTGGAAAGGAGAAAGCAAGCATGAAATAGACTTTCCCCTCCCAGCCTTTGACTATGCGGATCACAACAAACTGGAAAATTTTTCAGGAGATGAGAATACCAGATCATCCTTACCTGCCTCATGAGAAATCTGTATGCAGGTCAAGAAGCAACAGTTAGAACTGGACATAGAACAACAGACTGGTTCTAAATTGGGAAAGGAGTACGCCAAGGCTGTATATCGTCACCTTGCTTATTTAACTTCTGTGCAGAGTACATCATACGAAATGCCAGACTGGATGGAGCACAAGCTAAATCAAGATTGCAGGCAGAAATATCAATAACCTCAGATATACAGATGACACCCCTCTTATGGCAGAAAGTGAAGAGGAACTAAAGAGCCTCTTGATGAAAGTGAAAGAGGAGACTGAAAAAGCTGGCTTAAAATTCAGCATTCAAAAAACTGGAAAAAACTAAGATATGACATCTGGTCCCATCACTTCATGGCAAATAGATGGGGAAACAATGGAAAAACAGTGACAGATTTTACTTTCTTGGGCTCTCTCCAAATGCACTGCAGATGGTGACTGCAGCCATGAAACTAAAAGATGCTTGCTCCTTGAAAGAATAGCTATGACCAACCTAGACAGCATATTAAAAAGCAGAGACATTACTTTGCCAACAAAGGTCTGTCTAGTCAAAACTATGGTTTTTTCCAGTAGTCATATATGGATGTGAGAGTTGGACCATAAAGAAATCTGAGTGCTGAAGAACAGATGCTTTTGAACTGTGGTGTTGGAGAAGACTCTTGAGAGTCCCTTGGCCTGCAAGGAGGTCAAATCAGTCCATCCTAATGGAAATCAGTCTTGAATACTCATTAGAAGGACTGATGCTGCAGCTGAAGCTCCAATACTTTGGCCACCTGATGTGAAGAACTGACTTACTGGAAAAGACCCTGATGCTGGGAAAGATTGAAGGCAGGAGAAGGGGATGACAGAGGATGAGATGATTGGATGGCATCACTGACTCGATAGACATGAGTTTGAGCAAGCTCTGGGAGTTGGTGATGGACAGGGAAGCCTGGCGTGCTACAGTCTATGAGGTCGCAAAGAGAAGGGTTGGACACAAGTGAGCTTCTGAACTTACTGACAGCCACAGTTTATTAATCTGTCCAAGGAGAGGAATGTTCTAAGCCAGAAGAGTCTAATTTTTTTGAACTTGAAAAGAAGGAAAGGGGCCAGTCCCTCTTTGGTGTCTTGATTGTCAAAATGAGCCTGAGAGTTGCAAGTGGCCAAGTTCCCAGTGCTATTGAGGATGCCATTTTGACAGAATGGAGCAAGTTTCAGAAACAAAAGATGAAGAGGAAGAGGAAATGTGCGGGCAATATTCATTTTCCTGGTTCCAGGTGGGGCCCAGCTGTAGACTTCATCTTGCAGAGATTAGGAATGGAACCATCACGTTCTCCATGTTACCCATGCAAGTTTCATCTGACTGTGATGCTTCACTTTCAGACACATGCGACCCAGCAGCTCCAGCTTTCAAAGATTCTACTATCCACCTGGGGAGCTAGAATTTTCTTTTTAAAATGAGAACTAACACCAGAAGCCCAAAACTAAGGACCAGAGGATACACTCAGCCAGAAGTGCCATAGGATTTCAGAAGGGAGAGGGATGGCCATGAGTTGCTATGGTCAAAGAAAAGTTACAAATGCAGGTAAACTTGAGAGAGACCTTAATGCAAGGAGGGAAGGCTGGGGGATCTCGCAGCTGGAGAACTGTCTGGGCAGAGTCAGAGGTAAAAATGCAGAAAGCAGATTCAGAGTAGTGTGGTAGGCCAGTCTTACCAAGCCTGTGCCTTCTTTGCTGAGTCAAGGGCCATCAAAAGCCACGTGAATCCATTGACAATTGATGAGCAGGGGCCTGATATGATGCCTTTTGTAGCTATTATTGTTACTGTTTGTTCAGATTCTGATGTAGTTTCACTTATGTATGTGGAGTGCATAGTAAAATTCTGAATTCTCTTTTGCTATTTGTGTGCTAGTAAGTTTAGGCCTATCTTCCTTAGAAAAGCACTCTTAGTAGAATTCAGCTATTGTTCAGTGTCCCTCCAAAACTATACATCAGCCACTAAGCCAGAATGACCAGGCTCCACCAAAAGTACTGAACTGAACAAATCAGGAAAGCTTCCTGCACTCTGTAATTTCCTAAGTCAGCCTTTTGACACTTTGAAGGATGAGGTAGGGAAACTGCTGGTCTCCTGGTAATTATCACCACCTGTTCTCTAAGCAGTCCTTCCCCAGTTACATCTCCCCACAGGAAAGCGAGGGAGGTTGGAGGGAGAGAGCCAGCTATACACACTTGGCAGGTCTGCCTGGCAAGTGTCACTTCTGCAGACCCTGTCTGCAGGATTGCATTCTCCCGTTCTGGGAACCCGCCAGCCCTTGGCAAAATTGGGAAATGGCCAACACATATTCGAGGCTCCCTGTCTCCTTTTAGTGCTTTCTTCTAAACCAGCTTTCTCAACTTTCTATTGATATCTTTCTCAGGATCCTGGAGGCTGCCCAGGCCAATTCTCCTGCCAGGATCTCATTCTGTAAGATTATGTGAAACACCTCATCGTGAAGGTTATCTGGATCATGCCAACAGCCTCTGTTTAGCTTTCCTGCTCCTAGCTGCACTCCCTTCAAGGCAGCCCTCCACACTAACACAGTCTGAGCTTTGGAAAGCGTGAACTTGCTCCATAACCCCCTCCCACCTAGATTAAAGTCCTTCAAGGATCCCAGACTGCCTGATGAATAGAGTTCACATTCCTCGATATGATGCAGACCGCTGACTCTCAAAGTGTGGTCCCCAGACCAGTAGCAGCATCCCCTGGACCTCTATCCAGACTTACTGAACCAGAAACCCTGGGGTGAGGTCCAACCATTTGTGTTTAACGGGCTTTCCTGCTGGAAGGCCAATTTTGAGAAGCATCGATGTAGGCAATCCCTGCCCACTGACCCAATATACATCCCATGGTTTTAGCTCAAATAGGCAAAGAGACTTCACCTGATCTATCAGTCTCTCCAGGTTGGTGTCTATCTGGTATGCTGTGCTGAAGATGCTGAAGCCTTAGCCTGAGTGTATCAGGTAAGAAAATGGCTGTGCAACTGATCAGTGAAGTCTATGTATGTGAGGAATAGGGTAATCGTGGTACAATGCAAGGCACTGTCCAGTCTCGTTCTAGCCACAGATTACCAATCCCCCCAATTTACCAAGGCTTGTGTTGAATTGACTTGACGGAGATAACCAGCTACCCTCGTGGAAAAATGTGTATTTCAAAAGATGACAGGCTGGAGAGGGTTTAGTGTTAGTTGTTCAGTCATGTCTGACTCTTTCCCACCCCATGGACTGTAGCCTGCCAGGCTCCTCTGTCCATAGGATTCTCCAGGCAAGAATCCTGGAGTGGGTTGCCATTCCTTTTATCCAGGAGATCTTCCCCACCCAGGGATCAAATCCAGATTTTCTGCATTGCAGGCAGGAATTTACTGTTTGAGCCACGGGGAGAGGGTTAAATTTAGCCCTAAAGAACCAATCTCTAAGAAGGAAGTGGCAGGGTTCAGGTACCTGGGTAGAGTCTGAAGCGAGGGGTGTTCTGCCGTGGAGCCACGCTGTACCTTTTCTTTCTGGGCTTGGCTGTAACTGATTAGGGGAAGGGCTCAGCCCCAGGGCAGCAAGGAGACCCCATGGGAGGCGAGCCAGCCCCCACTGTCTGCTGCTGGAGATGGATGCTGTGGCGAGGCTCCTGCTCAGGATCCCTAAGTCCTAAGGGGGAATTTAAGTGCGATACTTAATTTTTCCTCCACAAGAGGCAGAGGGCAGGGAAGCCAGACGGGGAGGGGCTCGAGGGGCTGCAGGAGCCAACCCAGCTGGAAGTGATTAAGACTCAGCCTAGAAGGCAGCAGACAGGTAATAGTCTGGGGCCTGGCAGAGCTACAGCAAGAAACCTTTGCCCCAGAAGTGTTTGGTAGCCCCCTCTGCTACACTTTGACTCAGTGTCTGACACAGCTGTGGAGGCATCACAGTGAAAAATGAAAAGTGTTTAGCAAGTTCCTCTGCACTCTGGAGATGGAGGGCTATTTCTCATTGCATCACATACGCAAGGGGCCAGATGCTCCCTCCAGACCTACCTGGAGAGAAATATAGCTTAGAATTTCCTGTGAACCTTTTTCCTCTCCTGAGGGCTGAGGCTTGCATTTCCTGCTCGGGCCATTCCGCAGCACTTTATTTCAGATGACTCTACAAGGTACGTACGTGTGGTGCCTCTCCTTTTTTCCTTCACTTCCTCCCTCACCCAGATTTGTCTCTGACCTGGCCCGGCTGGGTGACCGTGATGGCAGCCAATTCCTTCTCTTCCCTCTACTTTCGAAGTTTCACACCTTCCTGGAAATTCTCAAGCTTAGCATTCCTCTTGGACGTTATAAATGTAACTCTTACATTGGAGGTTTTCAAGGAAAAGAGAGCTCCACATCCCTCTTTATTATGGGAAAAAGGTGCCCCAGAATTTATTTACAATGATCCACACGTGAACTATTCCAGTACAGCCTGCAGTAATTCCTTTGTCATAATTCATGAAGGAGGAATGCCAACAAAAGGGCTTGTGTTTTATCTTTTTATGCACCTTCTAAGAACGAACTTAAACGCAAAGGCGGTTGAGGAGCCCTGCTTGACACACTGTTTCCCCTGAATTGAGCCTGCTTTGCAGGAGTACAATCTGCACTCCATTATGCCTCATTTTCTAAGTCCTTGCTAAGTAGTATCAGGCCTGCCACCCTGGCTGTTAAATGTCAGTTAAGACCTAATTAATCTAACTGCTCTGACAAGTTTAAATTAGTTCCCACAGAGACCATAATTTGCCTTTTCCCAACTGATAGTGCTACAGGCATATTTTTAAAAGACTTTAAAAATGTTAACCAAGTCGTACATGTTCATCACAGAAAAAAAAAAATTGGCATCAAAATAAGATTTTTAAAAATCACACAGTTTTGTCACACAGTTATAAACACTATAAATACCCTCATGTAAATCCTTTCCCTTTTTTGGTATGTGTCAGGAGGTGATATTTCAAAAACTATTAATAAGCATTTTTCTTTCGCATTTTCATGTTCATGACTCAAAATACGTTACAGGCAGTGCTTCTTAAAGCCAAAGTGAAAGTGAAGTTGCTCAGTCGTGTCCGACTCTTTGCAACCCCATGGACTATAGCCTACCAGGCTCCTCCATCCATGGAATTTTCCAGTGGAGAATACCGGAGTGGATTGCGTTTCCTTCTCCAGGGGATCTTCCTGACCCAGGGATTGAACCCAGGTCTCCCACATTGCAGGCAGATGCTTTACCTTCTGAGCCACCAGGGAAGCCCCTCTTAAAGCCAAGTTTTATTCAAAGAGGGAGGAACTTTTTATTGAGATACAAATGACATACAACTTTATACTGGGCTTCCCAGGTGGCACTAGTGGTAAAGAACCCGCTTCCCACTACAGGAGATATAAGAGACACAGTTTTGATCCCGCGGTCGGGAAGATCCCCTGGAGGAGGGCATGGCAATACTCCTGTATTCTTGCCTGAAGAATCCCCATGGACAGAGGACCCTGGCGAGCTACAGTCCATAGGGTCACTAAGAGTCAGAATGACTGAAGCGACTTAGCAAGCAACTTCGTATTAGTGTCAGGTGTATAACATAATGATTCAATATTTGTATATATTGTGAAATGATCACAATAAGCCTAGTTACCATCTGTCACTATGCAAAGTTATAAATTATTTTTCTTGTGACTTTTAAGATCTATTCTCTTAGCAACTTAAAAATGTATACTTATTTATTTATTTTATTTGGCTGCACTGGGTCTTAGTTGCAGCACTCAAGATCTTTCGCTGTGGTATGCGGGCTTCTCTGGTTGCAGCCCGCAGGCTTCTCTCTCATTGCGGTTCTTGGGTTCCAGAACTTTCGGTCTCGGTAGATGGTGCACGGATTTCGTTGCCTTGAGGCATGTGGAATCTTAGACCCCCTCACCAGGAATCAAACCCGTGTTCCCTGCATCGGAAGGCAGATTCTTAACTACTGGCCCACCCGGGAAATCTCCTCTCTCAGCAACTTTTAAATATGCAACACAGTATTATTAACTATAGTTACCATGCTCAACGTTACAACCCCATGACTTATTTATTTTACAACTGAAAGTGGCAGGGGGAGTTGAAAGCCCATATTCACGTGCAGGTAAACTACAGAGAAAGACAGGGAGAAAGAGGCTAGATACGGACAAATAGAGCTCAGTCTCTCTGCTTCAAGACATAGGAATATGTCAGGTAGGATGAGAAAAACCCCAAGGATACAGGACTTCTGCCCACAGGATACATCTTAGTTACTCAGTGCAAGGCCAGGTGTGGTTCCTCAAACAGTAATCAGTTCGTTGTCTCTGATGTTGGAAACTTGCTGCTGAAACCAAGGACCTGACTGTCCATCATTCTATGATGGCCGTCTCAAGGATGAGAAGTAGATGAGGGAAAAGCCTGAAAAACTGGGTACATAGACCCACAAGGGACATGGTTACCTAAACAGACTGTTCCTATAATGGAAGAGTTGATCAAATTGGACTAAATGTATCCAACTCAATTGTTACCCAGCAGGGTAAGGAGCTTGTGAGCAAACTCAGATGAATCATCAGTTAGTAAAGAAGCTACTGTTTTCTCCCTGCACATCTGAATATAGTCTAATGAATTTTACCAACCCAAAGCTGACATATAAAAATGTCTGGAGGGACTTCCCTGGTGGTCCAGTGGCTAAGACTCCATGCTCCCAATACTGTGGGCTTGGGTTCCATCCCTGGTCTGGGAACTAGATCCCACATGCCACAACCAATGATCACGTGTGCTGCAACTAAGACCCAGTGCAGCCAAATAAATAGATAGGTATTTTAAAAAATGTCTGAACATGCTGGAGCTGAGATTAGAAAGAGCAGGCTGATGATATAAGCTACTTCCCACCTTGTCCCCAGAAATTTGGCTCACAGACCTCAAATCACTTAGCTGCCTCAGAATACCTACTGGATATCAGGGATCCCATAGGAGGACACTTGAGCCTTGTAGAACTGAAATTCAGACATGAGTGGTAGATGGGGTAGGGACAGGGTGAGAGGTTTGATTTCAGGGAGCAACTCCAGGGACCTATGAATGAAGAAGGCTCCAGCGCAGGGGCCAAGTTCAGAAGCAAGACCTGGAGATCCAAAAGGAGAAGGTGTCTGGGTAAAGAAGAAGCTGGGTATGAATCTTTACAACCCAGACCCCCTGCAGCTGCTGTGAGCCCTATGAAGGAAGGGGGCAGATTAAGGGGTAGACAAAATCCAGGGAAAGGCATTCAAACTCCAGTCTCTTAAAAACAATTCTAAAGTCCCCAAAGTCTGAGCAAAAGAAGTTATTTCCAACTTGGACATAAACTCAGTAGGAAACCCTCATCTACACAAAGCTGAAGCTCTTTGTGGGTTTCTATGTATCCCACTAAGTATGGTTATTTCACTGCAGAAATAGTCATAACCACACACTAGGAGTATTAAGTAACACACAGCATATTTACCACATTGCTGCTGCTGCTGCTAAGTCGCTTCAGTCGTGTCCGACTCTGTTCGACCCCACAGCTGGCAGCCCACCAGGCTCCCCCGTCCCTGGGATTCTCCAGGCAAGAACACTGGAATGGGTTGCCATTTCCTTCTCCAAGGCATGAAAGTGAAAGTGAAGTCGCTCAGTCGTGTCCGACTCTTAGCGACCCCATGGACTGCAGCCTACCAGGCTCCTCTGTCCATGGGATTTTCCAGGTAAGAGTACTGGAGTGGGATGCCATCGCCTTCTCCATTTACCACATTACCTTTCTCAAATCTGAACGTTTCTGAATTGGAAACACCTCTGGCTGTGTGTTTCAGATAAGGGACACATAACACGAATTTTGACCCCTGGGTCGGAAGATCCCCTGGAGAAGGGAATGGCAGCCCACTCCAGTATTCTTGCCTGGAGAACTCCATGGACAGAGGAGCCTGGTGTGCTACAGTCCGTGGGACTGCAAAGAGNTTGCTGCTGCTGCTGCTAAGTCGCTTCAGTCGTGTCCGACTCTGTTCGACCCCACAGCTGGCAGCCCACCAGGCTCCCCCGTCCCTGGGATTCTCCAGGCAAGAACACTGGAGTGGGTTGCCATTTCCTTCTCCAAGGCATGAAAGTGAAAGTGAAGTCGCTCAGTCGTGTCCGACTCTTAGCGACCCCATGGACTGCAGCCTACCAGGCTCCTCTGTCCATGGGATTTTCCAGGTAAGAGTACTGGAGTGGGATGCCATCGCCTTCTCCATTTACCACATTACCTTTCTCAAATCTGAACGTTTCTGAATTGGAAACACCTCTGGCTGTGTGTTTCAGATAAGGGACACATAACACGAATTTTGACCCCTGGGTCGGAAGATCCCCTGGAGAAGGGAATGGCAGCCCACTCCAGTATTCTTGCCTGGAGAACTCCATGGACAGAGGAGCCTGGTGTGCTACAGTCCGTGGGACTGCAAAGAGTCAGACATGACTGAAGCGACTTAGCACAGCACAACATGTATTTCAGAATTCCCCTTGCCACCCATGCAAGGCACAGTCTTAACGGAATAAACTTCTCTTTGCTGTCCAGGCATTAGATTTTTCTCTAATACTTTCAAAGAGGTTATAGAGTTTTATCTAACAGAGATACAACTGAGATTTATTTTCTTTATCTGATTCTTAATGCTGAATTGATGGATGAAGAAAAATTTAGCCAGCTTTTAAAAATTTCCAGTTTATGAGAAATTGAGAATGCCATTTCCTCCCCACCCCCGCCACCCCATTTTGATTTAGTTTCCCTTTTATGGTTTATTCAGATTGTATAGAGGAGCAATGTCATCAGACAATAGATGGGTGGATAATTATTTTTGCAGCACTTAGTATTTGGGGATGCACTTTGGAAACATCTAGTTTAGAGATTGTAAAGGAGAAGAGATTAAGACTGTCTGCTACAAGCCCCACTTTCTCCTGTACCATTTAATGTAATCCTCATTACATTTACCATTTAATTTATTTACTATAATCCTCACGAAATGATAAAATGGTAATTTTATCACTACTATTAATGAAACCCTCATGAAAAGTTTATCAAATAATAGTCCCATTTGTGTAGTTGAATAAAGCAAAGCTCAGACAGGTTAAGTAAATTGCCCAAGGTCACACAGCCAGTAAGTAGCAGAGCCAGGATTCCCTGTCTCCTTCCTTCTTTTTTTAAAAATAATTTTATTTATCTTTGAATATTTATTTACTTATTTTTGGTTGTGTTGGCTCTCTGTTGCTGTGAGGGCTTTTTCTAGTTGTAACAATCAGGCTTCTCATTGCGGTGGCTTCTCCTGCTTAGAGCGTGGTCCCTAGAGTGTGAGGGCAGCTCGCAGGGCCTAGAGCTCAGGCTCAGTAGTTGTGGCTCATGTGCTCAGTTGGATCTTCCCAAACTAGGGACTGAACCCATGTCTCTTGCACTGGTGGGCAGATTCTTAACCACTGAACCACTAGGGAAGTCCCTCATTCCTTCTTAAGAGCTATGGCTTCCTAGCTGGTCTCAACACCACTGGTCTTGCCTACCTTCAGTGCCCCCTCTACGTGCCTTGAATCCATCCTCCAACACATCTTTCCAATGTTCGTTTCTGTTCATGGAACTTCCCTGCTGAAAATTCTCCAATGCTTTCCCTCTGCCCTCAGCATAAGACCTATTCTCCTTACTCTGGTATGGAATACCACTTGTCATGTGACACTTTCCTACATTTCTAACTTCATCTCCAAGCTACAAAGAACTGCTTGACATTTCCTAAAATGTCAGTTCACTCTTCTTGTTTGCACGGATTATTTCCTCCACTCAGAAGACTTCCCCACTGCTGTTCCTCCAATCTTCCTCACTAATTCAGTCTCATCTCCCTGCCCCCATGGTCTGGTGACTACTGCGGAAGCCACCTCACCCCGGCTTCTACCCTCACCCACCTCACACCTCTCCCCCGAATCCAACATACGGGTGGTTTAAAGCATAAACCAAGTCTGCCATTCTTCTGCCCTTGGTGGCCAACCCTCATCATGACTCACAAGGCCCAGCACGGCCTGGTCCAGCTCACCTGTCCACCATCCCCTTGAGTACCAATGCTCCACCCACACTGGCCACCTTCCTGCCTCTTGTCACCACCTCAGGGCCTTTGCACTTGCTGTTCTCTTGGTCAAGAATGCTTTTTCCCTAGTTCTTCTCATGGTGGACGTGCTTCTCCACCTTTGGGTCTTCACTTAAATAAAGCCTCCTCAGAGAGCCCTTTGCTGACCATTCTCCCACTCACTCTAAATTCAAGAGTGCTGTGCTTGCTGGCTGCCACCGCTACCACTCTCCATCACAGTATCCTGTTTGTATCCTTCCCCATGTCTTTGAGAGCCATAATCATTTGATGTACTTGTTCATGTATTATTTTATGTATTATTTTCCCTCCCACTAGACTGCCGTTCTGTTCTCAGCACCTGGGCCTAGTGCTCAGCTCAAATGTTATTTGTTGATTAGAAGAGTGAGTGAATAAGTGAGTGAATGGCTCCTCCATAGCCCAGCACAAGCATCAACTCATTGCAGAAGCTTTCCTGCTCCCTCCCAGGGGAACTGGGCTTCCTATTACAGATACTGATTTTCTCATGCTCCTCCCCATCCCCCAGGCTGATTGATCATTAAGAGAGAGGACTATGCGTATATTCTTTGTGCTGACCACAGTGCCTGGTGCAAATGGTGAGGGGTTCATAAATTTCTCTTTAGTTAATGAAGACTGAGTACATTAAAAAAAAAGCTCTGAAGTTTCTGTGACAGCTCAGAGCTCCCACCACAATCACCTGTGCTTCATTCTAGTTGGTAACCCTGCTTCAGCTCAGTGCTTGACATAGGGGAGGTGTTCAGGAATATTTGTTAATTGGAAGAATAAATGCATTTTTAAAGGAGTAATAGACCTACAGAGCTTATCTGTTTATTAGCAACTACCCTTTCACAAAACTCTGCTTACGCTTTAGCTTCGTGTGATTTTTGCCCATTACCAAGGAGAATATGACTGTTCTGAATTTAAAAATATCCTAAGTTTTTTTTTTTTTTTCTTTTAGCAGTGACTACACTTGACACTCTTTGGATAGCTCCATATTAATTAACCCACTCATTCTTTCACTCACTCATTTATCCACATATCTGTTCCCAGAGTTCCCAAAGGCCCAAGCTCAATCGTCCACACTGTAGTGCTCTTGACTGAAAGATCTCTAAACACAGAGCAACTCTTCAGCTTACTGGGTGAGAGGGACTATTAGCATTTTTTACCTTAAAGAACTGGGCCCAAGAAATGGGAAAGGACATGAGCTACAGACCTGGAGTGAGAGATGTTCTTCGGATTTCATCTTCTAACCTAGGTCTGATGGACTCCATCCACCACGGCCTGTTACTTCCTCGGAAGCCATCTGGAGTCCCTACACGTGGTCATTTTCTTCAGCTTCTCTCCTTGCTCTGCCTCTCTCCCACCCCTCCCCTCGTCAATGTGCTACTGACCCTGTCAGCTTTCCCAGTAAAGGAAAGAATATCTGGAAATGCTGATCACCCCAAACGAGTGCTTTCTCAGGTATTGAACTCTTAAAAGTTCAGTAGAAAACCACACACAATTTGTTTTTCCAGTTTTCTGATTTTGAAATAATACACATGCATTTGTGTAAATTTTAGGAAATACAAAAGGACAATGAAGGAAATTAAGGCCACCAGCTAAGCTCCTCTGTCCATGAGATTTTCCCAGCAAAAATACTGGAGTGGATTGCCATGCCTTCCTCCAGGGGAGCTTCCTGATCCAGGGATCAAACCTGCGTCTCTTGTATTAGAGGGAGATTCTTTACCTGCTAAGCCATCAGGGAAGCCCCACACCTCTTTATACCCTGCTAATTATTTGGAGGATGAAGTGGAATGATCATACAAACTCTCAAATCATTCTCAGCTGGTTCCTTCTTCCATTGTCTCTGCACCCAGACTTAAGTGGGAGGTAGCGGGGAGCCAGCTTATCTTTCGGTTCATTGCATTGCTCAGAATATCCCAGATCAGTGACCGCTGGGCTCCCTGCTCCCTGATCTCTTCTTCCCTCTCACCTCTCCCTAGGAAGGTTGTCACTGAAAGAGATTTGCCCCAGACAAGTAAACCCTGGATAAGTGGGAGGGAGGAAGCCCACTGACTTACAAAAAAACATATAAGAATTCCTTTAGGATCCTGCTGTGATTTATATCAGAGAGTGTTTTGCCTATGTTCTCCTCTAGGAGTTTTANTGGGGGAGGTGGTTCAAGATTGGGAAGTCATGTACACCTGAGATGGAAAAAAATTAAAAAATTTTTTAAAAGTAATATACAAAAAAATAAATAAACTGTATTTCCCTAAATAAAAAAAAAAGAATTACTTTAAATATATAATCCTTTTAATATACAGGGCAATAGAAAATGTATCTAAGTAGCCATTTTTGAAATAAATATTCTGTTAGTATATCCTAAAATTCCATTTCTGTGTTTTAATTTAATTTTAGTTTTATTATTATGCTATAAACAACTAAATATTAGTAGTGATATACTTATGCATGCCCAGTAGCTTCAGCTGTGTCTGACTCTGTGCAACCCTATGGACTGTAGCCAGGCCCCTCTGTCCATAGGATTCTCCAAGACAAGAATACTGGACTGGGTTGCCGTGCCCTTCAGGGGATCTTCCCAACCCAGAGATCAAACCTATATATTATACTTCCACATTAATAGATGCCTGATACTGAGGCTGCCTGAGGAAACATTTTACAATATTTTTTTTTTTTAATTTTTTGGCTGCACCATGAGATATGTGGGACCTTAGTTCCCCAACCATGGATTGAACGTGCACCACCTGCATTGCAAGGCAGATTCTTTACTCCAGTGCCACCAGGCAAGTGCATATTTTGTGTTGCAATATCAAAATGACCTTTGTCATTCTCCTCCTTTATCCTCACCCTCCCTTACTACTCTCATCCTGTTCTTTTGCTAAATGGATTCTTTCCCCTATTATTTTGCTAAAAGGAATGAATTTTCCCGTTTTCTTTAGTGCTTTAAAGAAACTGACTGATTCCAAAGACAGAGGAAAATAGACTTCTTCACTGTCTTCCAGCAGAGGACAGGGAATGGACCAGGAGAAACCAAAAGTTCTAAAAATGACATGAACATGCATCTGAGTATTCTATTCATTGGGAACCCGGCCCCACAAGGCTCCAATTATTATTAGAGGCAAGAACAGGGCCCAAATGCAAAAATCTCTGACCCAGCCTCTGCAGTCATGCAGGGCCAGGCCTCGCAGAAGGCTCTGGAGTGGCATGGCCTTCCGCACTAGCCTGGAGACTGACCTTTAAGAGAGATGCGGGCCCCCTCGGGAAAAGACAGCTCTCCCTGGCACCACCAGAACTGACTAGTGTGGCTCGAAGCTCTGCAGGCACATTTTCTTGCCCCAGTAAGAGTCTCAGGGGATGTTGTGCAGCTGTGAGAGCTCGTAAAGCCCATGTGGTGACTTCATCTCTGGCCAGCAAGCAGACCATTAACAGAGCAGGAGCCACTAGCCAGAGCTAAATAGGGGTGAGCAGGAAAGCCTGGAAAAGATGGAAGAGTCACCTGTGGGTGTTAAAAACCACACCCTACCAAGAATAGAATCATTCTACTATAAATTAACAATATCCCACATAAGCATTGAGAGGACTGATGAGAATTCAGGCACGTGACTCAGGTTTAATTTAACAGATGCCCAGTGTTCTTCATCCGGCTCCTCAATGGCTGACTGGGCCCCCATAGGACAGGAAGTTCATTTGTTTTAAGCTGATTTCACTCATTTCCTAATGTTGGGGATATGTGTGTTTAGTAATATCCACTTATGTATGGAGCTTGAGAGATCTTCTCCTTTGTTTTTTTTAAATATTTTATTGGAATATAGTTGATTTATAATATTATGTTAGTATCTGCTATACAGCAAAGTGATTCAGTTACATATATACATATATTCATTCTTTTCCAGATTCTTTTCTCATAGAGGTTATCACAGAATGTTGAGTTGAGTTCCCTGTACTATACAGTTGGTCCTTGTTGGTTACCTATCTCATATATAGGAGTTNATATTTTATTGGAATATAGTTGATTTATAATATTATGTTAGTATCTGCTATACAGCAAAGTGATTCAGTTACATATATACATATATTCATTCTTTTCCAGATTCTTTTCTCATAGAGGTTATCACAGAATGTTGAGTTGAGTTCCCTGTACTATACAGTTGGTCCTTGTTGGTTACCTATCTCATATATAGGAGTTGTTATTGTTGCTGTTGTTGATCAGTTGCTAAGCAATGTCCGACTCTTTGTGATCTCATGGACTGTAGCCTGCCAGGCTTCTCTGTCCGTGGGATTTTCCAGACAAGAATACTGGAGTGGGTTGCCATTTCCTCCTCCTGCATATATAGTATTGTGAGTATGTTAATCCCAAACACCTGATTTGTCCCTTCCCCCAACATTTCCCCTTTGGTAGTCATAAATTTGTTTCCAATGTCTGTAAGCCTGTTTCTGTTTTGTAAATAAGTTAATTTGTATCTTTTTAAAAAATTAGATTTCATATATGAGTGATATCATATAATATTAGATCTTCCTCTTTAGAGCATCTTCAGAACCCCAAAATTCTCTTGCTTTGGAAAGAGAAATTTGGGACTTATATACAGCATGTAATAATCTGCGGTGAGGACTAGTTCTGCAAACGCTATCGGTGGTTGTGTTTTTGACACTGAATAGCAAGGCAGCTAAGGTCAAGTTCTCTCATTTGGTTGTGTGGCTTTTCTATGTTATTTAGGTCAACATATTGAAACAACTCTTCATTTTTGGACATTGTGATAGGTACATATGTATTTAAATTCTAATTTCTGAATATTGAATCATATTTTATAAACAATAGGGCATTATGTTATTTAAAGGATACTTTGTGAATCCTTTTGTTTGGTTGGGCTTGGGAGAATAAACATTTACTCTCCTCAGACAAAAGAAATATCCTAGTAGTCGATAATCTTATTAATAAAAATCAGAATATATCAATGTTATTTACAAAGTCCTGCAGTGTTTTTCAAAATAACAATATAATTTATCATTTTTAATGGTACACTCCATCTTGTAATATTTTTCAAAGGATATTTTAAAAAAAATACATCAAAGGACAGCTTTCAAAGTACCAGTGCACTAAATAATAGCAATTTTTTTCACTTGTTGCTCAAAGTCTTTTTATGAAGCTGTGAAGTCCCTGGTATGTTCTGGGCACTACAAAATGACCCTAATTGCTCTTTTCTAGGTATTTCCAGGTAGAAAGTCATTTAAAGCAAGGCTTTCCAGCTGAGATTGCCTATCCCAAGCTAGCTCTTAGCTACGCATACATGGTTAATCTGCTGTACCATGGCTGACCTTCAGGACTGGTGGGATGTCACCAGGGCCATCTCCTTCTCAACTCTGGGATTAAACAAGGGTCCTTTAGAGTACACATCAGAATTCTCTATGAACCAGACTGCAGAATCCCTAGAGAGCAGCTGAGAGAATAGGAGTCTCCAGCTAAGAAACAGCCATAAGAACGGAAAGAAGGAAGGAAGGAGGGGTGGTAATTAGTGACCTTTGCTGCGTGCAGTTTACTTTCAAAGATGAGAAAACTGAGGCTGGGAGAAGTCATCTGCTTGATTTCAATAGTTGTAGCTATTTAAGCATCCATTTGGAGCCAGAAGTCGTGCTTTGCTACTATTCAACATGTACTTGTTCCCCAAGCACTGAGCATCTTCCGTAAACCTAGCACATTTCAGTGGCGTTGGAGAAGTGAACAGAGGCCAGGCTCTGAAGAGGCTTTGCATCCAGTGGGGAGACAACCAGGAGCCAGGTGACAAACATTGCTGTGTTCGGTTGCTTCTTATACTATGGCTTTCCCTCCTCTTTGGTCTAAATTGAGATTGTTACCTACACTTGGAACAGCTCCATTTTTCCATCCCCTTCTTGTTATCCAGAGATTATATATTATCCTTAGGTGTTCCTCCCTTTATTTTCACAGGAGGCAGTAGTGACATGTCCTAAGCGTACGTGCGTGCTAAGTCACTTCTGTCATGTCCAACTCTTTGAGACCCTATGGACTGTAGCCCTCCAGGCTCCTCTGTCCCTGTCCATGGGATTCTCCAGGCAAGAATACTGGAGTGGGTTGTCCTGCCCTCCTCCAGGGGATCTTCCCGACCCAGGAACTAAACCCGGTCCTTCTGTGTCTTTTGCATTGCAGGTGAATTCTTTGCCCATTGAGCCACCTGGGAAGCCCCTGTCTGAAGAGTATAAGCTTTGCCTTATGGTGGTGGTGATGAGTTTCCACAAAGACATTTGGCACTCATTCTGTCCATCTTTTAATTAAGGATACCTTTCAAATTGCCAAAACTCTATAAATATTGACAGACTGACCCAGTTCAGAACACAGTCTGGGCTTTGAAATGGAAAAGACTCAAGTTAACAATAGAATGAGAAGCACTACATATGGGGACTGGGTCATCATCTGCAGCTGTCTAGTTCATACTGTTTGATCGAATTCCCTTCCTTGAGTGCAGCCAAAGCCACATATTTAGCCACATTCCTGGCTTCATTTTAGAACACCGCCCTTGTTTTCCTTTATTTCATTCCTCTCTCAATTTATGTTTCCCTGCAGTATATGTAAATCCTTTTAAACTTTCTTAAATTTTTCCTGGAACCAGTGAACACATAAATTAATCAACAAAGATTAATCAGTAACGCTGGTCATATCTCTTTGTCTTCTCTCTCTCGGCTCACTGCACTGGCTGCTGCCTGCTCTGTCTCCCGTCATGGACCTGTCTTCTGCCACCAGATTCTTCCTAGTGGCTTTTCTCACTCCTTACCTCTGTGCCAGTTTGGCCCTCAGTCATGGTAATCATCATCTCTTCCTCTCTCAGTTTCCATTGTGATGCCTGGTTCCCCTCTTATCTCTTCAACAGCTTATTTGAGAATCCTTTTCTAGTTCCTCTTTCCAACCCCATTCATTAATTATGAGTCTGAGACTCAGTTCCTGGCACTCATATTCTTCCATCTCAAAGAGAGCTCACTTTCTGCCATGGACCACAAACCCTTTAGGGACAGGGACCATATATTTTTCAATATCACAGAAGACCTGGCATATACTTGGAGCTCAACACTCATCGCTGCTTTAAACTTGATAATTCCAGGAGTGGTGGTCTATAGTGTCCCTCTAGAAAGTTTAGAGAAGAATTTTAAGAAAACAAACTACCTAGTCATGGAATATATATAATTTATGTTGTCCACTGAAGTCTCTAGTCTCATAAACCTATGAAATGAAAATAGACAAGGATTACATTGAAATCTTTTATTATGACCAGCATTAGTTTTAGTACATCTTACAGAGTGACACAGATGCAATTTTGGTTGCTGTCATTGTTGTGTGTTTTTATATGTGTATTTCTAAAACATATCTTGAATCCCTCATCTCTGCCCATTCTCACTTCCATGATGCTGCATGCTCTCTGCAGCCCTATTGTCTATTACTTCGATGACCCAGTGGCCTCCGACTGGTTACCCTGATGTCTTTACCTCTCATGTATTCTCCACACAGCAGCTAGAGAGGTCTTTAAGCAACCTGCATGTGTTGTTCCCCTGCCCCGTTACCTTTCCTGGTTCCCTATTGTTGTGTGACCCACAAGGCATTCCATGACCTCAACAGCTTTTCTCAGTTCCTAGGATGCTCCGCCCTCCTGACCCTATGCCGTTACATGTCCTCTTTGTTGGGGAGATTCTGAACTTACCCTTAAGGGCTTGGCTTCTGCAGAGAAGCTGCCCTGACTCCTCAGATTGGTTCAGAAATGCTGATTGTTCACTACTATTCTTCACTATGCTTTTCTTCCATTGGAATTACGACAACCAGAAGGAAGCAACTATTTGGCTATTTATTTGTAGCATAGTGTCTGCATTCCCTTGCTGGACCAGAAGCTCTCCAAAGCCAGGCTTGCTGCCTCTCTTGCTCACCACTTTATTCAGAGGAACTAGCCTGGCACATATATGTTTGTTGAAGGTATAGAAAAATAAAAGTTGTTAAAGAATCAGACCTTGCTGTCTGGTATCCCAATAAAACCCTCTAGTTTAGAAATATGTTTAAGGCATGGCTGAAGCTGGAAATTAAAGAGGTGGGCTGCATTGGGAGTGATGTGGTGAAGGTATACTTGAAACAGGTTCTGCAGGCCCCTAGGTGCTGACTGGAATGTAAGTTGAATGAGGGTCCATGTGAATGTTGAACAGAGAGGCCCAACTCTGAGAGCCAAGGGTCTTTTCCTCAATCATGGAACACAAAGGCTTATCTGATCTTCCCCACTTGCCAAGCCTACACATAAATGCCTTGATTTATTTCTGCATCCGATTTTTCACATAGTAGATAAATCTGTGATTATCTTTTAGGAATTCTGCTAATGGAAGCCAACACACTAAATAAGTCACAAGTTATGATTCTTTCTAGAAAGAATCACAAATTGAGTTTCACTTCACCTTTCCCTGGCTAGTCATTGGAATTTTGACATAATAGCATCAGAATAAATTAAGAGCTTTGGGAAATTAAAAGCAGCATCTATGGTTTGAGAAAAGTAGGCATTAACTGTAAGAAACTGAACATCGCTGTAGTTCTCAATGTGACTGCTTTTTGGAGTCCCAGAGCTAACTTCACTACATCTTCTATTTGGTGACATTGATTTTGTTATTTTTGAATATATAGCCATGACAAAATACCTATGTGAAGCTTTTTAGTTATTCATTTCATTAAAAAGACAGGCTTTTTTTTTTTAACCAAAGAATAATTGGTTTTACAATGTTGTGTTAGTTTCAAGTATACAGCAAAATGGTTCAGTAATATATAAGTATTCTTTTTCAGATTCTTTTCCATTATAGGTTATTACAAGACATTGCATATAGTTCCCTGTGCTATATATTAGGTCCTTGGTTTTTAAATCTATTTTATACATAGTAGTGTGTATTTGGACACACTACTAAAATCCCATGGACAGAGGAGCCTGGTAGGCTGCGGTCCATGGGGGGTCACGAAGAGTCAGACACGACTGAGCGACTTCCCTTTCACTTTTCACTTTCATGCATTGGAGAAGGAAATGGCAACCCACTCCAGTGTTCTTGCCTGGAGAATCCCAGGGACAGGGGAGCCTGGAGGGCTGCCGTCTATGGGGTCCCACAGGGTCGGACACGACTGAAGCGACTTAGCAATAGCAGCAGTAGCAGTGTATATTTGTTAATCCTAAACTTCTAATTTATCCATCCCCTGCCTTCCCCTTTAGTAACCAAAAATTTGTGTTCTTTGTCTGAGTCTGTTTCTGTTTTGTAAATAAGTTCATCTGTATCATTCTTTAGATTCCACATGTAAGTACAGTGTTTGTCTTTCTCTGTCTTATTTCACTTAGTGTAATAATCTTTAGGTCCATCCATGTTGGTGCAAACAGCTTTATTCTGTTCATTTTATGACTGAGTGTTTTCCATTGTGCATACATACACATCTGTACATCTGTCATCTGTCAATGGACATTTAGGTTGCTTCCATGTCTTGTCTACTATAAATAGTGCTGCGAGGAACACTGGAGTGAGTAGCTTTTAGAATTATAATTTTTGAAAAAAACACAGGATTTTTTTTTTTTTTTTTT
>SJYA01000967.1:1012341-1025097 GCA_006410615.1 Neotragus moschatus | reverse complement strand
CCTCATGCGAAGAGTTGACTCATTGGAAAAGACTCTGATGCTGGGAGGGATTGGGGGCAGGAGGAAAAGGGGACGACAGAGGATGAGATGGCTGGATGGCATCACTGACTCGATGGGCGTGAGTCTGAGTGAACACCGGGAGTTGGTGATGGACAGGGAGGCCTGGCGTGCTGCGATTCATGGGGTCGCAAAGAGTCGGACACGACTGAGCGACTGAACTGAACTGAACTGAATCACTGTTAACAGTTATTTTTCCTCTGTATATATTTATGTTATTGTTTTTACACACTTGGGATAATACATTGTATAACATCGATAATCTAATTTTCTCATTTAGCATAAACATCTCTCTGTGTCTGCTTGTCAGTCAATACACGGGTATATTTTTGACTGGGTAGCAGCTAGGCAGGAAATGCTTAAATCTGAGCTTTAGGATCTTCGAGAACCAAGTTTAGGAGCAAAGTATGGATCATCAAAAAAGCAAGAGAGTTCCAGAAAAACATCTATTTCTGCTTTATTGACTATGCCAAAGNATTATACAGTAGAAGTGAGAAATAGATTTAAGGGACTAGATCTGATAGATAGAGTGACTGATGAACTATGGATGGAGGTTCGTGACATTGTACAGGAGACAGGGATCAAGACCATCCCCATGGAAAATATACACACTACTACATATAAAATAGAAGATCAACAAGGACCTACTGTATAGCACAGGGAACTATACTCAATATCTTACAATAACTATAATGGAAAGGAATCTAAAAGAAATTATATATATATATAAATCATTTTGGTGTACACCCGAAACTAACACAACATTGTAAATCAACTACATTTCAATAAAAATTGAAAACAATAAAATGAAAAATTAAGTTATTATTACTAGTACAGAATTAGGAAGGCATGAATTTCATACTCTTTTGGCCATGGATAGTGTTTGTTGCTCTCAAAATTTAGTGACTATACAGAAACTCTTCTATCCTCTTTTTCTAGCCCATCTTCCCCCCCTGACCATTCATCAGACGATGAGTGAGGGGAAATCAGCAATAAGGTCTTTGCTCTGGATCGAAACTGAAATTAATTTCCACTTTAGTTTCCTTGCCAAATCCTGTGGCTGGAGGGACCAGTGAATGCTGAAAGATTTAGAGCTGTAATTAGGGGAGGGAGTGTGGTTGAGAGCCTGTAGCAGGGAAAAAACGATGGAGACGGGGGTCTGACCCTGGGTTTCCTGTGTCCCCCTCTTGAAGTCTCCTTTGTGCCCAGAGCGATTGGTGCAGATGAACTCTCCTGAGTGTGGTGGTTGTAGTTGCCTTTTGGAGTTGTTAGGATTTGAAGTATTATTTCAACAATGGCTGTGACATCTACTCCAAAGTTTCACCGATGACATAAACCACCAAATCTTCTACCTTTGGTTTTATGGGGAATTTTGCTAAATACTTTTCCTGTACCCTCATGTCTGGACATACCTCTGCTTCAAGTTGAGAAAATGATCTCTACTAGGATTAAGAGACCCCAAAACATTATATTAAAATTTGATCAGGGTATCACATATTATTCCACAAGCCAGAAAGGAACCTGTAGGCCAGAGTGGCCTTTTAGGACTGTTTCATTCCAGACAACCCAAAGAGAATTTGGTTGGGAANCATGTCTGGACATACCTCTGCTTCAAGTTGAGAAAATGATCTCTACTAGGATTAAGAGACCCCAAAACATTATATTAGAATTTGATCAGGGTATCACATATTATTCCACAAGCCAGAAAGGAACCTGTAGGCCAGAGTGGCCTTTTAGGACTGTTTCATTCCAGACAACCCAAAGGGAATTTGGTTGGGAAATAGGGTAGCAGGCCCAGAATTTTTAATGTTCACCAAAATCTACAAATTGCTAAGTAGTGCATAAAGGTAATACTAAAGGCATTCTTATTTCCCAGGTGCTGCTGCTGCTGCTGCTGCTGCTAAGTCGCCTCAGTCATGTCCAACTCTGTGCAATCCCATAGACAGCAGCCCACCAGGCTCTGCTGTCCCTGGGATTCTCCAGGTGCTGCTAGTAGTAAGAACCTACCTGCAGAAGCAGGAGACATAAGAGACATGGGTTTGATCCCTGGGTTGGTAAGATCCCCCAGAGGAGGGCTTGGCAACCCATTCTAGTCCATTCTTGCTTGGAGAATCCCCATGGACAGAGGAGCCTGGAGGGCTACAGTCCATGGGGTTGCAAAGAGTTGGACACGACTGAAGCGACTTAGTAGGCATGCATGCAAAGGCTTTCAGCATAATTCAAAATACAAAATATTTTTAAATGTGCATGGTAGATTCTAATAAAATCTGGCACACTTACTATGAGTATTTCCCATGAAGGGGATTCTCCTTCAGATTCTGGCTCCACTATTTATCATCTGTGTGACCCTGAATCAATTTGCTGACCTTGCTATGCCAGTTTCCTCATCTATCAAATGGGAATGATAGTAGCCACCTCCTAGGGTTAAGTAAAGGAAGTAATAGTTGCAAAACCCTTCAGGCACTGTTGGCTCAAAAAACCCCTCAGTTGATCTGAGTTATAAACATGATTTTACTTTCCAAGCGTCTTGTCAACCACCTGTATAAAATCACAAACACATCTACCTTTAAATGCTTAAAAATGATGTATTTTAAAAAATCTTTTCATTAATATCTGACCAATGGGAAAAAATTACAACAGCAGTTTTATATTTTGAATATATACAGGCAATACCATAAAGAAGGAATGTTTCAAAGTATCAGTTCAAGTCTTTTGGACTCTGTAGCAGAGGGAGAGGGTGGGATGATTTGGGAGAATGGCATTGAAACATGTATAATATCATATATGAAACGAATCACCAGTCCAGGTTCGATGCAGGATACAGGATGCTCGGGGCTGGTGCACTGGGATGACCCAGAGGGATGGTATGGAGAGGGAGGGGGGAGAGGGGTTCAGGATGGGGAACACTTGTACACCCATGGCGGATTCATGTTGATGTATGGCAAAACCAATACAATATTGTAAAGAAATTAGCCTCCAATTAAAATAAATAAAGTTAAATTTAAAAATAAAATAAAAAGAAAAATTTTTTAAATTAAAAAAAAAAAAAGGAGAAAGCTGGAACCCCCTTTGGGAGTGGCTTGTGTCTCAGTGAAGTTATGTGCTCTGCTTGTTTGAATGAAGAACTAGTATTATTTGTAAAGCTTTCACCTAAAGTGTTATCATTGGGTCTCATGGAAAGTTAACTTTGTGAAATAAAAAATTTTCTCTTCTCAAAAATAAATAAATAAATAAAATAAAGTATCAGTTCAGTTCAGTGGCTCAGTCATGTCTGACTCTGCGACCCCCATGGACTGCAGCATGCCAGGCTTCTCTGTCCATCACCAACTTTTAAAGTATAGGTTTGGTAAAATACTTTATCAAAGTAACAATATCATAAGATTTTTCTCTTCTTTCCCTGAACACATTCTGCACTTTCTTAATTCTTATACTTGTAAATGATTTTCAAGTTGAAAGTTAAAAAATCAGTTAAATTAGTGAACTCAGCTGTGACCAAAAAAGCCAGCTAAAATGTGGCCCTGCTTCACAACTGGGTTTGTACCTTTGGAAAGAGTGTAACTCTCCCCAAAGAATGGGTGATGGCCCTAAAACCATACAGTTTAACTTGAGATTTTTAACTATTTCCAGGTAGCAAGACTAGCTACACTTTCAAGAGATTTTATTTTTCTTCTCTATAGAGACAGTCAGTGCTTTTGAAGAAACAAGGTTTGTCTGCTAAGCATTTCTGGGTAAGGCAAAGTGCTCTCTGGTATATCTGCTTTATTTCTCAATTAGAATGGAAACTAAAATCTGAGTGAGGATAACAGGATGGTGAGGAAACAGTAAATGCAAACAGGATTTTTTGTGATGTTTAATTTTAAAAGCAATAAATCTATCTACAATAACTATCCAAAATGTTTTTGTGAATTTATACTCCGTAGCAGGTTTTCTCTTGGTTTTCACATTTTCTACTAAAGGAGCCCTTGAGAAAGAATGATTTTGTAGAAATTCCTCCAGAAAATGAAGAGGAGGAAATCTCCAATAAGGCAAAAAATTGTGCTGGAAGCAGAATTTTAGTGAGATGGATATGAGGGTGGGTATGGGTCAAGGACCCATGAATTCATGGCCATTTGTAAAAAATGCAAAACAGCAAAAGCACAATGAGTTTGAAATTTTTTCAAGAATGGATCATCGCAACCAGGCAGTGACATCAGTTGAAACATAGAACTCTACTGACATCTAGTGCACAGATACATGATGACTTCCTATGAAATGAAATGCTCTCTGTTGTTACCTAAGCTAAAAAGTAAATCTATATCCATATAGGTCCGGTAGTCATATACTGATGTGAGAGTTGGACCATAAGGAAGGCTGAGCACCGAAGAACTGTTCATTTCAAACTGTGGTGTTGGAGAAGACTCTTGATAGTTCGTTGGACTGCAAGGAGATCAAACCAGTCAAACCTAGCGGAAATCAGCTCTGAATATTCATTGGAAGGACTGATGCTGAAGCTGAAATTCCAGTACTTTGGCCACCTGATGCGAAGAGCTGATTCATTGGAAAAAGACCCTGATGCTGGGAAAGATTGAAAGCAGGAGAAGAGGACAACGGAGGATGAGATGGTTGGATGGTATCAGTAACTCAATAGACATGAGTTTGAGCAAATTCCAGGGAAGCCTGGCATTCTGAGGTCTATTGGGTCGCAAAGAGTTGGACACAACTGAGTGACTGAACAACAACAGTGATAGATAAAGGGAAACCATAGCAAGTCCTTCAGTGGTGAGCTTTCTCATATAATATCTAATTTTATTCCTTCTGCAGTCACCCTGCAAGGAAACTAGAAAAATTATCATCAATCTCATTCCACAAATGGGAAAACTGAGACTAAGAGAAAGAAAGGTGACATGCCTAGTAAGGAACAGACCAGGACAAAAACAAAAGACTTCTTCNCTTCAGTGGTGAGCTTTCTCATATAATATCTAATTTTATTCCTTCTGCAGTCACCCTGCAAGGAAACTAGAAAAATTATCATCAATCTCATTCCACAAATGGGAAAACTGAGACTAAGAGAAAGAAAGGTGACATGCCTAGTAAGGAACAGACCAGGACAAAAACAAAAGACTTCTTCCCTCTCAAACTTCCCTCGTCTCCAAATCTCTGCACTCACAGTACTGCCTTTCCAGCCTCAGAGGACATTGAAAGACATCCCCACTTTGGGAGAACAGGAGGTGGGAGAAGCGTGGTCTGATCTCAATTCCAGGGAAACTGACTGAGTTTTCACTCTAAATTTGTGCTCCCCTGGCCTCTAAAACCACAAAGTAGAAAAACCCAACTCCCCAATAAAAATGGCCATTGAAAAGTAACAAGCTTTACATTTTTGTAGAGTAACTGTCCTTCTCCCCACTTTTCAAGGGCTTTCCAGAGGGCACTAGTGGTAAAGAACCTGCCTGCAGAGGCAAGAAATGTAAGTGACACTGTGATCCCTGGGTTGGGAAGATCCCCTGTTGGAGGGTGAGGCAACCCACTCCAGTATTCTTGCCTGGAGAATCCGATAGACAGAGGAGCAGTTCACGGGGTCACAAAGAGTTGGACACAACTGAAGCCACTTAATAGCCCCCCAAAAGTTAGAGTTTTTCTATGAGTATATTTTACACTGCAGGCAGATCCCAAGTATCAAATTTTAAGTTTGTCCATTTACTAGCAAACACAATAAATAAACAACAACAACAAGAAGAATGCCAGATAAATAGTAAAGAAATTATAAGAAGAGTAACTGTGGGAAGTAAAGATAGTAGAGAAAACATTTGCTTTCATTTGGGTTTCTAAAAGGAGTTATCTGCAGATAACTACAGCCCCACTTCAGACTTCTGACCTGATTTCAACCTTTCCAAAGGCCTTTTAAAAATGTTGAAGCTCCCATAGTTAAAGTACTATAAAGTCAACTTCTTCTGAATGAAATTTAATAATAACTACACACTAGAAAGTGAATTGCTATGAACAGCCAAAGTATTTGGGGGAATTATAGCTTTTATTATTCATCTAGGGGACTCATGACAAGCTTAATGGGCATTATTAGAGCATTTTTACTGGTGAAAAAGACATTACATATGCCCTCACATATTTTAAAAGACCTAATCTCAACTTCTTTAATTATAGCTCAAAGAGCAATCAACAAAAATGTACATTTGATCTTCATCTGACCTATAACCTGGATTAAATGTTCTGAAAAAAAAACTTTTAATATCTCATTTTGAAATCTGATCATTTTGCATTTAGTTGATTTTTTTTAAATGTCCTAGAGAACACTCCAGAAAATTTAAAATAAGATGGGTATTTATAACATAAAGGTTTTCCCAGGCAGTTTTAAGGTTTGACCCATTAATGTATGTTTTCATTGAAATCCTAAAAGCAGAGAAAAGACTTTAATTGAGGGGAAATGATGGTTATTTGTTGAAACAATATAATTATTTGTTCAACCAGAAAATTACTATAATTAAACTCCCATCCAGTTCAGGATTTCATTTTTATATCTGTTCTTTTGTCATAGAAAATGAACATATTGGATGCTGCTGAGAGATTTATTAGGATGTCTTTAAAGCAAGAAATAATTAGGAATTGAATACGTGCCAGTTTTGTGTATTCTTAAGAGATTATGTTTTGTGTCCATAGAAGTTTTAGCACAACAGGCAAAGAAGTGGTTTGGCAATTGCTGTGCTGATTTCAACAAGGAGAAGTCAACCCAGGTCATTAAACACCCACCTGGTTTGGTGATGGTCTACAGTGACTGAATTAACCTAATACTATACTTCCCCTGAAAGGGTGCACAATAGTCAGAAACCTAGAAAGAAAAAGAGGAATGAAGTTATTAGAATCTGATATGAGTAGTTTGTTTCAAGAAACTAGTAAGATTTGTGATAGTCAAGAAATTACGNGATTGAACCTGGGTCTTCCACATTGTAGGCAGATGAGTCATCAGGGAAGCCCCAGTAACAGAAAATTAAGGATAGTAAAATATTTGAAAGCAAGGTTAGTACATTAAAATATAATGTACAGTTGCCAGAAGTCAAAGCAAAGAGAAAAATGTCTTAATGTATAAAATTCACAGAATTCATAAGCATAAAAATGGAGTAATTTTCCAGTGGATACCAGCCTTTCTTGGTATTAAGATCTGAAGGTAATTTCTTCTGTAATTCCTCATAAAGGAGGTCTGGTCAAATTCACTTTTAGCCACAGAATCTTCCTTAACAGCACAGTACATGGGCTCTTTCTTTTTACTGAGTTCTGAATGTGTTCATTTGTCTTTTATTCCAAAATGTTGATTGAGTACTTAGCATTTGTGTCAGATGCTGGGGAATTTGTGTCAGATGGTCAATCCTTGAGCAGAACAGACACAATTATGCTATGGAATTTATAGTCTGGTGAGAGGTGAGATTTTTGAAAACCACATAAACAAACATATAATTATACTATATATCTATAATGTAATATGTAAATATATATAGCTACAAATTATGATCAGTGCTATAAAGGAAATCTATGCAATACCATGAAAACAAGTGGCTTGATTTACCCTTAGAGGCCACTGAACACATCCCTGAGGAAATAAAGGANGAGGTGAGATTTTTGAAAACCACATAAACAAACATATAATTATACTATATATCTATAATGTAATATGTAAATATATATAGCTACAAATTATGATCAGTGCTATAAAGGAAATCTATGCAATACCATGAAAACAAGTGGCTTGATTTACCCTTAGAGGCCACTGAACACATCCCTGAGGAAATAAAGGAAGCATGTGCCTGGAGCTATACAAGGAATATTATCTCATTTAATACTACATTATGCTGCGGGGATTTTTTTCCCCCTATTGTTTAAGGGAGATAGAATCTGGTCTTGTTTTCCAAATTTCCCATGGAGATGCTGAGCCCTTTTGGGCATCAATCAGGCCTGCTTCTTCTGTATCTTCCATCCTGCCTCCACCATGTCAGGAACACTGTAGTGTTCAAGAAACCCTCAGTTCAGTCAACTGCAACTGAAGAATAGAATATAGTTTAATACCATCACCACCAAAAGTGCTCAGCAAGAAAATACAGCTCCCTTTAGCCTCAGTGCTTAGCACTTTGGACTAACAAATGTTTTAATTGACAGGAAATTCAAATACATCTTCCAAGCATTTTATTACTATTACAAGTTTTTGGAGGGATTGGAGTTCCCCTGGAGAGAAATTTAAGCTGGAGAGCTGGAAAAACCCAGGCTTTGTTACAACCTGGGACTTTGTCTTCACATGCTGTTTTTCTTCTGCTCACGGTAACTGATATTTCAATATTCCCTCTGCAGCAAAGAACCAAGCAGCACCTGCAGACCTGTTCTCTTGTTCCTACCATAACAAATTGTTAATTATTCACAAATACTGCCAAATTGTTTTAACATGTCACTGAGGTCACTTGAGCGAGCCTCGACGTCTCTCATCCCCATCTCTCCTTTTCCCTCTTCCCATCTTTCTTCCCTCCTTTTTTTTTTTTCTTTCCCTTACATGAATCTCTCTCCCTGTCTAACCTACCACCTCCCCTTCTCAGGATGTAAAAACAATAAGACTTGATGGTGCTGCGTCATGACACAAAGCCTCTGGAGATCGGCGATCATGGGCTTAGTGACTTCCCCCTAGACTAGGGCTGTTCCTGCCTGGACATGCAGGAGATAGGGCTGGCCTCGAGTGGTCCCTGCAGGTTTGTAGGGACCTTTAAGGTACAAGCAAGGAAAGAAGGGCTGGTGGAACAAAGGGGAACTGATGTTCCTGTCCCACATGGGAGAGGAGCAAATATCAAGGGAAGATAGTAATAATGAAATCAGTGGGAATGGGCTGAGAGTAAGGTTGGAACGCAAAGAGAAAGCCCTCAATGGGGAATGAGCAAAGTATAGTTAGAGAGATGGGGTTAGATAACAGGATTTTGAGAAATTCCCAGAGCCAAGGACGTAAGAGAGAGAGAGCTTAGTCTGGAGCTGAGTGTGGAAGGGGGAGTTGCTATTGAGGGTCCTTTATCCAGGCAACTTTCCCCCCTAGCTTTATTGAGATCAAATTGACTTATAACGTTGTGTAAGTTAAAGTTTGTAAAGAGTCAGACATGACTGAGTGACTTTAAATGTAAATAAATGTAAGGTGTGCAATACTGTCAGTTTGATATGCTTGTATATTATAACATGTTTATCACTATGGCCTTGGCTAATGTCTCCACCAGGTCACACGACGACCGTGGCAGAATGAGGATGGAGTGTGGGCTTCACCGTAGAGTTCTAGATTCAGATGACCCAAATTTGAATCCCGATCCTGCTTCTTAAGCTACATGACCTTGGGCAAGAGACTCACCTCTAAGTCTCATTGCCCAATCTGTAAAATGGGGAGAATAGTATGAACCTGGGCTTCCCTGGTGGCTCAGCAGCAAAGAATCTGCCTGCAACACAGGAGACGCGGAAGACATGGGTTCGATCCCTGGGTCAGGAAGATCCTCTGCAGGAGGATGTGGCAACTCGCTAAATTACTCTTCCCTGGAGAATCCCATGAACAGAGGAACCTGGCGGGCTACAGTCTGTAGGGTCGCAGAGTCGGACAAGATTCAAATGACTCAGCACACTCACAGTATGAACCTACAGTGGCAATTGCCCAAGAAGAGGTAGCTGTTGTTATTTCTTCTTCTACTATTACTATTCTAACAATGTCTAGCATATGGTAGGTACTAAATTTTGTTGTTGTTGACTGTGGAAGGGATATATGTGCTATCTATGAAGAGTAAGGAAAAGTTTTTCTCATAGGACAAAGTGCAACCAATCAGCTCAGACTTTAAATAGTTTCTTTCACATATTACAAACATTGGCTGGACATTAAAGAGTTTGTTTTAATCCTTGACAGTCCCCATGTGGCCGCAGAGCACTGTCCTGTGCTTATTTTTCTGGAGGTCCTCCTATCGTACAATCAGGTTTGCTTCATTCTTTGGGAGCTACATGCTGCCAATGGAAACACCAGCATCCTCTTCCCTCGGGTGAGTGAGTTACGAAATAGAAAGAAAAACAGCCCTCTCGACCTGCACTTAGATACAACCTTGATTTGGGGCGGCCAGGAGCTGAGAGGCTGGACCTGTATGTTGATGGTTTCTGGGCAAAGCTCACAGTTCTGATGATGTGGATTTCTATCAACAGCATGGTAAGAAAAGGGACTGCATATAATCTGTGCTCTCTACAACCCTGATGACATGACTGTTATGGCCACCCTTGCCAATTTGGATGACTAAAACCACCGAGAAGAAGCCTTAAATAAACCAAGGAGAGATGTCAAAATATCAGGGTGGTCAGATCTCTTCTGGCATGCTGTGCTGAATTCTGGAGACCATATTTTAATGACTATCTTAAAGTTGTGTCCCAAGGATAGCAATAAGATGAGAAAGATAATGATAATTTATGGATCACAGCACACAGATGTACTGAATTAAGAGCTAAAAAACACTAACCAAGCATCAACCCATGAAATGTTCGCCACTACCCTGTGGAAGGGCTAGTGGTCCCCATGTGACAGACAGAAACATCAGCACTAGAGAACTACCAAGTAGCGCTTCTAAAGTCCCAGCTCAAAAGCTGTAAAGGTGAGTTACAACCTCAGGTCTGCTTCATTCCAAAGTCTTTCCCCTTTACAATTACAGAGATCTGAAGCATGACCTTTCAGAAGGGACTGGACATGCTTGAGACAGGCTAAAAGGAAGAACTGAAAAAGACAAGACATGACACTTGGATTTATTGTAAGAAAAATGATGTTTTATATTTAGTTACAGACTTTGATTCTAGGATGGAAGCTTCTTAGAAATAGTTTTGACTTAATTTAAGTAGAAATTCTCTAACAGCCAGAGCTGACTTACAGAGAAACAGGTAGACTTGGGCATGTTCTGAAAGTTCCAGCATATTCAAGAACTGGCCCAGGCTTCTTCTGACAAGGAACGTGGTAGAGAGATCCTTGCATCCGGTTATGGCCAGACCATAACTTTCAAGATCTCCTCAATACCAAGATCATGCAGTCCTAAGTCAGCATTTGCATTGTGTGTTATCATGTCATGCTACACACAGCAGGCAAGTTCTGGCATCGAGCAGTGTCTAAAGGAGGACTCCTCTGATCTTAAATGATAGAAGCCCCAACTCAAAGAGGCCTGAACAAGAAATAATAAAAATGGAATTAAATAAACCAGTGGGAACATACTAGCTCAAGCAATTGACAAGAATGTGGCTATGGATGGGGCTAGAAATACCACTAGATCTAGGATCACAAATAATAGCTTCAAGATCTGACTTTCATGTTTTTATCCCTCAGCTCTGTCCCAACTCTCTTGAATGACTCTTATAACATCAAGATGGCTTCTAGAATTTCTGGGGGGGGGGGCCTACATCTTTCTAGGTTCAAAACAAGTAGAAGAAAAGAAAAGCTGGGCTGACTCTGTTTGTCCCAGCACTTCTGATGAGTTCTGTGGGTCACTTCGATAAAACTGGCTTCAGGACTTATGATGTTCAGAAAAATGAGAAGATCTGATTGACTTGGGCCAGGCCCTATGTTAAATTCCCAGGAAAACCACGCAGACAGAATTGGGAAAAGAGTAGCTTTTTAAACACATTCAATGAGTATTATTTTATAAAAAAAAAAATTAAACAATGCCATTTGCAGCAACCAAGTTGGACCTAGAGATTGTCACACTAAGTGAAGCAAGTCAGAAAGACAAGCTTCATATGATATCGTTTATATGTGGAATCTTTAAAAAATGATAGAAATGAACTTATTTTTTAAAACAGAAGTGGACTGTTATAAATAGAGTGGCTATCAAAGGGGAAACGTTGTTATTTAGTTGCTAAGTCATGTTCAACTCTTTTGCAACCCCATGGACTGTAGCCTGCCAGGCTCCTCTCTCCATGGGATTTTTCAGGCAAGGATACTGGACTGGATTGCCATTTCCTTCTCCAGGGGATCTTCCAGACCCAGAGACTGAACCCACATCTCCTGTACTGCCAGGCAGATTCTTTACCACTGAGCCACCAGTGAAGCTCCAAAGGGGAAAGTGGGGGAGGGATAAACTGAAAATTTGGAATTAACAGACATATACTTCTATATATAAAATAGGCAAACAATAAGGACCTACTGGATAACACAGGGAACAGTACTCAATATCCTGCAATAACCTATAATGGAAAAGAGTCTTATATATGTGTGTTCAGTTCAGTCGCTCAATCATGTCTGACTCTTTGCGACCCCATGGACTGCCACACACCAGGCCTCCTGTTCACCACCAACTTCCAGAGTTTATTCAAACTCATGTCCATCGAGTTGGTGATGCCATCCAACCGTCTCATCCTCTGTCATCCCCTTCTCCTCCTGCCTTCAATCTTGATATATGTATGCATATATATACATATATACATTTATATATTACTGAGTCACTTGGCTGTACACATGAAACACTGTGGATCAACCATATTTCAACTTGAAAAGGCTGAGCATAATTTAGTACCTATTATGTAAATAGGGCACTGTGCTGAGCGCCAGTGAGCATGCCTTAGATGACTAAAAAACTTAAAGCTGTTGTATACAACAACTAAAGACAAGGATGTTTCATTTGTACTGAAAGACATTTAGGAAGCAGGCTATCGTCATCATTCTGGCTCAATGTAGGGAATCTTATTTGTCTA
>SJYA01000967.1:947143-1011785 GCA_006410615.1 Neotragus moschatus | reverse complement strand
GGGGGGGGGGGCCTACATCTTTCTAGGTTCAAAACAAGTAGAAGAAAAGAAAAGCTGGGCTGACTCTGTTTGTCCCAGCACTTCTGATGAGTTCTGTGGGTCACTTCGATAAAACTGGCTTCAGGACTTATGATGTTCAGAAAAATGAGAAGATCTGATTGACTTGGGCCAGGCCCTATGTTAAATTCCCAGGAAAACCACGCAGACAGAATTGGGAAAAGAGTAGCTTTTTAAACACATTCAATGAGTATTATTTTATAAAAAAAAAAATTAAACAATGTCATTTGCAGCAACCAAGTTGGACCTAGAGATTGTCACACTAAGTGAAGCAAGTCAGAAAGACAAGCTTCATATGATATCGTTTATATGTGGAATCTTTAAAAAATGATAGAAATGAACTTATTTTTTAAAACAGAAGTGGACTGTTATAAATAGAGTGGCTATCAAAGGGGAAACGTTGTTATTTAGTTGCTAAGTCATGTTCAACTCTTTTGCAACCCCATGGACTGTAGCCTGCCAGGCTCCTCTCTCCATGGGATTTTTCAGGCAAGGATACTGGACTGGATTGCCATTTCCTTCTCCAGGGGATCTTCCAGACCCAGAGACTGAACCCACATCTCCTGTACTGCCAGGCAGATTCTTTACCACTGAGCCACCAGTGAAGCTCCAAAGGGGAAAGTGGGGGAGGGATAAACTGAAAATTTGGAATTAACAGACATATACTTCTATATATAAAATAGGCAAACAATAAGGACCTACTGGATAACACAGGGAACAGTACTCAATATCCTGCAATAACCTATAATGGAAAAGAGTCTTATATATGTGTGTTCAGTTCAGTCGCTCAATCATGTCTGACTCTTTGCGACCCCATGGACTGCCACACACCAGGCCTCCTGTTCACCACCAACTTCCAGAGTTTATTCAAACTCATGTCCATCGAGTTGGTGATGCCATCCAACCGTCTCATCCTCTGTCATCCCCTTCTCCTCCTGCCTTCAATCTTGATATATGTGTGCATATATATACATATATACATTTATATATTACTGAGTCACTTGGCTGTACACATGAAACACTGTGGATCAACCATATTTCAACTTGAAAAGGCTGAGCATAATTTAGTACCTATTATGTAAATAGGGCACTGTGCTGAGCGCCAGTGAGCATGCCTTAGATGACTAAAAAACTTAAAGCTGTTGTATACAGCAACTAAAGACAAGGATGTTTCATTTGTACTGAAAGACATTTAGGAAGCAGGCTATCGTCATCATTCTGGCTCAATGTAGGGAATCTTATTTGTCTACTGTTTTGAAATCTGCGGACCTTCTCACTGGTTCTTAGACAAGGCAGTTTTACTGTCCGGCCCCCACCTTCTGGGGGAAGTTTGACAGCATCTGGAAACATCTTTGTCACAAGCAGAGGAATGCTCCTGGCATCTGGTGGAAGGAGGCCAGGGTGCTGCTAAACTTCCTATGATACACAGGATAAGTCCTGAAAACAAAAATATCCAGCCNGTCCAGCCCCCACCTTCTGGGGGAAGTTTGACAGCATCTGGAAACATCTTTGATTGTCACAAGCAGAGGAATGCTCCTGGCATCTGGTGGGAGGAGGCCAGGGTGCTGCTAAACTTCCTATGATACACAGGATAAGTCCTGAAAACAAAAATATCCAGCCCTAAATGCCAGTAGCACTGGGTTGAGAAACCCTCTTGTAGTGGAAAACACATAAACATGCATTTGCAAAGTCCAGAAACTTCTCCATCTCAGGTAAAGCTCTATGGTACTCTAATAACTGATGACACTATAGCATAGCTCTAAACTGGGAGAGACATGCCACATTCAAGTTGGAACAAAGGGTGGCGAACCAGGCCTGGGTTTTGCTTCGTGCAGAGGCACTGCTAGTAATTGCTCACAGGTGGTTGGTCACCTACTCTCTCATTCCAATGAAACCATCCCCAGCTGGAATGCACGCCACATTACCTTCTAGCTTCCAGACTGATCACCCAACGATCAGTAACTCAAGAGTCACTAGGAATTCATACCTGCTGGAAACTTGCCAGATAGTTAATGAATTGCACAGGGTTGCTGTCAAACACACGTCTTTAATTGGTCAGGAGACCTAACTTCATTTCAAAACTATTTGCTTGCCTCTCGGATGGGTGTTCCAGATGTCAAGGACAGAATCCTGTTGATGATCCAGGAATCGTGCCAAAAATATTTGCTGGCAGCACTCCAAGGAATTGACTTCACACTCTGCAGTGGGCTAGAGTTGGCCAGTGGTCATATAAGCATTCTTATTGAATTTGTGCTGCACAGCCAGACCTCACAGTCCAGAAACTTCATCAGCTTACAATGGAACTCTGTCTATACTATTACTTTAGCAAGTCTAAAACAGACTGGCAGACTGAAGGATGGAACATGAAAAAAAAAAAGACTGAAACTATATTATTTCAAACCAACATCCCCTCCTTCTGCCTTTCTGCCTCATTCTGAATTTTCAAAATCTTGCCATAATAAACTAATTCGTAAGTAGGCAAAGATCATCACTTTAGACCAAACTGGGGTTTAGTCAAAACCCCCAACACAATCATTTAATTATTCAGTTTTGTCAACAGTTCAATCACTCAGTCGTGTCCAACTCTTTGTGACCCCATGGACTGCAGCACGCCAGGCTTCCCTGTCTATCACCAACTCCTGGAGCTTGCTTAAACTCAACAGGAAAGCAAATCAACTGTTTGACTAATTTAGCATTGATTTTACTTAAATCAGTAGTTCTCAATCTTGACTTACATTGGGACTACTTATGGAGCTTTTGTAAATCCTAATACACAGACCACTCCCTAAGAATCTGCTTCTGCTGCTGCTTCGGCTGCTGCTGCTAAGTCGCTTCAGTCGTGTCCAACTCTGTGCGAACCCATAGATGGCAGCCCACCAGACTCTGCTGTTCCTGGGATTCCCCAGGCAAGAACACTGGAGTGGGTTGCCAGTTCCTTCTCCAATGCCTGAAAATGAAAAGTGAAAGAGAAGTCACTCAGTTGTGTCCGACTCTTCTTGACGCCATGGACTGCAGCCTACCAAGCTGCTCCGTCCATGAGATTCTTCAGGCAAGAGTCCTGGAGTGGGGTGCCATCGCTTCTCCGCCCTAAGAATCTATGGAGGTGGAAATCAGATATTTTTAAAGCTCTTCTGGTGATTCTAAAGTATCACATACTACCTACATGTGCGTACTTCCCACTTCGTGATCTGGTTATCAGGAGTGACTTAGGAGGCAGAGACTAGCAGCATACCCTTACCACCAACAAAGGAAAAAGGAAAGTAAGAAAGAAGAGGGGGAGGAAGTGAGGGAGGGAATTCATTTCAGACCACTGCCATAGGTTCATTGTACTTGGAATGTGGGTGTCATGTAAATGTAACATCGTCTCATTAACAAGAAAAAAGTAGCCGTTCAGTTCTCTTATGCAACAGTAATTCTGAAACATCAAAGTGTTTTCCTTCAGTTTATGCAACTGGAAAAGAAAATCATAAACATTTCAGACCAGATAGTGTGGCCAACCCTGAGAGAGATCATTTTCTGGTATTACTACTTGTTTGCCCAAGTTAATAAAAATATTCAGTGACAGGCAACTGCATGGTGGTAAGGGATGTGGAGGGACTTCTCAATCTCATTCTAGTCAATTTAGGGGAGAACAGATGACTTCTATGTGTTTGTATTAGCCTTAACAAGAGACCGCAGCTCTCTTATGGATTCTTGGGTTCTCTTGGGTCATTAAAGCCAAGAGATGCCACCCACCTCCTAGAGCTTAGATTTTCCTAAAACCGTGGGACATAAAGACACAGGATGAACATTCTTCCTCCCTGATACTGGAGAGTTCTCTGGCAATTAGCCTCTCTGCAGGATTGAAAACTCTCCTTCAAAACTTCATAAATTCCTGCTTGAGAGTTATGTTTTTCCAAGCCTAGGTTGCTAGTACAAGCTGTTTCCTGAAATGAATGACCAGCTGGAGAGAATACATGTTTGGAGTCTGTATCTATGCTGGCTGTATATCCATCTCAGGCCTAGATCCCTTTTCCTGGGAGTCGTATGCTTCTCACAGCACCTGATAGCTCATCATGAAAGGATGTGGCAAAATTACGCCCTGTCACTCCCAGTGGAGATGGGAATGTTTGGTACCATTTCTGGCAATGAGGGGATGTGGGTGGCAGATCAAATGCAGAGAAGATGTGGGGCAGTAGGCCTTGGCTGAGGCTTCCAATGTACACTCAACAGGGAATAGACAGCCACCAAGATGTATGGGAAGATTCAAAGGAGATAGTCGTTGCATCTGTTTAATTGCACCCCATTAGCCGTCTATGGTGCTTCTAATATACTATGAAGTGTTAATTTTTTTAAGTACTTATTTGTTTATTTGGCTGCACCAGATCTTAGTCATGGCACACAGGATCTTCTTTAGCTGTGGCATGAAAATTATTAGTTGTGGCATACTGACCCTGGGCCACCTGCATTGGGAGTAAAGAGCCTTAGCCATTAGATCGCTGGGGAAGTCCCTGAATTAGTATTTTTATAAATTCTGAGTTTTTTTATGCATAGCATCATTACATTAATTATTTCTTCATGTGTTAAAAATGTTAATGTATTAGATGCAAACATTTATAATATATTACAATTAAAGAAACACATGGTGTGATATATCTATCTTTTTTAAATGAGCCCCAAACTATGGAAGTGGTCAAGGTCTCTCTCAAACTCTGAGGGGCCAGGGTCAAGGGGTGTGCATCAGGAGACAGTCAGGGGAACCCTTCCAGTGGGAGCGAGGTGCTCCACGCGGCTCTTTCTCTGACGCTCAGCTGGGGCTGGGGGTGGCAGCCCTTTGATCTCCCATGTGTTGACAGAGCCACATTTAGCTTTCCCTCAAGCTGGCATGAAGGAGAGACCGGATCCCATTTGAACGGTTCCTGCTCAACAGAATGCACACAGATGCTGGAGGAGGAGGCGCCCCAGCACAGGGGCCTGCCAGGTTAAATCTCTATTGGTGGGCTGATGTTTCACACCTTGCCTGGTGAGCAAGCGAAGGCCGAGTTCAAAGGACACACAAGAAGGACTCTTAGCCCCACTGGTGAGTACTCCAGTGCCATATGCTGAGAAGCTAGATGGGCCCTAGACCTTGAAGACTTTTAAACTTATGTTTATCGATTTTCTCAGATGATGAAAATTCTTCTCAATACCCCAGCACCATGGTTAGAGGTGCCATTGCTAACAAGAATGGGGGAATACATGATTAGGCCAAATAATAAAGAAAAAAAAAATAGCCACTTCTGAACTAGCTATAATAACAGAGCCAAGGATGCTACTGTAGTTTTCTACTCTAAGTAAAAAACTTCAAATTCTAAGTTTGTAATTACCACAAACTTAGTGGCTTAAAACAACATGAACTTAATATCTTATAGTCCTAAGGTCAGAATTCCAAAATAGGTCTCCCTAGGCTACAATAGAGGTGTCAGCAGGATTTCAGTCCTTATGAGGCCCTAGGGGAGAACCTATTTTCTTGTCTTTCCCAGTTCCTAAACACACATTCCTTGGCTTGTGGACCATTCCTCTGTTTTCAAAGCCGACAACGTTAAGATGAGTCCTGCTCACACAGCATTTCTCTGGTTCTGGCTTCCGATTTCCTCTCCTACATTTACCTCGTGGTTACATCAGGCCCACTCAGATAACTCAAGTTAATTTCTCCACTTTATTTCTAAACTTTTTTTCTTGGTAATTTTTCTTTATTTTTCCTAGTTTTATCAAGATACAATTAACATAGAAAATGGTATTAGTTTAAGTTGTACAGCATCCTGATAAGTTTAGTTAACATCCATCATCTCATAGTTACAATTTTTTTCCCATGTGTTGATAATTTCGAACATCTATTCTCTTCTCTATATATTTATATTCTATGAAAATACCATAATCTCCCTATTTTAAAGGCAGATGATTANAAATGGTATTAGTTTAAGTTGTACAGCATCCTGATAAGTTTAGTTAACATCCATCATCTCATAGTTACAATTTTTTTCCCATGTGTTGATAATTTCGAACATCTATTCTCTTCTCTATATATTTATATTCTATGAAAATACCATAATCTCCCTATTTTAAAGGCAGATGATTAGCAAGCTTAATTCCACTTGCAATCTTAACTTGCACCTTCTTCCCAACATGTAACCTAGCATCTTCACAGGTCTCAAGGACTGGGAGGTAGACATCTTTGGGAGGTCATTATTCTGCGTCTCGCATATGACATGTATACACTACAATTGGAGATCAAACAGTCTTTGATTAACAGACATTTACTGAACACTAATCTGCACCAGCCATGTAAACAGATCCAAAGAGAGAAGGCAGAGAGAGAAGTAACAGGATGGAGGCCTCTGCAAAGAGAAAGAAATGGCTCTTTGACTCGGCGAGACAGGGAAGCCCTCACAAGGTCTTTATCCAAGGATGTCACTTATTTCCACCACGTTCCTGACAATTAGGTCAGAGCTGCAAAAGTAAGCAGACAAATGGGCTAGTGGATCATCATCATCATTACTAGTGTTTAACAGAGCACTTACTGAGTACCAGGTACTCTCCTAAGATACTTTACTTACACCAACTCATTGAATCCTCACAATGATCCAGTGAGGTAAATGCTAATCTCTCTATTTAGTAGAGGAGGGAGGAAACTGAGCCCCAAAGTAACGTGCCCAGGTTCACAGAGCGAGAAAATACTCTCTTTACTCCCCCTTCTGGTGACTGTGTCTGTCATTGATCTGGCAAAAAGACAGGAAGAAAATGGTAATAATAGTAGTAATAGTCACAGCAACTGTTTATTGAGTGTTTTCTCTTTTCCAGGTGCTTTTCTATGTGTACNGGTTTCTATCATCAAGTTTGCCCCCATCATCCAGGATGGCTGCTGGAGCACCAGCCATCAGGTTATGATTCCAGGCAGGAAATAGGAAGCATGGGAGAAGAGGGCAAATGGTGGTTCTATCAACAGAGCCAACTCTTAAAGCCCCATCTGAAAACTTTTGCTTATAACTCACTGGGCACTCTGGACTGAAGGGAACTGGGAATACAGTCTTCAAGGTGATATTTCCAAGAAGGGAAGATAGAAGAGCCAGAAGTTTTCAGCATCTGCCACAAACATAGATAGGCTCTAACAGGACACTAATGACCAAGCAAGTTTTCCAAATATGAGCAAACCTGGACATTTTCATGTCCAGCTCACTAGCTCGTATTTGCAAGACTAGGAAAAGATTTTACTCGTCTCTGCTCCAGCTCAAGAAATTTATCACCACACAAAGAGCTCACCTCCTACAAGCAGCATCCAGTGTTGAATTTGGCAGCCTTTGAAGCCCAGGAAAAGCTGGCAAAATTGGACAGAATCCACAAGCATCTCTGCATTATCTTGGGGCTTGTAGAAAGACTCATGCAGGAGAACTAGCTTGTTAGAAATGATATGTGCAGCAGGACAATGCCAGTTTTCTTCAGTGACTGCCAGAGACAGCGCTGACTGGCATCCTAGGCAAATCACACGAGCTGGCTTTGAAGTTCTCTTGCATATCCCAACCCACCAAGGACTTAGACCACCAAATCCATTTCACAAGAACCCCATAATGCAGTTATCAAAAAGCCCCCAGAGCAAATGAGAATGCTTTGTTCACAAAGTCCAACAGCCCTTGTAAACAGACCCTGAAGCTGGATTTCTCTGTAAATTTATGAGAGCAATGAATTTATATTATTTCATATATTATGTAAAAATGGACAGTGCTGTGACATTTATAAGACCCTTTCTCTCCCGTGTTATTCTTTACTTGATATATATTCATACAAATATCGTTAGTTAGGCTTGACTCATTCTTGAGGAAATATATCAAGAATGCAAGCGGGAGGGCATTGCTGATAATTAACCCTACATGTCTCTCTGTCATTTGAAGATAGAAGAAGCCACTGATTCTTCCCAGGTGTGCACACACCCTATGCACACGTTCACATGGTCTTTAAGCAGCCCTCGCCTGACCCTTCACACCTCATGGGTTTTGCTTATTTGCTTGTTCATTTTGGCTTCTATGATTTTGCATGGGCTTTTCCCTCTGCTTTAAAGCACTATTCTCTACCTGTTTGTCCTTCAAAACTCCACTTAGAACTCACCCTTTCTGATAATTCTAAATTCCTCAGGATTCCCAAAAGAAATTCATTACCAATGAGAACATACTGTGGAGATGGCAATGGCAGCCCACTCCAGTACTCTTGCCTGGAAAATCCCATGGGCGGAGGAGCCTGGTAGGCTGTAGCCCATGGGGTCACTAAGAGTCAGACACAACTGAGTGACTTCACTTTCACTTTTCACTTTCATGCACTGGAGAAGGAAATGGCAACCCACTCCAGTGTTCTTGCCTGGAGAATCCCAGGGACAGGGGATCCTGGTGGCCTGCTGTCTATGGAGTCACACAGAGTCGAACACGACTGAAGCAACTTAGCAGCAGCGGCAACAAGAACATACTGTATAGAACAGGAAACTAAAGTTAATATTTTATAACAACCTATAAGGGAAAAGAATCTGAAAAGAGTTCAGATTCAGTTTTATATGTATATCAGTGTTATAGATATACACACGGGCTTCCCCAGTGCCTCAGCAGTTAACGAATTTGCTTTCAATGCAGGGAGACCCAGGAAACATGGGACATGGGTTTGATCTCTGAGTCAGGAAGAGCCCGTGGAGAAGAAAATGGCAACCCACTCCAATATTCTTGCCTGGAAAATCCCATGGACAGAGCAGTCTTGCGGGCCATAATCCATGGGGTTGCAAAGAGTCGGGCATGGTTGAGGGACTGAGCAGGAGCACAATAGCTGAATCGCTATGCTATTCACCTGAAACTAACATGATACTGTGAATCAACCATGTTTCAATTAAAAAACAATTAATTGCTTTCTCTCCTGTGCCATGCAGGTACTTAGCACAATTATCACAATTAATTCTTACTTGTTTGTTTTCATGTCTGTCTCCCTGACTAGACTGTAAGCTCACCAGCAGGAACTGTGTCTTACTTGTGTATTCAGTGCTGGATATACAATAAGTACTTAAGAATGGTCGAATTTTAAAATGAATTGAGTTAGACAATAACTCCCATCTTATACGGGCGTTCCCTGAGCTTGTGACCCCATGTTATTGTTTCTCTGACTCACAGACTTGTATTCCTCAAAGAATTGTATTCACTCTCACAAAGCCCACGTTGCCTCATTTGCTTCAGCACCTGGGTCCAAAATTCTGAAAGCTTCAAACTCCAATGCCAGGAAATACACTTCCCTCATTGCACCCTGACTATTTTTAGCTGCCTTAATGCCTCCCCCAAATCAGAACCTGTGAAAGAGGAAAATATTTCTTCTAACTAAGCAGTTGCAGATAAGATTATTTTTGTGTTTTTTTAATATAAATTTATTTTAATTGGAGGTTAATTACTTTACAAGATTTTAACTTTAATTAAAACTCCCTATCTGTTCTAGGACAACACAATGGATATTACTAGACTGGGAAAGTTCCATAAGATACTCCTTATCTCTAAGTCAGATTGGCAAACTCCAGGCTCCGCTGGAGCCGTGGTCTGTGGTTGGGAGACTGTGGTGGGTGGAATAGAGAAATGAGTGAGTGTATTGGCAAAGGACACTTGAGGGAGGGTGGGCAGGATGCCCGGATAAGATATGGTTCATGTATAAGGTTATTGGACTTAGTTTTAGAATGAATTTTACATGGTTGATGGATATAAGGAGGCCCAGCTTTGGAACTAGCCAGATTAAGGTTTGAATGATGGTTTGGTCAATGACTAAGCTTGGTTAATTACTAAGTTTTTGAGCTTGGGCATATTTTTTACTGGACCTTAGTTTTATCATCTCAGAAATGAAGACAGTATTCTTCACAGGGTGTCTGCTGGGATACGGTAAGCTTATCCCTTTAAAATATCTAGGGGCACATAACGAAACATAGCAAGCTGAGTGTTACTCTCCTTTCCTCTTTGAAGGACTTGGGTCAAGAGAGGCAGAGATCATCATCCCTAACTGCCCTCCCACTCAGCTCCCTCCCTCAACCTCTGGAAGAAAAAGGAGACTTTTGACCATTGAATAGAACCAGTGTAGGCACTTTCATTCACTCAACAAACACCAGTCAATGAATAGCTAATGATGAATTGGACTATGTCCCTTCTCCTGAAGAACTCAGAGTCTAGAGAGAAAGATANCTCAGCTCCCTCCCTCAACCTCTGGAAGAAAAAGGAGACTTTTGACCATTGAATAGAACCAGTGTAGGCACTTTCATTCACTCAACAAACACCAGTCAATGAATAGCTAATGATGAATTGGACTATGTCCCTTCTCCTGAAGAACTCAGAGTCTAGAGAGAAAGATACATCCATAAGGAGTTAAGGTTTTATCCCCAGGGATAATGGAGAGCTACTGAAGAGATAATCACATGTGGATAGAGTGTAGAGAATGGATTGGAGGCAGAGCAAAGTGATGGCCATGCCTGCAAGAGGCGTTTGCAGTCTGATGGAAGGGGCGCAGTGGACGGTAATGGAAGGAGAGGTGGGTGACAGAACTGCACAGATGAAACGTGAAGGAGAGGAGTCTGAGCATTTTTTATGAGATAAGAATACAACAGAAGGAACCTGTTGTGGAAGCTAGAAAGAAGAGTTGTGGTTCAGTCGCTCAGTTGTGTTTGACTCTTTGCAACCCCATGGACTGGTACACACCAAACTTCCCTGTCCATCACTATCTCCCAGAGTTTGCTCAAACTCACGTCCATTGAGTCAGTGATGCCATCCAACCATCTCATCCTCTGCCAGCCTCTTCTCCTCCTGCCCTTAATCTTTCCCAGCATCAGTGTCTTTTCCAGTGAGTCAGTTGTTCTCATCAGGTGGCCAAAGTATCAGAGCTTCAGCTTCAGCATCAGTCCTTCCAATGAATATTCAGGGTTGATTCTCTTTAGGACTCACTGGTTTATCTCCCTGCTGTCCAAGGGACTCTCAAGAGTGAATGAGTTCAGTTATGGACCCTGAGTTTGTGATCCTCTGGGATCTCCAAGTAGAGATGTGTAGCAGGCAAACGGATATGCATTTCCTAAACACAGCGAAGANTTCAGGGTTGATTCTCTTTAGGACTCACTGGTTTATCTCCCTGCTGTCCAAGGGACTCTCAAGAGTGAATGAGTTCAGTTATGGACCCTGAGTTTGTGATCCTCTGGGATCTCCAAGTAGAGATGTGTAGCAGGCAAACGGATATGCATTTCCTAAACACAGCGAAGAGGCATGGGCTATGGGCCAGACTTGAGAGGAAGAGCAGAGGTAGGCAAAATCTCATGAGGTTATCCAAGAAGGATACAGATACGTGGCTTCAGCGCCTATTAGCGGTGACTTGGGATCTCTATTTTCTGATCTTTAAAATGGAAATAATAATCCTACTCAAGTCACTGGGTTATTGTGAGAATTAAACACAGGTAGAGNTTCCAATGAATATTCAGGGTTGATTCTCTTTAGGACTCACTGGTTTATCTCCCTGCTGTCCAAGGGACTCCCAAGAGTGAATGAGTTCAGTTATGGACCCTGAGTTTGTGATCCTCTGGGATCTCCAAGTGGAGATGTGCAGCAGGCAAACGGATGTGCATTTCCTAAACACAGCGAAGAGGCATGGGCTATGGGCCAGACTTGAGAGGAAGAGCAGAGGTAGGCGAAATCTCATGAGGTTATCCAAGAAGGATACAGATACGTGGCTTCAGCGCCTATTAGCTGTGACTTGGGATCTCTATTTTCTAATCTTTAAAATGGAAATAATAATCCTACTCAAGTCACTGGGTTATTGTGAGAATTAAACACAGGTAGAGTGTCTAAACGGAGAAGGCAATAGCACCCCACTCCAGTACTCTTGCCTGGAAAATCCCATGGGCAGAGGAGCCTGGTGGGCTGCAGTCCATGGGGTCGCTAAGAGTCGGGCACGACTGAGAGACTTCACTTTCGCTTTTCACTTTCATGCATTGGAGAAGGAAATGGCAACCCACTCCAGTGTTCTTGCCTGGAGAATCCCAGGGACGAGGGAACCTGGTGGGCTGCTGTCTATGGGGTCGCACAGAGTTGGACACGACTGAAGCGACTTAGCAGCAGCAGCAGCAACAGCGGAGTGCCTAAAATAGTGCCTGGCACATAGTAAATATACAATAAATGTTCAGTATTGTTATTTGCATTACTATTTCTAGAAATTCCTAGGAGGAGGATAGTATGCTCAAACGTCTCAGTCTCATACAGTCATTCATCCAAAGAAAATATCACAAATATGGAGTTAATTAAGAAAAGGTGACTGGAAGTATGTCAGAGTTGACTTCGAAGAGCTCTAGTGCCTACAGTCTGGCTGGTGACATCTTGCAGAAGCTAAGACATCAATACATTATGAAAAGACCCAGAGCACTACTTAGAGTCCAGTTAGCTCTGACCAGTCACATTCTAACAACCTGAGTGCAAATGAGTTAAAAACACATGGACTCGATTTCCTGTCCAAGACCCATGGGTTTCAAAATTAAGGGGAAGGAGCACACGCCAAAATGCAATTCATAATAATCAGTGTAATAATGAATGGTTCATTGAGCCGGAAACATCAATGGATCATCTGTGATGCTCATTAGACCCACGAGGCGGCAGGTTGAAATACTCAGGAAACAGAAAGAGATCAAAGAGGCTCGATCCCATCAGTTCTTACAGTTGAAATATGACTAGATTTGAGAAGAAAGAGAAAGATGGTTCGTTAAGTCTGCTCAGGAATATGGCACTAAGAAAGAGAAAAAAAGATAGGTTGAAAGGTGACTACCTGCAGCTCTGGACTGAGTGCTAGAGTGCACCTTGAGAGGGAGGTGGGATTCTGTTCTGGTTCCTCCCTGGTTAGCTGCTGAACCTTGCATAGGTTCTTTCACCTGCTCAAGCCTGTTTCTTCACCTGGAAAGCGAGGCTTCTGGATAAAATATTCTCTAAGTTCTCCTAGCATGGTGAACATCAGTAAGCATTTTTAAGCAGAAAATAGGGACTTGAATCCTCTTGATGTCTGGTAAGAAAACATCATTCCAATCTAACATGTCAGGCACTTGAAGACTTGGAAGAAAAGAATGCTCGAGAAGAGAAAACTTTCCTGATCATAGCAGATCTCTGCTTTTGCTGGTTGAATGCCTCATTGAGGAAAGCTGAAAAACATATCCAGATGGGAATGTTTTAATAAGGCAGTTTTGGCCCAATCTCCTGCTGCTGCAGTCAATAGCAGTCTTTGCTAATGAGCTTTGACAGGATTAGAAATATTAAAGTAAATTAGACATGTGGCAAATACACATTTTGACTGAATTACAAATGTCTGGATCAAAAAAAAAAAAAAATTCACCTAAAGCCAAATATCCTAATCAGAGAACTTGTTTCTGGGATAACCACAATAAATCTAAATAACAATAATTATTATTATCAAACTTTTATTGTTTAGCCTTTTATTAGCTAAATTGTACAAATTTACCATTAAGATTTAGAGCTATAGTTTCTGAGCTCTGTCGGTTGCTAGACTGTTCCTGGGGTTGTTTGCTTCATGTTTGCTGCACTGAATAGTCACTCACTTTAAACTGACAGCAGGAAGGGAGGAAGGAGTTTTTCAGATACTTCCTTTTTCTCTAGTACTATCTTATTTCCCTCATAGTGTATATTTCTCCTCTGGATCAGTGGTAATTTACCATGGGTGCTGCTGTACCTAATTATGAAGATTTTTCCATCTTATATAATTTTGAGATGAAAAAGCTGGCCTTCTGCTTTTAATTCATTCATTAAAACTCTTTAAAAAGGTCTTTGTCTTCCAAGAAGCATAAGCCAAATGGGGGTTAAATCACTCAAAATTAAATGATTCCTTTAAGATTATTTTGTTTATTGTTAGGAATGCTAGTACACCAAATGATTCCACAAAGATTCTGATTATTAATAAAGTTGAGCTTTATTATTCATACTTGTGTTATTAAGTTTTATAAGCAGTTATTGGCTAAAAAAGGATATAAACTTCTTCCAAAAAGTTGTCTAGCTAATACATTCTTTTAATGTTCATACAATGAATCAATTTATCTATTTAACTGTTTGAACATTCTTTTTGTCTTTATATGTAAAGTTAACAACTTTTACAATAATTAGTAATACACTGTACCCCTAAAATTAGTAAGTGTGCACCTACTTAAAGAAATAATAGAATTTCAACATCAGTTCAGTTCAGTCACTCAGTCGTGTCCAACTCTTTGTGACCCCATGGACTGCAGCATACCAGGCTTCCCTGTCCATCATCAACTCCCAGAGTTTACCCAAACTCGTGTCCATTGAGTTGGTGATGCCATCCAACCATCTCATCCTCTATTGTCCCCTTCTCCTGCCTTCAGTCTTTCCCAGCATCAGAGTCTTTTCATATGAGTCAGCTCTTTGCATCAGGTGGCCAAAGTATTGGAGTTTCAGCTTCAACATCAGTCCTTCCATGAATATTCAGGACTGATTTCCTTTAGGATGGACTGGTTGGATCTCCTTGCAAGAGTCTTCTCCAACACCACCATTCAAAAGCACAATTCTTTGGCGCTCAGCTTTCTTTATAGTCCAACTGTCACATCCATACAAGACTACTGGAAAATTTCAACATATAACACCCATAAAGAGATTTTTAATCCAAGTTCCATCAGTGAATCTTATCTGCATTTAAAAGTGAGTATTCAAGTATTAATAAATTTGATTGACATGCTTTGTTCATATTGCAGACTTTGTTACAATGATTAGACACCATAGATGTGACTGGAACTTACCCTGTCACACAATCATTGGGCACACTTAAGTTCAGGAAGTTCAGAAATGACACTGAAGAAGGATTTTGCTGTTCAGTCCTCCAATGGTGGGACACAAATATCTAAGTTAAGGGGCAAGTTTTGGCCAAAGTCAACCTGCAGTGCATTTCTGCAAAGTCCACAAGCTTCCCTCCAAAGCCTCTTCAAGAAAATTCTTTGCTCGATCCATTTCTGGGCCTTAATTTCACTATTCAAGGCTACAGCTGGATATTTTTTAAAATGAAGAGCTTACATTTGTTTACAAGAGAGAAGCATGGACCTAAGTCTGGAAGGGGAGAGAGATCAGCTGAGGCTGGAGGGAAAGACAGCCTAGAGATTATCAGAGGAAGCTGTAATGAGGCAACTCTGGTGAGAGAGAGAGATTTAATTAGGAATTTTTCCTGTGTACTGTGTGGCAAAGTTTTTTCTGTTAGCTCCCTCTTCAAAGAGACTTTCACAAATTTTCTTTAGAGACATTTTGATATGAAATTCCTTTTCCTTCTAGATGAATCACATGCTTATTATTTTGAGAACAAGAAGGCCTAGTCTTATTCAAATGGCAAAGAAGGAAGCCAAAATCATGTTGGCCTTGCAACAGTGTTCAAATTTAAATACTTCTTGGTTAGAAATAACAAATGGAAGTATATTTCATGCACATATAGAAATGTTTATTTTGACTCAGCTATTCCACTTAAAGTAAGCTAAAGTAATTAGAAATGTAGGCGAAGATCTGTGTGCACAGGTATTCATTACCATTATTTGTAGGAGCCAAAATAGTGGAAATCTACAGAAGAGAAATGGCTCATAAATTACATATAATCACATGATGGAATGTTATATATCTATTAAAATGATGCTTTCAAAGAGACTTATTAATTTGGAAAAGTCTTGTGTGCTTAAAGGTTATTTTTTTATCAGTATGAAATATAATTTTATGATTGTCATTATTTTTTACCAGTAAAAAATAACTGCTTGACACAGATGTTTTGCTTGTAACTTCCTGAAAGTCTTCCAAGCTAAAACAGTTTTGGCCAGACTAATGGAATAGGACTACAAGTACCCATCTGTCTGTGTTTTGTAGCCCTTTGATAACAATTTCCCTAGGGAAAAAGCCTGGCTCCCCCAATTGGAAACAAGCACGTCTTTAGCTCCCTTCTAAATAAATAATGGGATAGTCATCTGAAAAGATAGATTAGGTTAGGCCACTTCATTTTTCCAAGAGGATTTCAACCCCAACTCTTGGAATCCCCACCATAGTCACCACCGAAACTGAGTCTTAGAACTCATGGATCAATATCACTGGTTCTCAAAGAGTCATCACTGAAGCCACAGCAGGGCATCATAACTTATTGGGCTCCACCCCAGACCTTCTAAAGCAAAACTTCTTCGGGCAAGCTGATAATCTAGGTTTTAAACCTTAGGGAAGCTTACTATAAGCACAAGTATGAGATCCACCATTCTGTACTTAACTCTAGGCGCTCAATGGGGTTAGACCTCACTACTGTACTCTCCCATACTTATGAATCCTTGGATGAAAAACATTTTACAATCATAGTTACTGGTGATTTGGGGCTTCCCAGGTGGCACTGGTGGTAAAGAATCTGCCTGCCAATGGAGGAGATGCAAGAGATATGGGTTCAGTCCCTGGGTTGGGAAGATCCCCTGGAGGAGGAAATGGCAACCCACTACGGTACTCTTGGCCTGGTAAGTCCCATGGACAGAGGAGCCTGGTGGGTTACAGTCCATGAGGCCACAAAGAGTCAGACACCACTGAGTGACTGAGCTCACAGAGCACAGATGATTAGTTACAGGATATGAAGTCCATCTATTTTTCTTAGAATCTAAAATCTACTTCTATAGACTATGCTGCTACCCTATGTGAGTCACCTTCCCTGAATTTGACTTGGTCTTTATTGAGGGATGTTACAAACCATAGACCACAAAATTCATCTTTTACCCCAGTTGGAATATTCCTTAAGTAGGCCTTCTCTTCTCCACTCTGGTACTCTCCCCCTACTTGAAATGATATATTTTTAATTTATTTGCTTGCTTATTGTCTGTCTCTTTCACTACAATGTAAGATCCCTAACACAAAGACTTATTGCATACTGTATTGCTAATACCTAGAACCATACCTGATCCAGAGTAGGTGCTTCAAGTGTGAGTTACACAGCCATGTCCAACTCTGTGACCCCATGGACTCTACAGTCCATAGAGTTCTCCAGGCCAGAATACTAGAGTAGATAGCCTTTCCTTCTTCAGGGGATCTTTCCAATCTAGGGATCAAACCCAGGTCTCCTGCATTACAGGCAGATTCTTTACCAGCTGAGCCACAAGGGAAGCCCAGGTGGTTAATAATAGGGAAACAATAAATGAAAAGAATAAATCACGTTATTAGCTACATTACATGATAACCAAGTATTTATGACTTCTGTCTGACCACAATATCAACAATAGCAATATTTCTGTTGATCATTTGATCTGTTTTTAATCTTATGAACCCCAGTGTGAAAGTATGAAAGTGTTAGTCACTCAGTTGTGTCTGACTCTTTGTGACTCCATGGAGTCACAAAGAGTCTGTGGACTGACTCTCTGTAGCCCCGCCAGGCTCTTCTGTCCAAGGAACTCTCCAGGCAAGAATACAGGAATGGATTGCCATTCCCTTCTCCAGGGGATCTTCCCAACCCAGGGATCAAACCCAGGTCTCTTGCATTCCAGTCGAATTTTTTACCGTCTGAGCCACCAATGAAGCCCCTATGAGCCTTTTGTAATTGACAAGGCTCCCCTTCTAAAATTACAAAAGGGTACTTACTACAAAGTTAGAGCAAACTCTGTGGAATGCTAGAAGCAAAGATGAAGGTTTTTATGGTTTGGAATTTTCAGTCAAATTATGATTCCAGTTTATGATCTTACCTTTGGTTTTTCCTTCCGCTGCTCATGTTTTTAACTGATGTCATACTGCTCTATTTTGTGACTTTAAGTGTGAGCACTTGGACACTTTGTCCTGGTTCAAATCCAAGTCTCATGACTTATTTTTTATGTGATTTTGAGCAAATTGTATAACCTTTGTCTGCCTCAGTTTCCTCATCTGTAAAATGAAGATCATAAGGGTTTTTACTTTATACGGTAAAGGTCTTAGAATAGTGTCAAGCTTTTAATAGTAAGTGCTATCATACTGGTGATGGTAAAGGGAAACAAGTAAACATAGAGATATAAAGAAAATATGGCCAAGTGTTTTTAGTGGTCATCTCTCAGAGCAGAGTCAAGGAATTTCTATTTTCTTCTCACACTTTCTGTGCTTTCAAAATCTTAAACAAAGAGCATGTTTTAAAAAAAAAAAGAAAAAGAAAGGAAAAAAGAAATGGCCTATGGAGTCCTGGGCTTGTGTAACTGAGTTTGAATAACATGATAGGAGAATTTACTCCAGTCAAATCCCTAAAGAGCAATATACAGATCTATCAGAAAAAGCTCCTGGTTTATCTGGAGATATATAGCTGGAACAGACAACTGTGAGAGACACAAAGAGAGATGATTCAATCAGAAAGATGACAGTGTTGGCTTATTTCCCTCAAGGGTTTCTAAAATCTGAACATGGTCATGTAGGAAGGTGGTGATGGTCTTCTATAACCTTTACATGTTTCAACCACAATAAATCATGTTATTTTAGGCTTTTACTGCCATTCTTAAACTTTTAGCCATTCTTTTCCAAACTCAGCCTAATTTTAAAGTAAAAAGTAATAAAGTAGGAAACAATAAAAGGTACCAGATCTTCATTAAACTCTTGACAATGACCTTGTTGTAGAGTGAAAGTCGCTCAGTTGTTTCCAACTCTTTGTGACCCCATGGACTATGCAGACCAGGGAATTCTCCAGGCCAGAATATTGGAGTGGGTAGCCTTTCTTTTCTCCAGGGGATCTTTCTCCAGTTTGATCCCAGGAATCAAACCAGGGTTTCCTGCAGTGCAGGCAGATTCTTTACCAGCTGAGCTACTAGGGAAGCCTTTGTTTTAGTAAAACCCATGTAAAGTGTAAGATTCATTACCTAGTTGAGATGGGCACTGAGTTGTCTCTCTTGTCCTTCCTAATCCACCCTTCACCCTGCTCTGTGTCCTGGGTCACTGACCCCTATGGAGTCTATCAGTTGGGCTTCTTGGCCCTCTGGTTTCCATCTGCTTTGGATAATGGCCATTGCTGGCAAGGGACTCAAGGTCAAGAGGAGAAAGATGTTGGGAAATTTGGCCTAGGCTCTTTTCCTGCAGGACCCTGGGTTGGCAGTAGCTGTGGTCCTCCACCAACAGCTACAGCTCCCATCAGGAAGCCCTCTCCTAGAGCTTCAGACACTTTCCACATTCCAGCAACTGCTTCCCACTTCTCCTCCAGACTCTGGCTGCAGTGGCTTCCTTCCAACTGCAGCAAGCCATAGAATGTCCCACCATAACTCACTGGCTTTCCTTAACCTTCCCCAGACCTTCATCAAACTCTTGACAATGACCTTGTTTAAGCATCAGGAGGGCCAAGACCCTGACAGATATGTAGGGAAATGTGCCAGAAGAGTTGCAGTGAAAGAAACCAATTGGACTTATACACAGTACATAGTTCCAAGCCTCCTAGCAGCCAAGTCAGAAAGAAGAGCATGATGGAGTACTTGGCTCTCCTTATCTGACAAAAGGAAGCATATCAGGAAGCAGCAGCCGATTTTTTTTACTTTACTTAATACTTTATAATGATCTATATGGGAAAAGAATCTGAAAAATAATGGATCTATGTCTATGTACAACTGACTTACTTTGCTGTACACTTGAAACTAACACGACATTATAAATCAACTATACTCCAACAAAATTTACCAAAAATTTTTTAAAAAATGTTTTTTCTATTCTTTTCTTTACACTGAGCCCCAAGGAAAATTTTTCACCTGAGTCTCTAGGTAGTCAAGCCACGGTTGTTTCAGCCAGTTTACATCCGAATCACGGCACCAGATACGTCGGGGGAGTGTGTAATTTCCTTGGTTCTGTCTCGCTGCAGCAAAGATTCGAAATGGTGGACCAGTGTTACAGCTCGGATACAGCTCAGAGCCTTATTCGGCAACCAAAGGAAAGTACACCCTCAAGGCATGAGGGCAGTCCAGCCCCAAATGAGAGGCCTCAGTCCATCTTGGCTTCTCTTTTTGTCTCCTCCCGCCTGAGCCTGCCCTATGTAAATTGGTCTAGCCAAGAAGGGGGTGTGTTGTTTCACCTGAAGTTCTCACTCCGGTCCATGGATTTTCTTTTGTTCCATTTTCACAGGCTTTTCCCTTTCTTTGTCTTCTGGCCACAGCCATTTTGGACTCCTTTTTCCTATTCTAACTATCTAACAGGTCTTTACACAGTAAAAGTATCCATATATCCCACCTCTATTAAGGTGCTCTAACTCTTCATTTAGGAACAAAGTGTCAACTGAAAAAAATATGCACAACCTAAAAGTTAAGAGTTAGGTTTTATTTGGTGAGAATTTTAGGACTTGAGCCAGGAGACAGTATCTCAGATAACCCCCAAAGTGCAGACTTTCAGGAGGCAGGGGAGGAGCCAGGCTTGCAGCAAGGGACACGTAATCTGAATATTCGAAGATTACTATTAATTAAGAGGAAACTAAATCTCTCATGTGAAGAGATTTAGTGATCTAAGTGCAAGCCACAGGGCTTGCTGAAATAATTTCTTTCATATGTATCTAGCTATCTGGGGCCAATCCTGCTTTCTTTATTGTTCACATACTAATTCCTTGTTTACCGTAAAAGACGGGGGATATGGTGGATGGCTGCCTCTCACATCCCCTTAGCTCCTCAGCGCTTACTGGGGAGGACATAGCTGATGGTTTCCAAATAACTGGCTTTGTTTCACCTGAGCTCAGAAATTTGCATTTGGAAAAGGCTAGGGCATGGCAAATCACTCCAGTACTTTTGCCTGGAGAATCCCGTGGACAGAGGAGCCTGTCCCTGGCAGGCTACAGTCCATAGGGTCTCAAAGAGTCAGACACAACTGAAGCAATGTAGCATGCATGCATGTTTACTGATAGAGCATAGGACTTCCCTGGTGGCTCAGAAGTTAAAGTGTCTGCCTGGAATGCGGGAGACCAGGGTTCGATCCCTGGGTTGGGAAGATCCCCTAGAGAAGGAAAATGGCAACCCACTCCAGTACTCTTGCCTGGAAAATCCCACGGAGGGAGGAGCCTGGTAGGCTACAGTCCATGGGGTCGCAAAGAGTCAGACACAACTGAGTGACTTCACTTTCACTTTCATAGAGCAGAAAACATTTCATTGCACAAAAGTGATTGTCACTGGGGTCAAATTAAGAAGAGGAGCAAGAGTGAGGAATGAATATTCCTCATGAGAATATTTCTCATGAGCAACATGAAAGAAGATCACTACATCTGGCCAAAATGATAATAATGCCTGTGAGGTAACTAGACTGCCAGGAACTTTGTGGTATCTTCTAGAAAAGTGCCACTAGACACATAGAAGAGTCTCAAGAAATAATAGTTGAATCAGTTCAGTTCAGTTCAGTTCAGTCGCTCAGTTGTGTCCGACTCTTTGCGACCCCATGAATCGCAGCACGCCAGGCCTCCCTGTCCATCACCAACTCCCAGAGTTCACTCAGACTCATGCCCATCGAGTAGGTGATGCCATCCAGCCATCTCATCCTCTGTCGTCTCCTTCTCCTCCTGCCCCCAATCCCTCCCAGCATCAGAGTCTTTTCTAATGAGTCAGCTCTTCGCATGCTGTGGCCAAAGTACTGGAGCTTCAGCTTTAGCATCATTCCTTCCAAAGAAGACAATGAATATATTAAAATCTTTGAAGGTTCACATCTCGGTCTCTTAAATGTTGCTGTTGTTCAGTCACCAAGTTGTATCCAACTCCTCAAGACACCATGGACTGCAGCACACGAGGCTTCCCTGTCCCTCATCATCTCTGGGAGTTTTCCCGAGTTCATATCCATTGTATCAGTGATGCCATCCAACCGTCTCATCCTCTCTCACCCTCTTCTGCTTCTGCCGTCAACATTTCCCAGCATCAGGGTCTTTCCCAATGAGTCGGCTCTTCACATCAAGTAGCCAGAGTATTGGATCTTCAGCTTCAGCATCAGTCCTTCCAATGAGAATAGTTTTTAAATGCCACTCTTCCTTTAAGGAAGAAACACGACATTGTAGAACAAAGTTCTCAAACTTGGCTGAACACTGGTGTTATCTGAAGAACTGTAACAAATGCTGTGGCCTGGGTCTCATGACAAGTCATTCTGATTTCATTGGTCTGGGGTTCATCCAGAACATGAGGATTTTTTTTTTTTTAATATCATCCAGATGATTCTTATATGCAGTCCAGATTGAGAACATGGGTTTGCAAAATGTTCTGAAATTAAAATCAAGTGCCCTGGATCCAGACTTCAATTCTACTAATGACAAGCAGAGTTCAACTCCTCTGAGGCACAGTTATCCCATGTGTGAAATGAAGACAAAAATATCTGCCCTAAAAAAAATTGACCCTAAATATCTCACAGGATTTTGTGTGAATTAAGTAAAATTATGTTTGCAAAAATTCTTTGTAAATTCTAAATCACCTTATGTAGCTATCACTATCATCATCAACATGTAAAAGGAAATTTGTTAACACATTACCATTAGTAACACGTAACTCTGCTTTACAGCGCTGAATATTCTTCTTCAGGTCACATTGTAAAGTCCACACAGAAGTGCATTTGATACTGAAGATTTTCTTGAGATGTCACTCGAGGTCTGTAACCCATTATCTCTCAAGTTAAACAAGACACACGATACTCAGCAATAAGACTGATAGCTCAAAGTAGTGGGGAAAGGCTTTTTCTTAAACTTGATGAATTTGTAAAATATAATATTTTTTAAACAAGCAATGCTGAGAACGTGCATTTCCTTGGTCAACAGTCTCCAGCTTGGTTGTGTTGGAGAGTCCGACTGTGGCCCTGGATGGATGGATGTGACCCCAGCATTATTTTTTCTCTCCCAGGTGTGCGTCTCACAGTGGTGATCATTATCTTGCGTTCTTAGCATTTTAGAATCCTCAGGTCAGTCGGCTCCTTTCCATTGTTATTCATCCCCTTAACATGTATGATCATAGGAGAATACATTCCTTTTCTTTTTCAAAAGACCTCAGCAGATATTTATAAAAATTCAGTCCCCAAAATTTGTCATTCCATATTCTGCTAACGTAATTCTATTTAAATCTAGTGGGACATTTTGAACTTTGTTTGAACTAAAACAAATAGTAGGATTCAAGTGATACATTTTTATAAAACTGTAGGATGCCTATTCACATGAAAAATCTGTTTTCCTTATAAAGTGTATATTGTTTACTAGACCTCATTTAATTTCTATAAAATTTGCTAGGATGAGAAAGGGAGGAGAAAAAAACTATAGGTTTTTTCCAACCTAAACTTTTCCATAAGTGTCCTTAATATGCAGGTCTCAAGCTGGTTCATCACCACACAGCCATTTCCTAGAGCAAAAAAAAAAAAATCTCCCTTATAAGTCTGGAAGCCTTGTCAAGCAAGTCTGAAGTCTTTAGGAAAATCACTTCTTGCTAACGCTATGATTTTAATTCAACCAAGAGCCTTTGGCATCCCTTCAAGTTTACTCTAAGCTCAAATGTCCACTTATAAACTCATTTGTACAGATAATTCTGGGAGATGGTGCAGGTTTCTAAGAGGCTGTAGGATTGTAAGGATGGGGAAGGGGCAGTGTAGAGGTCACTTTGCTGAAGAATTTGCCTGCAAAGACTCCAATAAATGTTAGCTCCGTAGGTAGGAAACAGAAAAACATTCTCATAAATTTCAAAAATATAAGAAAATATGTTTAGAAAGTGAAGAGATTAGATATAAAGCAAGATGGGGGAGAAACAGAAAACCACTGGTAAATTTTTTTTTAACTTTTAATTTTTTACTGGGGCATAGCTGATTAACAATGTTATGATAGTTTCAGGTGAATAGCCAAGGGATTCAGTCATACACATACTTGTATCCATTCTCCCCCAAACTCCACTCCCATCCAGGCTGCCACATAACAATGAACATTGATATATTTTTAAAAACATACATTGGGGTACTTTGATTCCTTGATAGCACTTATGTGCTTCAATGATTTTATACATTCAACGTCAGTTCAGTTCAGTTCAGTTGCTCAGTCATGTCCAACTCTTTGTGAGCCCATGGACTGCAGCACACCAGGCCTTCCTGTCCATCACCAACTCCCAGAGTTTACTCAAATATTCAACTTAGCAATTCAATAATTAGATGACAAATTACATGATTTTAGCATGCAAAACCATGCCCAGATAAAAATCACCGTTTCTTAAGTGTACAGTTCAGTGACTTTTAGTACATTCACAGAGTTAGTATATTCACCATAATCACTACCCAATTATAAGTACATTTTCATCACCCTAAAAAGAATGCCATATCCATTAGGAGTCACTTCCCATACCCTTCTTACCTCAAGCCCTAGTAACCACTAATCTAATTTCTATCTTTATGAATCTGTCTTTGACATTTGCTATAAAAGGAGTCATACAGTGTATGATCTTTGTATTAATGAGTGTGTGTGTGTGGCTTCTTTGTCCATGGGATTTCCCAGGCAAGAATTTTGGAATGGGTTGCCATTTCCTTCTCCAGGAGATCTTCCTGACCCAGGGATGCAATCTGTGTCTCCAGCACACTGGCAGGTGGATTCTTTACCACGGAGCCACCAGAGAAGCCTCATTGTTTCCTTTAGTTCTTTGCTGATAGTTGTAATAGTTGACTTAAAAGAACAGTTTCTACTGACTTCTTTTCTCTCCTTTGTATGGACTATACTTCTCTGTTTCTTTGCAGACTGGAATCTGGATATTTTAAACAGTATAATATGATAATCCCCAAATTAAGCTGTTCTCTCTAGGGAGTATTGCTGTTGCTGTTCATTGTTGTTACTATTTGTTTGCCCGTTCATTTACTTACTAATCCTGCAAAATCTATATCATTTTTTATCTGCAGCCATTGAAGTACCTTATCGCTTAGCTTGTGCCGTGCTGTGCTTAGTCACATCTGATTCTTTGTCACCCTTTGGACCCTTTGCCAAGTTCCTCTGTCCATGGGATTTCCCAGGCAAGAACACTGGAGTAGGTTGTCATTTCTACTCCAGAGAATCTTCCCAACCCAGGGATCAAACGTGTGTCTCTTGCATTGCAGGCAGATTCCTTACCGCTGAGCCATCAGGGAAGCCCCACTGATTGCATAGAGGTTTCCTTAAATGCCTTGAACCTGTAAGTTTCCAACTCTCTCCTGAGAGTTTCGGTGTATTTGTTGTGGCAGTTTACAATTCTGTTTCAGCCTTTACTACTGCTTCTACAGAGCCCCAGTGACAGCCAGAGGCTCTCTGGCCTTCTCTTTCTTGGTTGTATACCTATGCATGTCCTTCTAAGCCCCAGTAACAGTTTGGAGCTTTTCAAAGTCCCTTATTCCAATTTTCCCTTTGGAAATCCCCACCTGGTGTTACTGCCTCTAACAATTGTGATTCTAAACAATTGCCATTGATTATTTTCAACAAACATCCTAGGAAAAGGGATTTCCCACTGAGCTAGGTCTGAGTCAAGTTAAATAAAGACAAGCTCTGCAAAGAAGGTTTTCAGAGAGCTGCCAGGCAGGTCATATCATAATAATTCTCTGGAGATGGGACTTTGGGTAAGCTCCAAATCCATCTGCCCTCTTCAGGGCCAGTCTGTTGGTTTTCATAACTGCTATGGTTGCAAGGTTGTTTGTATTCAAGGCTACCACAAAAATGGGGAAAGGAGAATGAGCTAGGGACCATTAAAATACCACAAAATATGCTGTCCTTATCAAAATACAGCCATATTTCTTGAACAAACACTCTTTAGATTTGTGCAAACTTTTGATTAATTTTCAGAGTACCAAAAAAGTTAATTTTGAAAGTTTTTTTTACCAGTATTTCTGTGGCTTTTATAAAGGAGGGGATTTTTGAAGGTCCTTACTCCATCTTCTGGAAGTACTTTCTCCCAAATATTAATTTCTCAAGTGTCATTGATTGAGACAGTCCTGCTTTGGGATCACAGTTCTAATTTTAGACAGCCATGTGACCTTGTACATGCACGGCCTTCCTGAGCTGAGTGGTTTTTGCTTCAGAAAATTTCTTGAAAAATCTATGTAAGAGTCCAGAATGTTGTTGTTGTTTAGTTGCTAAGTTGTGTCTAACTCTCTTGCAACCCAAAGGACTGTAGCCTGCCAGGCTCCTCTGTCCATGGGATTTCCCAGGCAGAACACTGGAGTGGGTTACCATTTCCTTCTCCAGGAGATCTTCCTGACCCAGGGATCAAACCCACATCTCCAGCATTGGCAGGCAGATTCTTTACCACTGAGCCAACAGGAAAGCCCAAGAGTGCAATATAGATGCACACAATTTTTTTTTTCCCCAAGTTGGCCTGAAGTAAAATGATACTACCAGTCCGCTCTAGTTGCAGATATAGTACAAAAAAAAAAAAAAAAAATCTGCTATCTCTTAAAAGTCAGCCTGGACAGATTACTTCCAGGCATCTATATCAGCTATAAAATGCAAGGATTTACTAACCTCTCAAGTCCATTCTAGCACTTTGTTTCTATGAAAACTTGTTGTTTTCTTTTCCCACTAAGTAAATTAATGATGCAAACTGGCAGATTTTTCAAATTGACTCTAAAAACTGTCTCTAAGCATTATTGAAGTCAAAATAGCATGCTCTATTTACATGTACAAAATATGTCACTTACAAATTTATAAAATCAGGTTGTTAAATTAGATATTCTTTTAAGCAGAGGGTTATTAATTTTGTGATATTAAATTCTAGTGTATTAACAGAGTTAGACTGTAAGGAATAACGTGATCTCGTATCTGTCTTCCGACCACACTGAACTCTTCATTCTTTTCTCATGTCTACTTGAAAAATCTCAGTTTCATGGCAATAAATTCCCCTTTTCCAAGCAACTGAAAATATTGGGCAAACTGAGGACAAAAGGGTCCAAAATTTATATCTGAAATACAAAGGTGGATTCTTCTAAATTTCTAAGATAAATGTTCAGTTTTGCTTATAGAAATGATATATTTTATGGTTAAAATTATAAAAGTATCTAAATATTAAAAAGGGAAAAAGTCACCTATACCTTGATTATGCAGATAATGGTTGTTCTTAATATTATGGTGTTTTTATTTTCTACTCACACAGATATATAAAGTATTATTCATATGTATATTTAAAATATATATTTTCTTCTCTCCCTCTCTATCTCTTGACAGTTGTCTTTCAATATCTGTGGAGAATTTGTTCCATCACCACCACAAATACGGAAATCCAAGGATGTTCAAGTCTTTTACATAAAATTATGTAATATTTGAGTATAACCTACATAAATCCTTCCAAATACATTGTATACTTTAAATTCTGTCTAGAATAGGTGGTAATACTTAATGTCAATGCTATGTAAATAGGTATAAATATAATGTTAGTGCTATGGACAAAACTGCCAGTGCATGTAAAATTCAAGTTTTGCTTTTTTAATGCTTTCTGGAATTTTTAAAAAAATATTTTTAATCTGCAGTTGATTGAATCCATAGATGTGGAACATGCAGATATGGAGGGCTGACTCCTTATGTTTTATATATATATATATATATGTAGAGAGAGACTTTGAGAGAAAACTATCTCTAAAATGTAAGTGAACATTGGTATTCTTGGAAAAGGAACAATGCAAAGAAGGGGGAGCCCTAACCAGACAAATATCCTGAGGAGGGCAGCCCTTAGCTATGGACCCTAAGGTACATGCATTAGCCACTCCCAGTAGCTACCCCACATTGCCTTGGCCCAGCCCTGAGCTCACCTTCAGCTACGCTGGTCTAATGCCTGGCACACAGACAGCCGCACAAATCAACACCACCTCACTCTGCCTTTCTGACAGAGGGCTTGTCCAGCACCATGCAGTGGCCACAGTGGTAGGGCTGAAGGCTATGTATGTGCCCAATCCCATGAGCTCCTTCAGACTGAATCTGAGCTCTCTTTGAGGAGACCAACCAAACATTTGATGTCAAGTTGATCACAGGGGACCCCTTCTACCCTGGAAGGGACAGAGATTTATGGTACCAGAGGTTTGATAATGGACACATAATCATGGAATTCATTGCTCCTACCATATAGCATCATCATGCAAAGTCTCTTGATTGCCTTGGTAGAACTTTGAAATGGTCTCTCAAAGGCTCAGCTAAGGCTCCAGATGGAGGGAACACACTGTGGAGCTGGGGCAGTTTCTCCCCGAGTGCAGTCTAGATGTGGAACCAACAGCCATTACTGATCCTATGTCCCTAACAACTAGCAGACACATGCTGGGAACCAAGGGGATGGCATGTCGTCTGCACTCCCAGCCCCTACCTCAGGGCTTTGTACTTCCACTGTCACGATTTTAGGTCCTACACAATCATAATTCCTGGGAGGAAGTAGAAGATGTTTCCACCAAGAGCTATCATTTAAACTAAGTTGATGGTTGTCAGCTGGTCATGTTATCCTGATGATAGGAAGTTCAGTTCAGTCACTCAGTCATGTCTGACTCTGCAACCCCCTGGACTGCAGCACATCAGGCTTCCACGTCCATCATCAACTCCCAGAGCTTGTTCAAACTCATGTCCATCAAGTCGGTGATGCCATCCAACCATCTCATCCTCTGTCATCCCCTTCTCCTCCTGCCTTCAATCTTTCCCAGCATCAGGGTCTTTTCCAGTGAGTCAGTTCTTCACATCAGATGGCCAAAGTATTGGAGCTTCAGCTTCAGCATCAGTCCTTCCAATGAGTATTCAGGATTCATTTCCTTTAGGATTGACTGGTTTGATCTTCTTGCAGTCCAAGGGACTCTCAAGAGTCTTCTCCAACACCACAGTTCAAAAGCACTGATTCTTCAGCTCTCAGCTTTCTTTATGGTCCAACTCTCATATCCATACATGCCTACTGGAAAAGCCATAGCTTTGATGACCAGAAGCCAGTAGGCAAACAAGGAGCTACTTTACTGTTGGGGGAGCCAACCCACCAGAAGCTAAATTTATGTATTCATACTGGAGGCAGNTTCAAAAGCACTGATTCTTCAGCTCTCAGCTTTCTTTATGGTCCAACTCTCATATCCATACATGCCTACTGGAAAAGCCATAGCTTTGATGACCAGAAGCCAGTAGGCAAACAAGGAGCTACTTTACTGTTGGGGGAGCCAACCCACCAGAAGCTAAATTTATGTATTCATACTGGAGGCAGCAACGTGGACAGCAGTGGGTGAATTCACTGTGGTGGAAGGGGCAGCATGGGATTCAGGTCTTGGTCCTTCCACATCCAGGGAGCTAATTGCAGCAACCACAGCCAAAGACAAGGTAACTAACCAGGGCTCTGACACCACAGGGATGTTGGTCCAGGTCATCCGTCCTATCAGGAAAGTAGCTGAGGCCTGAAATGATAGCTGAGAGTGAGAGGAATCTCAAATGAATAGAAGGGCATGTGTGTGTGTGTGTATGTGTGTGTGTGTGTCTGTGTCTGTGTCTGTGTCTGTGTGGTGAGTTTCAAGAATGACCTCAGATCCAGCTGCCACACAGAAACTGCAGCTTGTTGTGTGAGTGCTCCCAATTTTAGTCCTTTACTCTTCTTAGAGACTGTGGCTGGCCACCACTGCAAAGCATAACCGAGTGGATTCATGGATCTGAGTGAGGCAAATGGTGGCCATTCCACCGCTCAACCAGTAGACAGTTTGAGATAGGTTGTTAGCTGCCTTCTTAACTGCTTGCCTCTCTTTTCTTATCTGCTTGATGGTTCTCTCCAGCCTCTTGAGGGAACTTGTGCAGCCTGCCTGCAAGGCAACCACAAATGCCAGGGATATTATACACCCAGTGGTAACTCTCAACTCATGAAGGACAGAAGTCAATGGATAAATATCGCAGCTTCCTCACCTCTGATGGCAGTCTGTTCTGTGATGTATTTCACATGGTTCTCCAGGGGCTCCCCAGGGAGCTGAACGCAGTCACGCACAGTGGTTAAGTCCTCATCACTGCTCCATGTATCAGCTATGTATCTTCCCTCACTTCTCTGCTTCCTTACTCTGCCCCTTGGACTCACCTTCCCAAATAACCTACCTACTTTGCTTCTGGGTCTGCTTTTGGGAAAACTCCAGTTAAGACAGTGTTGTAAAAGTTAAAAGCGCCAACAGGGAATGATCAGAGGCAGAGAAAATACCCAGGAAATGAGGAGGCGGTGCAGAGATCACAGGCTCATCCTCACCCAAAGTTCATATCAAGGACTGAAAAGAGAGACAGCAGGAGAGCAGAGGGGCCAGGATTCCAAGGGGACATGCCCTAGGTGAACAGTGGCTTAGGAGGGTCATCCTCATCCACTCAGTTTAGAAGAGAACTGATGGGAAGAATTCCAAGAAATCTTATGAAAGGGAAGTACCTGAATAGGGGCTCAGGGGACATGGGAGGTCTGCATTNGGGGCCAGGATTCCAAGGGGACATGCCCTAGGTGAACAGTGGCTTAGGAGGGTCATCCTCATCCACTCAGTTTAGAAGAGAACTGATGGGAAGAATTCCAAGAAATCTTATGAAAGGGAAGTACCTGAATAGGGGCTCAGGGGACATGGGAGGTCTGCATTTGTTCATCTGCTCATTTACCCAAATATTTATTGACGGCCTGCTGCTTGCCGGGCAACATTTGGGGTTTTGAGGATACAGCTAGGAACAAACCAGCAAGACCCTTTCCTCATAGAACTCTGATTCTAGCAGGGGAAGACAGACAATGAACAAAATTAAATATACACTATGCCAGTAGATGGTTAAGTGCTATGATGAAAAATAAAGGTGGGTAAAAAAGAATGGTGGGGTTTGTTGAGCTTTGTTTCTGTTTTGTTCTAAGGTTAGGCATTGTGGTATCCCAAGGACAAAAGAGCAGACAAAACCAAGGAGGGTCCTGGAATGCAGGAATGAAAAAAAACAGACCCTTATCGCCCTTCCCTCCCCCATGTTGTCACTATTAACAGATTTCAGGTGCTCCTGAGCAGTATTACCTGTCTCCCCTCCTACAGGGAGAAAGTATTTGCCTTACTCTTCCCTACCCAGTATATCTGTCTCATCCAATCCAGCAAATGTCCTGAAAAACCCCTGTCCCATTCCTTGTACTCTGGGTATAAAAATAGACTAAGGGCCCGTGCTCTCCCTTGAGCTGGCCTGCTGTTCTAACAGTGTCTCCCACTCTAAAACACTCTATTTCCCTCTCATTCTGTCTCATGTCTGGAAATTCTTTTCCAACCCGCACACAGACCATGACAGGGGTCCGTTGGGGATTCTCTGATTAAGTGTCACTTGGCCTAGAGACTCGAATGAATAAGGAAGCAAAATGTGCAGCTTTCTATGGGAGGAAGAAGAAAAAGAAATGGTGAGGACAAGGCACTGTCTTAGCTAAAACCCTCCAGTTAGGCATGGAGCAAGTCATCTCCCTGAGCACCGAATTTCTTTTCTATCACTGACATAATAAAGTACCACAAATAAGTTGTTTAGACAATACAATCTATTATTTGCCTCTCTGGAGGTTAGTGTCTGACAGGACTTTCACTGAGCTAAAATTGAGGTTTGCTCAGAGCTGTATTCCTTTTGGAGGCTCCAGGGAAGCATCCAAAAATTGCTTCCCTGGTGGCTCACACGGTAAGGAGTCTGTCTGCAATGCAGGAGACCCAGGGGGTTCGATCCTTGGGTCAGGAAGATCCTCTGGAGAAGGGAATGGCAACCCACTCCATGAGTCACATGGGTCCACGGGGTCCCAAAGAGATGGATACGATTGAGTGACTAACACTTTCATTTTCAAGCCAAGGAATGCCTACAACCACCAGAGGCTGGAGGAGACCAAGAAGCATTCTTCCCCGGAGCCTTCAGAGGGGTGGGAGCTGCCGACACCTTGATTTGGACTTCTGACCTTCAGAACTTGGAAAGAGTAGGTACTTGTTTCAAGCTGCCTAGTTTGTATATTAGGAAACTAACAGACAAGTGCATTCAGTGTTACTGGATTCTCTCACTTTCTGAAATTAGATAGAAGGCCAGAACTTAAAAAAAATTTTTTTTGTTTATTTAGCTGTGCTGTGTCTTATTTACAGCATGTGGGATCTAGTTCCTGGACCAAGGATTGAAACCAGGCCACCACCACTCCCCACCTCCCCACATTGGGAGTGTGTAATATTAGTCACTGGACCACCAGGGAAATCCCGCCAGAGTTTTTTACATGTGAAATTATATTATTTTTAAATTTCAACAATGTTTTCCATGTTAAAACACTGAAACATCAAGCAAAACACATGTGCAGGTTAATAAGACTGGTACAAGGTTGCCATCTTTCTGCTAAATATTCACAAAGCTTTCCCATTGCTTAACCACTCACTCGTCAATGTTGTCTTCAGTGCGTATCCAGAAATGAGTTTTGTTTTGTTTTGTTTTCTCTATGGGCCTTGTTCTGGAAATAGGCTAAACTGATTTCAAAATTTCAAGGTGGAAAATAAAAATCATCTTGTTCTTTAGGTACATCAATGTTCAACAGCAGAAATGAGTAATATTTCAAATCCCTTGTTTGATACACTTAGGGATACAAACACATCAATTAGTTTTTATGAACTTGATATATGTCTTTCAACCCAAATCTCTGTCAAAGATAGATGCTAAATTTGGACTATTCAGACATCCATCCTCATTAAGAGTTTGACCAGGAAACATTGGCAGACACCCACGGCCTTTTCAAAAGAAGTCAGCTATAAGCCCATCTCAACAACCTCCTCTTGGCATTCCCAGAGAGTTTTGAATAATTGCCGTTAGACTCATTCTGTAAACAGTTTTAATTTGCTGTCCCTCCGTTAGTATGTTTAGGTTGCTAAATCATTTTGCCTGAATTCCAGGGTAATTTTCAAGAGGAAATAGCAACTAACCTTCCCCATATTTGGGATCGGCCAGCAGGAGACCTGGGCTCCAGTCCCAGTTTGCCACTAAACAGCTGCATGACCTTGGCCAACTCTCTTCACCTCTCTAGTCCTCAATTTCCTGTAGTTGATCTCTGAATTTCCTTTCAGCTTTAAAAAGTATTTGGACAGGGTAATTTAATTATGCAATAAGATCTCAAATCTAGTTTATCTTTATTCAGACTTACCCCAGGGTAGGCAAGGCAGGACGCATAGTTGCGTTCATTCACCAACCATTGGCGGGCCTTCTACTATGTGTCAGACCCTCTGCCAAGCACTGGAGGCACAAATCTGAATGTAACACAGAGCCTGCCTCATGGATCCTGCAGTCTGTTGGGAGCTTGGGGTGCAGCTACAAAGAAATCAACAAATATGATACAGAACTATGTTAGAGGGCTGCATGGGGCTCAGGGGAAGCACAGGAAAGACCATGCAGCTCACATAGGAAGAGTCAGGAGAGGGTTACTGAAGAGGCAGAGCTTTCAGAATGAGCAGGGGTTAGAGAGGCAAAGAAGAGAAACAGCAGGCCGTGCAAAAACGTAAAGGAATAAAATCATCCCCCAAAAGTACATGGGACTCAGAGAATGGCCAATACTTCTTGGTTGAATGAATAAAATGGGATGACAACAATACCTGAACTACATTTTCATTCTTTCTTTCAAGGAACAGGATTCTCTAGATGTTGCTAAATAGATGTGAGCTAACAGTCTTACTACTAAATGAAATCTGGGTCGTAGTCACAGTCAAAATGGCTCATAACTGAGAATGTTCATTGCAAACTTGTTTATATGAAACTTTTACGTTCTTGGGTCCAGAATAGACTCCCTACTGTATCCTACCTCTTAAACTTTTGTGGCTTCATGACTCCACCACCCAAATGCTGAAAATATTCACAGTACACAAACAGGAAGTGAAGGATAAGATAAAGCGTTTCAGCTTACCAAGAAATAACTATTTCTATGTGAAAGCTATGTTCTTTCTAATTTGATAAGAGTGAGAATCATGGCAATGTACTGTGACTCTTTTTTCCTGAATATTCAACCACATAAAACACAGGATCCACAGATGATGACCTCCCATAATCTAAACTGCTTTTACAAATTGTTCCTAAAGCTGATACTTTCAAAGGAAACAGGTAAAGAAAGAGAACTATAAAAATAGCCAGCAGGCACTAGCTCTTCCTAAACTAAACAGCTATAGAATTGATCTATGTATAAGAGCTCTCTGAAATTTCCAATTATCTGAACTTTGATTTAGAACAAATGTCTTTTCCGGAAATTCAGCTGTAAGAAGGTGTTAGCATCTTGGGAGAAAGAGGACTGAGAAATGTACACCATCTATTTTCCTTAAAGAATGAAACCCATGACAAGTTAATGTGTGCCCATATTCCCAGGATGTTTATTGCAACTGCTATTATGTCAGTTCAAATATTTTAATTTTAAGAAAAAAATCTGGAGAACTCAACAGGACTCAAACGCTTTTAAATGTAGGAAGGCATACTCAAAGGAAGCACTTACCAACTGCAGAAGGCACCCAGGAATGGAAACAACCACCAACTAAGCGTGCTTGACAAAGAGCCAATGTGAAAGACATCTTAACCTGGGATTCTGGAACCCTTTCCCCCTCCTTGCTCCAGCTCCTTTTCACTTTCTCATCGCTGCAGATGGGAATCTATTGGGTTGGCCAAAAAGTTCATTTAGGGTNAAGGCACCCAGGAATGGAAACAACCACCAACTAAGCGTGCTTGACAAAGAGCCAATGTGAAAGACATCTTAACCTGGGATTCTGGAACCCTTTCCCCCTCCTTGCTCCAGCTCCTTTTCACTTTCTCATCGCTGCAGATGGGAATCTATTGGGTTGGCCAAAAAGTTCATTTAGGGTTTCCATTACATCTTATGAAAAAACCTGAATGAATTTTTGGCCAACTGAATTTTATACCAACATTCTACTGTATTTCAAGGGACTGTTTAATTCTCTTTTTATTAATCTTTCTATCCTCTCACTCACTTAGCTACTTTAGAGATACCAAAAAAAAAAAAAAAAAAGATAGGAGCATTAAAAAAACATGAAACAACATGAAGTTCAAACATGTTTTATTGCTCATGTGATCAGTGATTTAAGCTATTTCATATTCAAACTGTGAATATTTCTCAAAACGACAATGTTTTACAAAATGAAATACTTTTCTCTTAAACATTCCCTTGGGAGAAGGCAATGGCACCCCACTCCAGTACTCTTGCCTGGAAAATCCCATGAACGGTGGAGCCTGGTAGGCTGCAGTCCATGGGGTCGCTAAGAGTCAAACACGACTGAGCGACTTCACTTTCTCTTTTCACCTTCATGCATTGGACAAGGAAATGGCAACCCACTCCAGTGTTCTTGCCTGGAGAATCCCAGGGACGGGGGAGCCTGGTGGGCTGCCGTCTATGGGGTCGCACAGAGTCAAACACGACTGAAGCGACTTAGCAGCAGCAGCAAACATTCCCTTATCTGCACCCAACTTAGTTGGATATGCCTTGACTCACATTAATTTTACTTTTATCTGTTTCTTCTGAAAAGTCATGATTTTATAATAATCAGTAAAATAAGGGAACTTGAGAAAGCAAACATGAATCTCACTCTGTCTTTGGGTTTTATCAGGTGGATCAGGCTGAAGTTAATTCTCTTTGTCTTCTAGGAAATATGCAAAAATATTTCCTCCTCCTGCCCTTATCTTTAGTTTGAGGGAGCTCTTTATTTTTCTCCAAGGCCAGTGCTATATTCCAGATCTGGAGTTCTTAAACCTTCAGAAAGAGGCAATCAAAATGAAGGACCAAACTTGTCCTTAGCAGATGTCTGGTGTCTCCCTCTCCTTCAGCCAGGAAGCCATTGGATCGTATAAAGGCCTGTTGGGGAGGGCTGTCTGCTTTACTCAACACACCAAATGCTAATCTCTTCCAGAAACACCCTCAGAGATACACCCAGAAATAAGGTTTAACCAGTCACTTGCCACCCCTTAGTGCAATGAAGGTGACACATAACATTAACAATCAGAGAAATCTAGGATTCCAGAGGTTGAGACAGGACGGTTGGGGGTAGGGCCTTGTGAGGGAGGCTAAGCTGTTAGCAGGGCATTCCTGATAAGTTTCCATGCCCCCAGATGAGTCAGGAGGCAACTAAGGGAAGAGAAGAGAGTGGTTGCAATGAAGCCCAACTTGCAAAAAGAGGTACAAGAGCTAGGGAAACAGGAGCTCCATCTTCTAATCTAAGGAGTCTGATTAATTTCAAGATGCTCTACCCAGAGCCCAGCCCACTCAGAGCGACTGTCTTTCCTGTCCCTACCTTCTAATCTGAAGCCACCAAGCCAACTAGAAGAAATAACTGAAAACTTTGAGCAGAGGCTAAATATCAGTGGAGGAGGAAACAATGGGATTAAAAAAAAAAAAAAAGACAAAGACACTGTAGTAGAGGAAGGGAAAATGTGGAAAGAGAAATTTCAGAAGAGGTGCTGTCTGCCTATTAAAGGGAAAAAAAATCTAGGGTCTGACAGAACACAGGGGAAGCTGACAGGCCAGCAAAACCAGGCTCAATTCCCATCCTGCTGTGAACATGATGATAAGTCTTGTATCAAGGGTAAAGAATGAACTGAACATTCTCAAGATTGCAAATGTAGGCTTGACCAATAACAAGAAGACCGCTGTGTTATAAATGACATTACCAGTCTCTTGTGACAAGGGGCATCACTGTTGCTGTTCAGTTGCCAAGTCGTGTCTGACTCGTTGCGACCCCACAGACTGCAGCACGCCAGGCCTCCCTGTCCCTCACCATCTCCTAATTTGCCCAAGTTCATGTCCATTGCATCGGTGATGCCATCCAGCCATCTCATTCTCTGATGGCCTCTTCTCCTTCTGCCCTCAATCTTTCCCAGAACCAGGGACTTTTCCAATGAGTCAGCTGTTTGGATCAGAAGACCAAAATACTGGAGTTTCTGCTTCAGCATCAGTCCATCCAATGAGTATCAGGGTTGATTTCCCTGAAGATTGCCTGGTTTGATCTCCTTGCTGTGAAAGTGACTCTCAAGAGTCTCCTCCAACACCACAGCTCAAGGCATCAATTCTTCGGCGTTCAGAAGGGGCATAGTACAGAGATATTAAGAACTTTTCAGAGGTTATCGCTGGAGAAGAACAACTTCTCATACTCATCTACCCTTCCATTAAAAAAAAAAAAAAGCTTTTTAAAAAAATTTTATTGTGAAAATATCACCTTGTGTTTATGTCTTATCTTCAACAAATAGTGACTGGACAGAGACAGAGGTGGACATGTGGATGCTTCTGAATTTCCCCTTTCCTTCTTCTCTGGCTAGAGGCAAGGAGAGAAGATGAGAAAGAACCCAGGGTCTAGAGGAAGCTGGGAGCAGAGGACACAGAAGCTGAGTGTCAGGAAGAGACCTGAGCCAGAAAGGTGGCGGTCTGCTTGCCTTCAACACGCTCGTGATAGCTCTGCAATGCATCCCAGAATTCCCTTTCCTGTATGCTTCTGGGTAGGGGGGGCCATAAAAGACATGTGTCGGTGTGAGACTTGGAGAGCAGAAGTAAAAAGTTTGGAGAGCAGAAGCGAAGAGGCAGTCACATTGGTTCCTGCGCTAGCAAGGAGGGCGTCTGCGCTTGTTTATCATTCTGTCTGGCAACCCGCCTCCTTGCTAGGAGGCCGCCAGCTCTGTGACTCTCTCCCTCTCCCCTGGGTCCTGCTTCAGCTTTTCCTCTCCTGGTCGAGGTGTCAGGTGTGTATTTAGCTTCTTGATGCAGGCTGCAAGTTTTCTGCTGCAAGATACCACATCGTCTGGATTGGAAGCAATGAAGACTGACGTGGGTTCTGATCAGTCTTCAGGGGTTCCAGCTTGTCCTTTCTCTCTCTCGCTTGACATCCATCTCCCCTTCCCAGCTACCTGTGAACCTCAAGCTCATGATGTGTGTGTTAGTCACTCAGTCGTGTCCAAGTCTTTGCAACCCCAAGGACTATAGCCCACAAGGCTCCTCTGTCCATGGAATTCTCCAGGCAAGAATGGCAGTGGATTGCCATTTCCTTCTCCAGGGGATCTTCCCCATCCAGGGATTGAACTCGAGTCTCGTGTAGCTCCTGCATTGCAGGTGGATTTTTTACCACCTGAGCCACCAAACTAATGATTAGACACAAAAGCACATCTTATACACTAATAAGATATACACATAAGCTTCTTTGATTGAACCCTGACTGATTCAGTACTCAAAGGAGAGGTCCAGGTCCTCCCCCAGGGCAAGCTGCTCAGTGTTTTCAAGGTCACATGAATTCCCAACCAGATTGTCACCAGCAAACCATTATCTATGCTTTCCTGTCAGGAGAAATGAAAACACTAGAGCCCAGCCATTCCTAAGCATTTTCTCAAATATCTCTGAGTTGACAATTTATATTAAACATTCTGTCTCCTTCCAAGTGGAAAAAGTTAATTATTTCCAAACTATCTGGATTTTTGTTGTTGTTTTTAATCTCTCCATGTAAGGAAAAGCCCCCTGTTAGCTGTGCAATTTTGAGCCAGTAATTTTTCAACTCTTTGGATTCCATTTCTTCAGCTATAAAATAGAGTTATAACAGGATTGTGGTATTAATTAAAAATGATGACAGTGGAGAGATTTTTACTGTATTCTGTGCAGAATCATTATTCCACTAGAAACAAAAGGAGAGAAAGCAGTTTTGCCTGAAGAAAAGAGAAACACATCTAGAAGGGATCTTGGAATCAAAAGATCAGGCACTGATACAAAGAAAAGCTCAGGAACTTTTCCAGATTCACTCTTGGGTCTTGGCTAACTAAACTTTGAAAAGACTTATTTTAAAAAGGAAAAATCAAATAAAGACTTCAGCTTGTTGAGTAATCGTGCTTAAGAGACAAGGGCATCTGCTTCTACAGGCCACAAGAAAAATGTGAAAACTTCAGAATATTGAAAGGGAAAGTAGTATTTTATCCTTTTAAAATTAATTTTGAAATTAATTGTATGGATAGTTTAAAATGGTAACAGTTGCTTATCACACAAAATTTAAGATGTACAAAAAATACATAGAGGAAAGCAATCTGCCTGCCCCCATTTTTCCTTTCTTTTATTACCCATTTCTTATGTATCTATTCAGAGATAGTCTATGCACACATAAAAACACATGCATATCCATCAATAGAATATAGGTCAAGTGTGTGTGTGTGTGTGTATATATATATATATATATATATGCTTCCCTGGTGGCTCGGATGGTAAAGAATCTGCCTGCAATATAGGAGAAGTAGGTTCAATCCCTGGGTCAGCACGATCCCCTGGAGAAAGGAATGGCAACAGCTCCAGTACTCTTTTTCTTTTTTTTTAATTTTTTAATTGAAGGATAATTGCTTTACAGAATTTTGTGGTTTTCTGTCATACATCAACAAGAGTCAACCTTCGGTATACCCATGACCCCTCCCTCCGGAACCTCCTTCCCATCTCCCTCCCCATCCTACCCTTCAGCCTGACACAGAGCCCCTGTTTGAGTTCCCTGAGTCATACATCAAATTCCCATTGGCTGTCTATTTTACACATGGTATGATAAATTTCCATGTTACTCTCTACATATATTTCCCTTTCTCCCTCCTCTCCTCCTCCCATGTCCATGGGTCTGTTCACTATGTCTGTTTCTCCATTGCTGCCCTGAAAATAAATTCATCAGTACCATCTTTTTAGACTCCATATATATGTTAGTATATGATGTTTATATTTCTCATTTTGACTTACTTCATTTTATATAATAGGCTCTAGGTTTGTCGACCTCATTAGAACTGATTCAAATGTGTTCCTTTTTATGGCTGAGTAGTATTCCATCGTAAATATGTACCACAGCTTCTTTATCCAATCATCTGTCACTGGAGAATCACATGGACGGAGGAGCCTGATGGGCTACATCCCACGGAGTCACAAAGAGTCAGACACAGCTGAGTGACTAGCACTTTGCTTCACGTATGTACATATATATATGCTTATATAATTATATAATATTTATTTCATGTATTTTATTGTCATGTAGTTTATCCTATGTATTTTTCTCTACTTTGCAATTTATATGTCACAACATACTCTGGAACTTCATTTCAGTACAAATATCACTTGGGCTTCCCTGGTAGCTCAGATGGTAAAGAATCCGACTGCAATGCATGAGACTTGGCTTTGATCCCTGGGTTGGGATAATCTCCTGGAGAAGGGAATGGCTGACCACTCCAGTTTTCTGGCCTGGAGAATTCCATGGAGAGAGGAGACTGGTGGGCTATAGTCCATGGGGTCGCAAAGAGTTGGACATGTCTAAGCAACTTTCACTTTCACTTTTTAAATGGCTCCATGATAGTCAGTTGTATAGATGTGCAAAAAGTATAATAATTTTTAACCTGTACAATTACGTGGTTGCCATTTTTCCTTATTAAAAATAGACTGCAATGAAGAGATTGCAAGCATTATTTCACAAATGCGTGATTACATCTTAGGTTAAATTCCCAGGAAAGGAAATGGTTGAGTCAAAGGATTAGTATGCTATTTATAGACATTGCTAATCTAATTTTGTCAGAGATTAAATCAGATTTTACTCCCACCATCCAGTTTTCTGTTTCCCTACACTAACAACATCGTGCTATCAAAAATTTTGTCTTCATCTATCTGGTAANATTACATCTTAGGTTAAATTCCCAGGAAAGGAAATGGTTGAGTCAAAGGATTAGTATGCTATTTATAGACATTGCTAATCTAATTTTGTCAGAGATTAAATCAGATTTTACTCCCACCATCCAGTTTTCTGTTTCCCTACACTAACAACATCGTGCTATCAAAAATTTTGTCTTCATCTATCTGGTAAAAGATATAGCTTATTTTAGTTTTAGGTGGCATTTCTCTTATCATGAGTAAAGACTGGATTTTTTTTTTTTTAAGAGTTTTCTTTCCTGTGAATTATCTGTTAACCTGCTTGCCCAATTTTCTACTAGTGGTTAGTCTTTTTTGCAGTGACTTGTAGTAAAACTCCATACTAAAGAAATAATATATGAGTGGTAAATATAGTTTATCTTTGGTTTTCTGACTTGGTGGTGGCTTTCCCAAGCAGAATTTTTTCAAACAAGATGTACCTTTATGCACTGTTTTACTCTTAAAAAGTGCTGACCTACCAAAACTTCCTGAGAGCTCAAATTTTACTCATGAAAACGTAGCTTAAAACTCCCAAGTAATATTAATTTAATAAAATGTTGCTTGGATTTGACCTAAGATTGAAATCATTGGTGAGCAAATTTCTCCAAAAATGTGCATATCCTCAGAAAAGCTTGAAGGATTTCATAAATGAGAATTGGAAAAATATTAAGAAATATCTAGCTTGGGACAAAAGCCAACTTCAGTTCAGTTCAGTTCAGTCGCTCAGTCATGTCTGACTCTTTGCGACCCCATGAACCACAGCATGCCAGGCCTCCCTGTCCATCACCAACTCCCGGAGTTTACTCAGACTCACGTCCATCGAGTCAGTGATGCCATCCAGCCATCTCATCCTCTGTCGTCCCCTTCTTCTCCTGCCCCCAATCCCTCCCAGTATCAGAGTCTTTTCCAGTGAGTCAACTCTTCGCATGAGGTGGCCAAAGTACTGGAGTTTCAGCTTTAGCATCATTCCTTCCAAAGAAATCCCAGGGCTGATCTCCTTCAGAATGGACTGGTTGGATCTCCTTGCAGTCCAAGGGACTCTCAAGAGTCTTCTCCAAAACCACAGTTCAAAAGCATCAATTCTTCAGCACTCAGCCTTCCTCACAGTCCAACTCCCACATCCATACATGACTACTGGAAAAACCATAGCCTTGACTAGATGGAGCTTAGTTGGCAAAGTAATATCTCTGCTTTTGAATATGCTATCTAGGTTGGTCATAACTTTTCTTCCAAGGAGTAAGTGTCTTTTAATTTCATGGCTGCAGTCACCATCTGCAGTGATTTTGGAGCCAACTTACTAACCATTAATTTAATTAGATCTTTCTGTTTCAAATATCAATATTGTTAAAGGTATATGTGCTAAATACTGGGAATTCCCAGGTGGCTCAGTGGTAAAGAATCCTCCTGCCAATGCAAGAGACACAAGAGACACGGGTTTAATTCCTGGGTGGGGAAGATCCTCTGGAGTAGGAAATGGCAAGCCACTCAGTATTCTTGTCTGGGAAATCCCATGGACAGAGGACCCTGGTGGGCAGAGGACCCAGAGATCTATGGGGTCGCAAAAAGCTGAGAGAGTCAGACATGACTGAATGTGCACACATGCATGGTACTAAATATTGAATCAGAAATATTAAATCAGAATTTATTAAAATTCTTACTAGTGTAAAAAGAAAAATTAACTATAGACGAGCCACAAGCTACAGGGCACATTAGTAACTCACAGGAAAAAAAGCCCCAAACCTAAAAGCACCTGTCCGCAAACATTTCATGAAGCTACGTTCTCCTCGAAATACTCTTCTTACAGGCTGAACAGAGCCGTTTCTGCTGGCCTTGTGTGGCGTCTCCGACTTCACAAAGGCATCTCAGTGAGCTTGTCCCCTGAGATGTGAGGAAAATGGAGTACTTCTGTTCTCCACTTGTAAAAGTCAAGTGCTGTCCAGGAGCCAAACTGAGAGAAGGATTCAGGAAAAAAGATACAGAAAATAGGGCCAAAACAGGAAGGGCAAGAGGATTCCTCAGACTTGAATGAACCACAGATAAACCCAGCAGGTATTCAGAGAAGCAAAACAACATCTCTGACCGAGTCTCCCTGCCTCACTGGGAAGGCAGCCATACATTTAGCGAGTACGCTCTCATCCTAGCCTCTGCTTGGAGAACAGTCAGACTCTCATCGAGGGAGCCCCATGACCGTGACCTCAGAGACCCTGAAGGATTGTTTCTGCTTGTGCCTGGTGTTATCACAGGTGCTGTTGGCTCCCTGGCTGACTCTGGCTCAAGGGCCCATTACCCTCCCTTCAGGATGACTCCCCATTGAGGTCCCTTTCCAACTTCTCTCAGTTCCAGTTCCTGAGATGGCCTTTGGTTTGTGGCCTTCCATTTCAGTAGCTGAAAGAGATACTGTCAGGAGATGCAAGGAAATGTGTTGTGAAAAGAAACTGCTTTTTACTCATTTCAACCAGCATGAAGCCAGAAAATGCAGTGTTATTTTTATGGCTTCACTCTGGGTCAAATGTGTCTTAAACATGAGCCAGAGGGAAGCGATGGAGTAGGTTCTTCTGTGGCTAAGGACANGAGATGGCCTTTGGTTTGTGGCCTTCCATTTCAGTAGCTGAAAGAGATACTGTCAGGAGATGCAAGGAAATGTGTTGTGAAAAGAAACTGCTTTTTACTCATTTCAACCAGCATGAAGCCAGAAAATGCAGTGTTATTTTTATGGCTTCACTCTGGGTCAAATGTGTCTTAAACATGAGCCAGAGGGAAGCGATGGAGTAGGTTCTTCTGTGGCTAAGGACAGAGAAAACTGTCTAAGATCCGTATACATAGTTGTCTCACACCATCAGTTCTCACTTTCAATATCTGAACCAGACTTTCTGCTCCCTTCCCTCTCTGCCCACCCATTCAGCTGGAAAGCACTGTGGATTTCACAGAACGTCGAGCATCTGAGAAATATTGGGACTTAAGGAAGTGGTAAATTACGCAGATGCTGTTGATAAACTGGATTTCTAGAGCCAGCTGTCTGTAGCTAAGCCAAACCTTGACTTAAACAAATGGCTATGGCTGTTAAAGCCAGCAGGGACCCCAGAGAGTATCAAGTACAGATACTCTTCTCACAGATGAGGCATCCAGGGTAGAGATGCGTAAGTGCCTTCTCCAGGGTCATTCAGGTGCAAGTGGCAGAGACAGGATGCTGAGTCAGATCTTTTGACTGGAGGTTCTGTGCTACTGCCATGAGCCACATATGGAATGACTGCAAATCCAACGGCATTTGCAACCATAAGCAACTGGCTGTCCATAGGTTGGGATTTTGTGAAAAGATTGCTGCACCCTTCTTTGAGCTAGTCTAAGGAGGGGAAATGTCTCACACACACACAGACACACACACACCCCTTATGGACTGTTCTCTTTTAGTCCTCAAGTTAGAAAGCAAACCTTTAGACCCTTAAGCTTCTAGCGAATTGTATACAACCCTCCCTAGCCAGTAATTGGGATGCTTTCTGTAATATCAAACCATATGATATCAACCATTCATTTTGTCTAAAACAGTGAAAACTTTTGACCAATCCAAAAAACTTACCTTTACCTATAATGAATGCCATTATAATTGCTCAGAGGTACTTTCAGGTTTTGAGAATTTCAGATGGTTTAGTAAATACTTCTTGCTGGCAATCTTTTGACTTTAGCAACTCCCAGATGAGGCTTGTCCAAAAAGAAAAAAAAAAAAAGATTTAGGGAAGGGAAAGGAAAAATTGTGGACATTCTACTAAAAGACTGGATGTAAAAGTTTTATTTGGCTCACATTGTGTTTGGCCTGGGAAGCAAGGATTTCCCTCAATTCTGCTCTAGAATTAAATGTCTTACCATTTTGCCAGATATCTCATCTTTTCTTAAAGATGTCATTAGAATGATAAATTTGTTGGAGTAAGAAATAGGACTGTCTGGGAAAGGTCAAACGGCACAAGAATCCCATTTCTTGCACAGCAGTCTAGTCAGGGATGGTCACTTACTCTCCATACATCAGTAGCTGGCATTCAGTGCTGGCTGTGAGCTAAGACTCCCACTTACAAGGAGCTAGACATTCATCATTTTCCCAGCTCCCGAGCAAAAAGCAGGGCTCTGCTGCCATTGAATAAGGGGTGTTCCAGTAACACCCACAGATGCTGTAGGCGACATAAAATNAGGTCAAACGGCACAAGAATCCCATTTCTTGCACAGCAGTCTAGTCAGGGATGGTCACTTACTCTCCATACATCAGTAGCTGGCATTCAGTGCTGGCTGTGAGCTAAGACTCCCACTTACAAGGAGCTAGACATTCATCATTTTCCCAGCTCCCGAGCAAAAAGCAGGGCTCTGCTGCCATTGAATAAGGGGTGTTCCAGTAACACCCACAGATGCTGTAGGCGACATAAAATGAGATCTTACCAATCCATATGGTCTTCCCTGCTGGTGACCCCTTCTCAGATACGAAAGTTACCTACCAAGAGGGACATAGGCTGTCATCCACTTCAGGGAGGCATTTCCTCTCTCCCTTTGTACTCAAAACACCATTTGGATGGAAGTGTTGGTGGCCCTGTGATTGAAGGAAAAGGGGAGGGGAATAGGTCAGTGGTCCGTGCTAACCCTAACTCTCAGCCAGCAGTGATTGTCATAGGGGCTGAACGGACCTTGAGGCTCAGAGTCTCAAGACCTCTCTGAGAAGGATTACGTCTCTGAGTGTGTCTGATGGTAGTTTACTGGTTATGCGATGAGGAACTGGAGAGCCGGGTTTCCTGGCTTCCAGATCCTGGACGCATCAGAGTATGCATTCTGGCTCTACTCTCACCTTCCATTTTTACCTCTCTTCCTTCCTCCATACAATCTTGTTAGAGAATCAAATCTCTAATCAACCAGTCTATAACTGGGAAGAAAGGAGGGGTATGTACAATCTAATGACCATCATGACCTATCTGTTTTCTAAGTCTTAAAACCCTTTATTTCAATTTCAAAAATATACAAATGTACCATTTAAATTATATCTATACTTCCCAGGTGGAGCTAGTGGTAAACACCTGCCTGCCAATGCAGGAGACGTAAGAGACGAGAGTTCGATCTTAAAATTGGGAACATTCCCTGGAGAAGGAAATGGCAACCCACTTCAGTATTCCTACCTGGAGAATCCCATTAACAGAGGTGGACAGAGGAGCCTGGCAGGCTAAAGTTTTTAGGATTGCAAAGAGTTGGAATGACCAAAGTGACTTAACACATAACACACACATACAATATTATTGTATATTAAATATATGTAAATATACAAACATATAAATATAAAAAAACATAAATATACAATGCTTTTTTATCAGTGTATTGGGCCAAAGTCTTTTCTTTCAGTGTGAGATTATTATGTTTGGTGATCCATAAAATATTTTTGACATCAACCATACCCATAATGCTTTGCCTAGTATTTCCAACTTCAACTTTTCAAAGATGAACAGAAATTTAAAGACATTTCCACTATCAACTGGAGAAAAAAAATTTTGAATCTCTATTACTTTTTCCCAGCCCTGTTGAACACATGTAGCTACAGTTTATCTTTAGTCTGGGGCAATGATTATTTTGTGAGGTCTACAGCAGTGGTCATAGAATAAAGAGCCAAAAGGTGCAAACTCCCTTCCACTGGTGAATGGATGAGCAAAATATGGTAAGGCCACAGTCCATAGGGTAGCAAAGAGTTGGACACGTCTGAGCAACTTTCACTTCACTTCATGGCCACATGAAGAAACTTTATTCAACCATAAAAAGGAATGAAATGGGCTTCCCTGGTGCCTAGTGGTAAAGAATCCACCTGCCATGCAGGAGCTGCAAGAGCTGTGGGTCTGATCCCTGGCCTGGGAAAATCCCACATGCCCCAGAGCAACTGAGTCCATAGGCCACAACTATTGAGCCTGTGTTCTCAGAGCCTGGGAGCTGAAACTACTGAGCCCACACGCCACAGCTCTGAAGCCCATAGCTCTAAAGCCTGCACTTCACAACAAGAGAAACCACTGCAATGAGAAGCCCAGCCATCGGAACTAGAGAGTAGATCTGCTTGTCACAACTAGAGCAAAGCCCATGCAACAGCAAAGACCTAGCACAAAAATAAATATTTTTAAAAATAACAAAAAAGGAATGAGGGCTTCCCCCATGACTTAGGGGTAAAGAATTTGCGTACAATGCAGAAACTTTAGGAGACACAGTTTTAGTCCCTGGTTCGGGAAGATCCCCTGGAGGAGGGCATGGGCAACCCACTCCAGTGTTCTTGCCTGGAGATTCTTGCCGGGGTCCAGCCCCGGCGGGTCCAGGGAATTCGAAGCGGGGACGGCGTCGGCGAGGAAAAACTCATTTATTCAGAAATATAAGATTAGGAAATAATAGTATAGTAGGAAATTTAAGTGGAGAAAAGAGGCTGAATAACTTGGTTTACGTGGAAAGCCAATAAAGTTCTAGACAAGGAGCTTGCACCATCTACGTTGGGTCACCGGCGTTCGTTTGAATATCAGAGAGTGCCCCACCTTGGGCTCTCTCTTTTATGGATCTTAGCAGCCAAGACAAGTAAGTAGACATGGTGAGCCTCCACGCCCCAGATGGGAATTCAGCCAGAAATTAGAGTAAAGAAGAGACACGGGGGAAGCCCAGCATCGGTGCAAGACTCCAGACGCAAGACTCCCGATGCAAGACTCCAGAGCCTGGCAGGCTACAGACATGGGGTCCTAAAGAGACAGACATGACTGAGAGACTTAGCACACACTCAGTGCTGGGTAGATCCCTGGACATCTCTGATTAAAAAAGGAATGAAATACGGATACGTGCTATAACATGGATGGATGAGCCTCAAAAATACTATACTAAAGAAAATGAAGATAGACACAAAAGGTCACCTATTGTATGATTCTGTTTGTATTCTGTTTTAAAGTAGGTAAAGCTATGGAGGCAGAAAGCAGACTGATGGTTGTAGGGTCTTGGAGGAAGAGTGATGGGGAGGGACTGTTTAAGGGGTTCAGGGTTTCCTTTCAGAGTGATAAACATTTGGAAACTCTATAGAGGTGGTGGTTGCACACTACTGTGAGTGTACTAAGTGGTTAATTTTAGATTATATAAATTTTATCTCAATAAAGAAAAAAATGGCGAAGGAAGAATAGATTCCAAGAACTTGCAATCACCCTACACATGCACACGCATGTACGCCCACTTGGTATACATACGTGCGTACATGAATGATGCACATGACCTAGAGCTTCCTAGGTGGGTCCTCCCGCCTTCCCAGAGCTTAATGCACAATTTCTCTCTTCTGTACCAGAAGCCTACTGATCTCAGGTCTTTAGCACCATTGTAACCATCTTTTAATTGTCAATTTCTCTCTACCCAGGTGCCATTCCATTCTCTTCTCCTCAAAAATCTTCCTAGAACTGTCTGGATCTACCTTTGCTTAGCCATTTGGGACACACTTCTGAGATGACTCCAGGAGGTCTTGGGGGACCATTCCTCACTCCATGGAAGTGACCAGGGATGTAAGTGACATATCCCTCCTCCACTAGCATTCACTGAAGGGCACCGTTTCCTTAACAGAGAACAGATGGGCCGCATCTAGAGATGAACACACTGCTGCTTCTTCCAAAATGTAGAGGTTGGAAGCTAAACCCTGCTGCTCTTGCTGCACATGTTAGCTACACTGCCATGCCTGGAATATGTATCTCAGGATGCCGCAGGCTCAGTGACCTCGGACTGAGGTTTCCAGATGTTCCATAAGAAGAGGAAGAGAAAGAGCTCCGATGGGACAGCTGAGCTCTGAACAGGAGGTTCTCCCATCCTTATCTCTGGAGCCCTACATAAAGCAGATCTAGCCCTGGGAGCCCATCAGGAGATGCAGTAAGCCTGAATGAGGAGGATTGAGGCTAACAGAAAGCAAATGTCTACTTTGGCAATGATCACAGCTGACTTCAGTGTATTTTCCTCTCCATTGTTAATGGAAGAAAAAAAAAAAAGCTATAAGACAGCTTTGTGGAACACGTTTAGTACAAAAATGCTTTGTTTGACTTTGATCGCTTGTGCTTCCTATGATAAGCAACATATGGCAGCAAACTTTGCGTGTGACTGCAGTAAATTATCAGTCTGAAGATCTTTTCCATAACAGTTTATCTGCTAGGGAAGAAAATGGCAAAGGACTAAAACAAAAAGAATGACTCCAGCAAAGCCACAAAATTATGTTTGAATGCACATAAGGAGTTTGATTCCATTTGTAACTCTGCTGCTGCTGCTGCTGCTAAGTCGCTTCAGTCATAAACCCGAATTCCTAGGTTTCTCGTGGTGGTGGTGGTGTTTTTCAGTCAGTAAGTTGCCTTTGTTGTTAAGGTGGACACACTAAGTTGTGTCTGACTCTTTTCAACCCTATGGACTATATCACACCAGGCTCCTCTGTCCTCCACCATCTCCTGGAATTTGCACAAATTCATGCCCATTGAGTCAGTTTCTGGTGTTACCCTTTAACATCCAAATGAAGTGGCTGGAACACCCATTTCATGTGCTGTGTGGAAGACTCCAACCCCTGCCAGGGATTGCTGGGGGTGCAGGGGAAGATTCTCATTCTCTTGACCCATCCGGGTTGACCCTTCTTTCTGGCTCTCCAATTCAGCTTTACAGATGTTACCCTCTGTCACCGGCCTGTTTCGTGCCATGATGACCACCACCCAATCCACTTTATCCTCAAAGATTCATGAACCCAGGGTTGTAGTGCATTCCCTGTTTTGACTAAAAGGTGGGGATTGCTAACACAGTAAGGTAAAATACAACAAATAAAGCATCCCTTGGTTGTTTTCTGGGCTGGGGTCTTATTCCCACTGCCATGCTCTAGCCCCTAGACTGTAGTTTGTCACCCATGTCTTGCCTTCCTCTACAATTCTGAGACCTTTTTCCTTTCAACTGAAGTTCCCAGGTGCTTACTTTCTGACATAGTGTCATTACTCACCTACCACTTTACACACAGACAGACACGAAACACGTACTCTAAACTATTCTCTAACCTTGCATCTCCAAATACCCCTAGTTAGTGTGCTGTTCTAAACACAGGATCTCTTTCCAAACCACCTTTTGGTAGCAGAAAACCCTCAAAGAAGCATCCAAATTCCAGGATATTCACTACCAAATGGAAATATTTGGTATAGACCATATCCCAAGTTATACTTGGCCAGCTTATTCAACTATTATCTAGTCAAAACTGGAATCCCATGTGAGGGAAGGGGGTAAAATGGATACTAAGTAGGCAACTGGTAGTGTCCCCTAGATTTCTACCTCTGATCCTTGTAAATGAGGTAAGAGTGTGTGAAAAATAACAGATTTTTCTCCTTAGCTGGAGCAAGGCTGGGGATATTGTGGAAGCAATATAATGCTATGGAATCAAAAGAGATTTTATTTCACAATAGCAATGGCTTATATGTAAATATTAAGGAATCTCTAAACAGATCAAAGAAGCTCCAAAACCCTGAATTCCAGCTAACAATGATGTTTATGCCTCAAACCTGAGAAACGATGCTTTGTTTAACTCAATATGCAGGTGTATGACAATGGTAACAAATAATAAATTTGTGGGGACTGTGAATAATAATGAATTTGTCATTTTTCAAAACTGCATTCTATTAGTTGTCTCATTTGACCATGCTTCAGGGTGTTATAACTAAGGGATCATTCTGCCCATTTAATTTTTAAAACAGTTTTTCTTGGTTAAGCCACCATTTTACGGAATGGTCAGCCTCCTCAAGTACATTCTGACTTCGAGAAGCTGGTTAAGACTGCCCTGAAAGCAGTGAGGAAAACGCAAAGGCTGCTTGTTTCAGTATGAAAAAGGAAGACAGATCAGCCATTTTTATAGTTCTTTCTAGAGGAGTCACATTGAAACCAAATAATCTTATGTGAGTAATGGCAACAATTTTTTCTTTTCACAAAACTATTGCTGCTTCTGAAATTGGGGGGGGGGNCTGGGGTCTTATTCCCACTGCCATGCTCTAGCCCCTAGACTGTAGTTTGTCACCCATGTCTTGCCTTCCTCTACAATTCTGAGACCTTTTTCCTTTCAACTGAAGTTCCCAGGTGCTTACTTTCTGACATAGTGTCATTACTCACCTACCACTTTACACACAGACAGACACGAAACACGTACTCTAAACTATTCTCTAACCTTGCATCTCCAAATACCCCTAGTTAGTGTGCTGTTCTAAACACAGGATCTCTTTCCAAACCACCTTTTGGTAGCAGAAAACCCTCAAAGAAGCATCCAAATTCCAGGATATTCACTACCAAATGGAAATATTTGGTATAGACCATATCCCAAGTTATACTTGGCCAGCTTATTCGACTATTATCTAGTCAAAACTGGAATCCCATGTGAGGGAAGGGGGTAAAATGGATACTAAGTAGGCAACTGGTAGTGTCCCCTAGATTTCTACCTCTGATCCTTGTAAATGAGGTAAGAGTGTGTGAAAAATAACAGATTTTTCTCCTTAGCTGGAGCAAGGCTGGGGATATTGTGGAAGCAATATAATGCTATGGAATCAAAAGAGATTTTATTTCACAATAGCAATGGCTTATATGTAAATATTAAGGAATCTCTAAACAGATCAAAGAAGCTCCAAAACCCTGAATTCCAGCTAACAATGATGTTTATGCCTCAAACCTGAGAAACGATGCTTTGTTTAACTCAATATGCAGGTGTATGACAATGGTAACAAATAATAAATTTGTGGGGACTGTGAATAATAATGAATTTGTCATTTTTCAAAACTGCATTCTATTAGTTGTCTCATTTGACCATGCTTCAGGGTGTTATAACTAAGGGATCATTCTGCCCATTTAATTTTTAAAACAGTTTTTCTTGGTTAAGCCACCATTTTACGGAATGGTCAGCCTCCTCAAGTACATTCTGACTTCGAGAAGCTGGTTAAGACTGCCCTGAAAGCAGTGAGGAAAACACAAAGGCTGCTTGTTTCAGTATGAAAAAGGAAGACAGATCAGCCATTTTTATAGTTCTTTCTAGAGGAGTCACATTGAAACCAAATAATCTTATGTGAGTAATGGCAACAATTTTTTCTTTTCACAAAACTATTGCTGCTTCTGAAATTGGGGGGGGGGAATTCATAATACATCTGTTAATTATTTTTATTTTTAAATATTATTCTATCAATCTAAAATACTTTTAAATTACTGTCTCCCAGTATAGCCAAACCAATGTTCCACTGTTAACAAAAAACACCCAGATTAAAATATATTTGAAGCATCCAGCTGAACAGAAATTGGTTATGAATATGATACCACTGAAGATAGTAACCTCAGCATCCTTCTACAGAAAACGTCCATGGTTCAACAGCTATATCTCACTTCCGATGTGTTATTCAGTTTGCCAGAACGAAATTCTCAAAATACTCATTTCCTTTGAACTGTAATAAATCCCTTTAGAATGCTTGTGTATATACCTGTTGAAAGACATTTACACTAAAACGGGTGAAAACTTTAAATTCAGAAAGTCAAAAAATACCCTGGATTTGTAGTAGCCTAAAACAAGTTCCGCTACCTAGAGTTCATGCGATGTACTCTGTCAGTTAACTTTGATCTATGCACAATTAAAATTTCCACAAAAGCAAGTAATTTTAACATCTCTGATTCATGCATTCTCCTGGAAAAATCACAACTCCAGCAGACCCCAGGGGAGAAACCACTGAGGAAAGGGCTGTAGTAATCTTAGGGAAGACCTTTCGCAGTTTGTGTTTCACTTCAATTGTCTCCTTGCTTCCTGTGGATGTTTGATTTATTACTGCTGTCGAGAAAACGCCTCTGTTTCCAGTGAGAAGCTGAAGGAAGGCTGAGGCGCCCACATCCCAGATGTCCATGCTTCCAGACACAGGGCATCTGTGAAAATATGAGTGATAAAGTTCTGCTTTCCGATTTTAGCTGACAAAAAATCAAATTTTCAAGTTTTCCTCTCCATCTAGTGGTTATATCCCTTTTGCAATTTAGATTTTAAAGTTAAAAACTCCAGGAATATTTCAAACCAATGAGCCAAAGAATTTATTTGAAGAAATAAAATTCTTTACAAAATTATCATTCCACACATAAAAATAATCACCCAAATCCCCATGAAGCAGATTTAGGTAAACAATCCAAATTTCAGATAATCCCAAATCTCCAGAAAGAAGCACCTTTTATACCTTTTTCTCAAGGAAGGAAAGATAGATACACTGGAAAGCGAATCTGTATCCACAAAACTTCAGTCTGTAGCCTCTGTCTAGTAAAGTCTCAGAGGCTTATTCAGAAAACTTTTTATCTACTAAACATAGCAATCAGGTTTCCAGAAGGTATACAATGTTGCGTTTTGTCAGAAGGTTTCAGGTTTGTACCTGTTCTTGGGAATACTGAGTCAATATTAGTTTTGGTGTCATTTGGGGAGGCTATTGCTAGAGACCAATAGATACGGACCCTGGGGTTGTTCCAGGTTCTCTATGTTATTGGAGTGGACACGAGGCTTCCTACACAGAATCCTTTCCTCCTTCTTCCTACCAACTGAGTTTGGGCTCCTACAGTGGCAGACCCTAACGTAAGGATCTGGGGACTAGGAGTTTGTTTGAAAACTGATAGGAGGAAACATTGGTAAGAGTGTATGGAAGTGACAAAGGAGGGGAAGGAAGTCAATACCAAGTGTGTTGATGAGCAGATTATCACTGTGGGCAATAGGAGCTCAGTAGCCCCGGGGACCTAAAGGAGATGGTGGAACACAGTACAGAGTTTTCCCACCAAGGGGCACCATCAATTCTCATCCATCAGTGGCCGAGGGCTGCGTTCAGGAGCGTCAGTTCCTCAGCACTTTTCAGCCTGCCCCACATGCAAACCAAACAAGTTCTTGTGAAACCCCTCAGATAAAGCAAATCCCAGAGAAATCCCTCCGAGAGAAAAAGGGAGTAACAGACACTTGCCTAGGAAATTATCAGTGTGCACTGGAAATGGTGCCTGACAAGATGAGATTAGCTCCCAATCAACTCTGCCACACTAAACAAATACCAGTTTTGTCCAGGTATCACCTTCTCCTCAAAACACTATTGCCTCCAGGGATGAGGCATCTGTAGCCTTAAGGATGACCGAGATTGACATAAAATAAACTCATTTACATTAACAGTGATTTCAGAACTGGATCTGAGACTTATGGCAATTAAGGTATGGTTAGAGGTCATCTGTCTATGGGGTCGCACAGAATCAGACACGACTGAAGCGACTTAGCAGCAGCAGCAGCAACAGAGGTCATCAGGGCTTCCCTGGTGGTGCAGTGGTAGAGAATCTGCCTGCCAACGCAGGAGCTGTGGGTTCAACCTCCGGGTCAAGAATATCCCCTGGAGAAGGAAATGGCAACCCACGCCAGTCTTCTTGGCTGGGAAATCTCATGGACAGAGATCCAGTCTTCTTGGCTGGGACATCCTGTGAACAGAGGAGCCTAGAAGGCTACAGTCCATGGAGTCACAAAAGAGTCAGACGCAACTTAAAGACTAAACAACAACAATAGAGGTCATCAGGGTAGAAGGAAGTTTGGGGAGCAAGTTTCTTTCTCCTAATACAGACTGTTAAAAATACATTATCTCTCTTTCTCCAGGGACGTTGCCTTGTCTGGAGGTAAGTGCCGGAGCTGCTGCAGCCACTTTGCCACCAAGTTGAAAAGGAAGTCAGAAGTTTATATAAATTTTTTATGTTAAAGAAGGATCATTATACTTGAAAAAAATAAAAATCCATGGTTGAAAATAATAAGAAATATGCTATTTTATGATTGTGAAAGACTAACTCATTCTTAACATTTATATAGACTTTATAATTTATAAAGAATGTTTATATCCATGCTCTCACTGCTTTTATAGAAAAGTTGTAAAGAAGTTTAAGCTAGTATTTTTTATCATCTCCAAAATTATAGACATATATACACATGAGAAAAAGTGGGGTTCCAAAATAGCAAGTGATCTGTTCATAGTCTTACATCAATGAGGAACTTACTCCAAGTCTCATATATAGCTCCTCTGATTACAAGTACCAAGTCATCTTCTTAGCAGTGAAGCCTGGTGGCTAGTGAAACCTTATGCATTCCATCCCCTGTTGTTATTGGCCAGAAAAGTCACCCACCAATTTTAGGTAACGAGGATGAGATCCTATTAAGAAAAGACACTAGAACAGAAGTAAGCAACACAAATGACTTTCCAAGCACTTCTCATAAGCTATTATGCTTAAGGGACTGCTTTGAGGAACACTGGGGTGTTCAGCAGCCATCAGCTTGCTTTTCGGAAACCATATGTAAAGGGAGAAATTTCATGAAATTTCCAAACAAAAAAACGTTATACTTAAAGAGAGATATTTTTCCTTGATCTAGGTTCACCCTAGGTTTACATTTCTGCATTGTTCTGTAATACATTTGTTCTGTAATTCATTTGGATTTATTTCCATTTCATAATTCAAAGAGTAATGTATGCTTGAAAGACATAATCTGAAAAACTAAGAAAATAGTCCTTTGATTGCTTAAATGCTTATAATAACACAAAAGAAGGCATGAATAAAGGAAAGCACAAACCATGTTCCAGGATGTGTGTGTGTGTTAGTCGCTCAGTTGTGTCCAACTGTTTGCGACCCCGCAGACTATAGCTTGTTACGCTTCTCTATCTATGGGTTTCTCCAGGCAAGAATACCGGAGTAGATTGTCATTCCCTTCTCCATGTTCCTGGACAGGAAGACAATACTGTTAACAAGTCAATTCTCATTCAATTAACATATAAATTTAATATAATTTTCATTGAAATCTCAATAGGATTTGTTGGGTCTTTTTTTTTTTTTTTTTCAAAATAATTCAAAAGTTCATATCAGTCATGATTAAATTGAGTTCTGAGTAATGGAAAAGCCCAGATAACAGTGGCAAAATCAAAACTAAAGCCTATTTCTCACTCAAGTAATCAGAGCCCCAAGATAGAGAGTATAGGGCTGACCTAGCCCTTCTTGTATCTGGGAACTTGCCTCTTTATCCTGTTACTTCGCCATTCCCAGCACATGGCTTTCTCTCAGGTCCAAGATGGCAGCTCAAACGCCAACAGTGGTGTCTGCAAGGAGAAAAGGGAAGAATGACAGGGCTTGTTCCTTTCCTTCAGAACTCTTCCCAGTAGCTGAACACACCGCTGCTACTAAAAATCCATTGGCCAGATAGCAATCATGCTTCTACATGTAAATTCCGTGGAGGTTTGGAACTGTAGTCATTATTCTTGGAAGCAACTACTCAGCTAAAAAGGTGAGCTTTATTAGTGTAAAAAGATTTTATTAGTATAAAAGGGTTTTACCAGTACAAAAGACAATGATTTTGAAGCAATGTCTACTAGCAATGTCTATCATATCATTTGCCTTCTATAAATTATTAAATTATACCTACTGTAAATTAGATAGAAAATACATAGCTCAAAATATAAATCTCAAGAGTTTGTAAGAATTTAGTATATGATTAAAACAAAGACAGTGGACATTATAGTCTTGAGTTGCAGAAATACTTAAAAGTATGATGTCAATGTCAGAAATATTAAAAACTACTAGTTTTGACTATATAAAAAATTATAATGCAAATTTCCTATATACCAAAAAGGACCACAAAACAGAATATTAATAAAATCCAGAGGAAACATTCCAGCACAGGGGATGAGAGATGTNTGATTAAAACAAAGACAGTGGACATTATAGTCTTGAGTTGCAGAAATACTTAAAAGTATGATGTCAATGTCAGAAATATTAAAAACTACTAGTTTTGACTATATAAAAAATTATAATGCAAATTTCCTATATACCAAAAAGGACCACAAAACAGAATATTAATAAAATCCAGAGGAAACATTCCAGCACAGGGGATGAGAAAAAGAGGTTACTACTTTTAATATTTAAAGAACCCTTAAAAGTTAATGATGCAAACCTCTGATTCCAGCTAGGATGGAGTAACAAGGACTAGATTTACCCTCCTACTTAATGAAAAACCTGGACTGATATATGACACAACAGTTTTCAAAACACTGGCCATCAGGTTTTTCAAGACATTGGACATCATCAAGGACAGTTATGCTTGTACTCCCTTGCTAGAGTTTCTAGGCTGCAGCTAAGTAGGGGAAACCCAGTGGAACCCACCCTGAGTGGAGGAGGCAGAGATGAGAGCCCAGGGAGATCATGGAAGCTAGAGTTCACGGGGCGGAGGATCTGGGAAAAGAAAGGTACACAGCGGAGTTCAGAGATGTGTAGCAGTGCCCCCTCCAGTATTCCACAAGAGGACTGGTCAGTGTATGTGTTTGAGGGAAACACCTGAGGCTACCCAAAAGGACTTGAAGGAACAGTTCCCAGAGCCCTCAGGAGCAGGAGTGAGTGCCCTCTCTAGCCAGCTAGGCTGAAAAATCTCATAATTCACAGAGCACTGGGTAGAGTTCTTCAAAGGGTCTTGCCTCAACAGTGGTAAATAATGAACCCTAGGATAAACAATGCTCTCATCCTCCTAACAAATCTTATCAGCAAGAACAAGAGTCACACCGTTTCCAGTTAGCTAAACTGCACCTCAAAACAGAGCTCAAGGATATTCACAGTAATTTAAAAATATCCAGCACTGAGTGAGTTAAAATATGCAGTGTCTGGCAGCTAATAAAATGACTAGATATGCAAAGCAGTAGAAAAATATAGCCCGGGATGAGGGGAAAAGAAATCAATCAAAACTGACTCAGAACTGACACAGATGTGTGAATGAGCAGAAAATTCATTAAAACAATTATAACTGTATTCCATATGTTCAAAAGCCTGAGGAAAGATACAACATGTTCAGTGGGGACATGGAAAGTAATTTCAGAAAATCAAAACTCTAGAGCTGAAAACTAAATTGTCTGAGATGGAAAATACAGTAGATAGGACTGCAGGAGAAATGCAACATTGCAGAAGAAAATATTAGTAACCATGGAGACACTTCCCCAAATCAAAATTATAAACCCACCAATCCCAAGCTCAATGGACATCAAGCACAAAAAGTTAAACTATACCAAGACACATCATAATAAAATTACTTAAAACCAAGTCAAGAGAAAATCTTAAAGATCAGACCCAATCCTGCAGGGCAGCATCTCAGAGGACTCTGACTCTAAGCCTGACAGACTCAAAAGGTGACTCGGCTTGCGATCCACATATGACAAGAACCAGAAAGCATGGACAACTTTAGCCAAGCTTCCGAGAAACCTTTAAACACACTAACTGCTCTGAGCAGATCATCTGGTATGGTTCACTCTGAGTAAGCATTGATGGATACATGCTCATAAAGAACAAGTCTTTGATGTGGGCTGATCTTGAGTTTCTATTTGTTTGTAATCTAGATCCGGTTTTATATTTAGATACATGATTGCTTTGGTCACGTTTTATATAATAATTCTTTCATCTGCAGTTCGTGAAAAGTCATTCGTGGAAGCCAACGGCAAGAATTGCAAACACAGAGTTGACACAGATATGGAACATGTTTCCCCATCCTTTTAGGGTAAGTCTCTCCAACCCACAAAAGTTTTCTTCTTTTCCTCTTGAAGGAGGATGATGGGATTTGGCAGCATTTGGTGTGGAAGGGTTCTCTTTTCTTCTGGCGATGCCAAAAAAATAGACAGCAGATGTCCCCAAAGGCTCAGGTGTTGCAGTAAGAACCCTTCTCCACGCCCAAGGCTGCAGCTGAATTGACTTTGGCCTGCACATGGCCTCTGGATATGGGACAGGGATCCAGGAGAGAGGCCACACGCTCTGAGAGCAAGCAGCTCCAGAAAGCCCAGACAAGGTAACGTTGCCAGGTCTCGCCTACTTGGGGCCACATTTCTCTTCCATCCCCTGCCCCAGCTCTGCTTTCTCAAGCTACAGCCAAGGAAGGAAAACAAAGAGCCACAGAAGGGCCTCCCAGGAGTAAGAGCCACACGCACTCCCGTTCATATGAGTTGGAAAGGTGCCCTGCTTTTTCCCCTGTTAACCACAGGGTCCAAGAACAACCTATAAACATTTTTATGAGTGTTTTCCTTTGGCCTCTCACAGGTCCCATTGATTTCTAGTTGAGAGTAGAGTCCCAAATCGAACCACTAGCTGTTTCGTTTTGATTCTTCCTTCCTTCCTTCATTTAGCAAATATTTTTTGAGAACTTAAGGGGAGTCAAGAATTCCGCTGGGAATTTGAGGTGTGCAAAATCAGATATGTCTCCTTCCCTTGTGGGAATGGAGTGCAAAAGAAATGGATGAATCAAACTATTGCACAAGATGATATAAAATGACAACAGAGTCAGATAAACTGCAAATATGTGTGGTGGCATGCAGGGGGTTGACCAAGCGTGAGTGGGGATATGACCAATATGGTATATGTGCTTTTAAACCTATGAGGACTTGATAACACATGGTTGTTACGTTCCTGTGGCTCACACAGTTCATCTAAAACCTTGTAACATTTTGTGGTGTGATAACAGGATAGCATAATGAGAAATTTGTAGTCAGAAGACCTGAGTTTGCATTCTAGCTGTCTGTTGGTTGTGGGCTCACAGACAAACTTTGAGCTCCTTTTTCCCTATGTGTCAAATGTAAATAATACTATCTATTCCTCCTAACCCACAGGTTTATTGAAGAAATAAATAAGGTGGCATATGTAAAAGCACATGTAAACTCTATATAGTTACAGAAAGATTTGTTTCATCTTTATCAATGAGGTGTATATCTCCTGGCTTTGTTATTGTCGAGGGACATGTTGAGGTGATAAATTAGAGCTTTTCTCTTCCAGATTTTAGGTTACCAGTACCAACCCAGGGCCCTTTAAAGTGATTTTGCTTTTCCTTTATTTGGTCCATAAAATCCGAGCCCTCGGGGAAGACTTGACTTGAGTGTGTGGTTCGAAACCAAAGGATGGGGAGGATGGGGCCATGTGCAGCCAGGGAGCTTTGAGACTTGGTGTCCCTTTGCAGCCTCACCACCTGCCAGGAGAGCAGAAGTGAGGCCCCCTGGGGCCCAGGAGAAGGCCTGAGACTTTGGGAGGGAAGGTGGAGGAGAGGAGGGGAACATGAAACCCAGGCAGTTCCCAGCTGGGAAGCAAAATGAATCAAAACAAAATCACTGCTCACTCATAAATCAAAGGGAAACTCTTGGTGGGCAAGGTCACCAGGAGCATGGTGGCCACTGGCCAGAGGGAAAACAGAAAGGTTTAGACTTTCACTAAAACACATCCCCAGGAGTGAACAGGGCCATTTTCCCTGATGAGAACATGGGGCCAGAGGGCAGTGCTGCCTTTGTCCACTCAGGAGCATCTCACTCATTCTAGTAGATTCTATAGGGCAACTGTGTCTCATCACATATGCCTTCAGCTCCAAGCATAACAGTTCATATGTACTGTGTGCTTAGTCACTCAGTCGTGCCTGACTCTTTGCATACCCATGGAATGTAGCCCACCTACATACCCATGGAATGTAGGCTCTTCTGTTCATGGGATTCTCCAATCAAGAATACAGGAATAGGTTGCCGTTCCCTTCTCCAGAAGATCTTTCTGACCCAGGGATCAAACCCAGATCTCCTGCATTGCAAGCAGATTCTTTACTGTATGAGCTACAGGGAAGTATGTTAGACATGGTACTGGGTCTCCATCTGTACTTTGCATGGGTCCTGCAATGGTTAAGAAAAGCCTTGGCCTCAGAGAATTATTCTTATGTATTGTGTGACTTTAACTGAACCAAACAACTCAAGGTCAACAAAAAGAAGTCAATTCATAACTGTTTTCTGAGCACATGCTATGTACAGTGAATTCTGCCAGGTCTGTACAAGGTGAACCTGCAAAGAAAGGAGGCTCTAACGCACCTTATTTAATACATTCTTCATTGGACTTATCATTTATTTATAATTTTTCAATTAAAAAAAATTTTTGGCCGTACCTCATGGCATGAGAGATCTTATTTTCCTGACCAGGGATCAAACCCATTCTTCCTGCAGTGAAAGCCCAGTCTTACTCACTGGACTGCCAGGCAAGTCCCTGATTTTTCAGCATTTAGAAACACTACTGGGTCTCCATTTGTACTTTGCCCTGGGTCGTGCCATGGTTAAAAGAAGCCTTGGCCTCAGAGAATTATTTTAAATAGCACTATGATAATTTAATGATAGTAAGAGAATTTCCACAATCTCACAGGCTTACTAATTGCATCCCTAATGTGTTTTGGTGAAGCCAATATTTGTGATAGCCTTTTTCTGATTAAGAAAAAAAGAGCTTCCCTGTAGCTCAAATGTTATCGAATCTGTCTGCAATGCAGAAGACCCAGGTTCGATCCCTGGGTTGGGAAGATCCTCTGGAGACAGGAATGGCAATCCACTCCAGTATTCTTGCCTGGGGAAATCTCACGGACAGAGCAGCCTGGTGAGCTACAGTCTTTGGGGTGGCAAAGAGTCGGACACGACTGAGCAACTAACACTTTTCTGACAAAATGTTCATTAACATTTTGGAGTGGGAATTCATAGAAAATGCTATTCCTTTTAAAATATTTAGGCTATTCAATATAGGTTTGTTTATTTCACCATTCAAATGGAAAGAGAAGGCTTGGCCGTGGTGCTTGAGGCAGAGAAGCAGGCAAGCCCTCCCAGATCATCATATTCTCTGCCTGTTTAGTGCCCCTGCTGCCCATCTGCTAAGCCTCATTCTCTCACCTCGCCAGCAGTTGCTTTTCAGCAATGTTCTTTTCACTTAAATCAGGCAGAGTTCATCTTGGTTACTAGCAACTAAGTACACTAAATGGAGAAAAGACTCTTCAGTGGCTTGTGAGTTAGCTGAATGGCACGCATGGGTGCCAAGTCGCTTCAGTTGTGTCCGACTTTGTACGATGCTATGGACTGTAGCCCACCAGGCTCCTCTGTCCCTGGAATTCTCCAAGCAAGAATACTGGAGTAGGTTGTCATGCCCTCCTCCAGGGGATCTTCCCGATTCAGGGATCGAACCTAGGTCTCTTAAGTCTCCTGCATTGGCAGGCAGGTTCTTTACCACTAGTACCACCTGGGAAGCCCGGCTGAATGGCATAGAGCCATCTAAATAAAGCAAACCTCCCTCTTCTGCTAGCAGCTTCTATTTGGGATCCTGATTCTCAGTGCATGAATAGTGTGGCTTTTCCAGGACTCACATGATTCAGAAAGAGTAACTATTCTCTGTAATCACAGACACAGTGAGAAGGCCTCTTGGGATTGTAACCCGCACAGCTATGGGTCTGGGAAATATTGTTTTCTGACTGTTTCCAGCTAAGGCCTTAAGCCTGCGTCACCTTTGGGACTTATATGCAAAGGATCACTCTCCAGTCACGGGTTCAGGCATCTCATCTCTGGAACGTCTCAAAGGTAAAGTTGGAAATACTTAGATCCGGAAGAAAAGCATACCATGCCTTGGCAGGGCCTCTCCCACCCAGATTTCAACTAAGGCATTAGGCCTTCCCCAGCTGGTGCCATGATCCCAAATACATTAGGGGTCTCTAGCTTACAGCAGTATGAACTTTTCTAGAATTGCACACACACACACACACACACACACATTTTATTTACATAAGGGGAAGGCAAAAGCTATCAGGATAGTTGCCTGTATGTTCATTATGACTTTTGATTTAGTGGTAAGATTACAGGTGTTGTTTTTTTTTTTTTCTTTCTTTCTGTTTATTTCTATTTCTTACGTTTTCAACAATAAACAGATTGTATTTTGTGTAGTTAAAGTTCAACAAGCATGAAGAAGAGAAAAGAGGAGAGATAGGGAGTTCAAATCCTAAAACTGAGTTAAGATTTATACATGAGTGTAGAGCAGCCATAGAGACACAGACATAGAGAACAAACTTGTGGAACAGTGGGAGAAGAGGGTGGGATGAACTGAAAGAGTGGCATTGAAACATAGACGTTATCATACGTAAAACAGACAGCCAGTGGGAATTGGCGGTACGATACAGTGAGCTCAGCCCAGCGCTCTGTGACTACCGAGAGGGCTGGGCTGGAGTGAGACGTGGGAGGGAGGCTCAGGAGGGAAAGTACATACGCATACCTGTGGCTGATTTACTTTGTTGTATGGCAGAAACCCAACACAACATCGTAAAGCAATTCTCCAATTAAAAAAAAGTTTATTTGATAATGGAAAAGGAAAAAAAAAAAAGATTTACACATGAGCACTAGAGTAACATGAATGAGTCTCCTAAACCAATAAACTCAGCCAAAATCTTACTGTTTCATTTGTTGAGAACTTCAGAATTATAATAGGCTCAAAGTTGCCCTGGAATCACCCCCTTAATTATGCACCAATATTTCCCTCAAAAACATATTTTAATAAGCTTGTCTCTATTTTCATGCCAATAGTGTTGGCCTGAGTGTTTCCATTCTGTGGAACTTCACTGAGGATTCTTGGAAGCATTATAAACAGTCATCACTATATCTCCCATAGAGAAGCCTTTTTTATTCTCTTTTCCACTCTTCAATAATCTGGAGAATATTACAGGCCTTTTGTCCTCAGATAGAAATCATTTATCATGTTGCAGAACAACTAGCCATACCTCACTCAATCTAAAGTTTGGAAACTGACCTGAAATTCAGGCCTCATTTTTCCTTCCATCCAAACTTCAGGGACAGCCTCAGATCACTGAGAGATTTTTTTTTCCCCTTCTTATTTCAAAGAAGTTTATCATCGTTTGCCAAAGCTAATGGCTTCCCAGGTGAGGCTAGTGGTAAAGAATCCACCTGCCAATGCAGGAGACATAAGAGAAGCCGGTTCAATCCCTAGGTTGGGAAGATCCTCTGGAGGAGGGCTTGGCAACCCGCTCCAGTATTCTTGCCTGAAGAATCCTATGGACAGAGGAGCCAGGTGGGCTACAGTCCACAGAGTTGCACAGAGTTGGCCAGGACTGAAGCAACTTAGCACACATGCCAAAGCTAATGTGTCTATGATGGAAACATATTATATTATAAATTCTCAGTCTAAATTTGCCTCATTGTTTGCAGAGACCAAAAAAAAAAAAATCAAGACGCCAAATAAGCTGCTATTCTGTACTAAAGGAAAATCTAAAACCAGTCTCTATTACTTTGCTCCATGTGGTTCTAAGAGGGAGAATGAAAAGTCCAGAAGAATAAGTATCTACAGAAGATGGGCATGAGAAAAGGTAGATCACTTTTCATGGTTTCTTTTAAGCAGCAAGAACTAGATGGAGGAAGTATGAGAGGAGACTTGATTCNGGAAAATCTAAAACCAGTCTCTATTACTTTGCTCCATGTGGTTCTAAGAGGGAGAATGAAAAGTCCAGAAGAATAAGTATCTACAGAAGATGGGCATGAGAAAAGGTAGATCACTTTTCATGGTTTCTTTTAAGCAGCAAGAACTAGATGGAGGAAGTATGAGAGGAGACTTGATTCAAATGTGGTTGAAAATCCCACCATACATTAGCCTTACGATCTTGAAGAAACTACTTCATCTCTCTGCCTTGATTTTCTCATCTATAAAAAGGGAATTCTATTAAAATCCTTTTACATTGGCTAGTGTAGGATTTTATTTTAATTTTCAGTTTTTGCCTCTTTATATGGAACGCTGTGTAGAATGAGGTATCATGCTTAAAAATTATAAATTAGTATTGAAATTTAAGATGGTGTGCTTTTGAGCTTGTATATCACTGCTTTGTTATTTGAGGTACTGAAACATCTGTGTTAAAATTTTAAATGTAATATATTAAAAAGGGGGGAGTTCTAATAACATCTGTTTCATAGTTCTGTTCCCTTCTGTTTGCTTGTACATCTTTGTTTTGTTCTGTTTTATTTTTGAGGGTACAGTAAGATATATCACATAGAGCACCAGCACCATGTCCAGAACATAACTCTCAATACACCTTGGTCTTTCAGACTTTATCTGAGAAATACTTTCAGCCATTGTGGAGTAACAGGGACCATATTTACCCTTCTGCCTGGACAACCTAAAAGCCAGACAAAGTCTATGAAGCAAAAATTTTCCAGACATTGGACACAAGGCAACAAA
>SJYA01000967.1:835213-924002 GCA_006410615.1 Neotragus moschatus | reverse complement strand
GTTGTTATTGATTATCTAGCGAATACATGATAGAGAATATCTTAAAGCTGACTAAACTTTAAAATTATGTCTAAGACCATGACTCTGAACAGTACAAAACAGTAGAAAAACAGTACAAAAAACTGAGGAACTACTATTTCAGTATTCAACAGATTCAGCTGAAAATTCACTCACATCACTGAAGAACATGCTATGTTTTGGCACTTCATTTTTTCACTTTCATCTTATTTACTTATAGAAACAATAGCAGTCAAGATTCATGCCACAATACATTCATTTGTTAATTACAACCACAGGTTGGCTATGAATACACAAGTTCATCAAAAGCAATGAAAGCATTCAGTGAGAATCAATTGATTATATGGAATCTATAATAAGGAATATAGGATACTTTATTATTTGTAAATTGTGTGCCACACATACTTTCTGTTAGTAAAATCTATGCTAATGCATATGAGTTCAGTTCAGTTCAGTTCCTCAGTCATGTCTGACTCTTTGCGACCCCATGAATCGCAACATGCCAAGCCTCCCTGTCCATCACCAACTCCTGGAGTTCACTCAGACTCACGCCCATCGAGTCAGTGANGAGCTTCTTCAACCAAGAGCGAAAAGAAAGTAAAATAACTAAACTTCAAAGTTGTAGACACTTTTTTGAGATTTCCCCGCTAGTTTCTTAGACCTCTTACTGAATTTCACAAATCTTATTTCTGTTTCAGTTTTTTTATGTATCCTGCTGAATTTTTAGTCTTACAACATTTTCATAAAATGAATTAAAACTGTTAAAACTCCATGTGTGCAGGTTTGCTGAGTCACCTCAGTCTTGTCCAACTCTTTGCAACTCATGGACTGTAGCCCACCAGGCTCCTCTGTTGATGGGGTTCTCCAGGCAAGAATACTGGAGCGGGTTGCATGCCGCCCTTTAGGGGATCTTCCCAACCCAGGAACTGAACCTGCGTCTCTTACATCTCCTGCCCTGACAGGTGGATCCTTAACCAGTAGCACCACCTGGGAAGCCCTAACAACTTCATAGTGTGTACTGTATTTCTTTTTATTGGTATATTCCTCATAGATAAGAGCGAAATATTCAGGACATTAATCTGTTCCGCTCTTTTTCTGTTTCCCCCCTCTTTCAGCCCCTGTCCTCTTTTCTTTTTGGCAAATATTAAACAATCAGTGTCAAAAGTCACTGGCAGGCAAATAAGGACATAAAGTAATTGTTATTTTTTTCAAACAATTGTTTCATGCCAGAATCCATATGAAAATGATTGGTTAACTATTGCTAATCTTATTAAATGAAAAAAGAAAGGATATTGAAAGCACCACACATAAAAAATAAATTATTAAATCTCATTCATAGTACAATGAAATCTACACAATTCAGCTGAAAAACATTTGCCAATGATGGCTGCCTCATTGTGAGCAGATGTTGTTGCCTTCAAAGAATTTTTGACAACAATGGATCAAGAGCTTTCCAAATATCATTTAAATGTATGTATGTATATTTATGTATTACCCAACAGTCCAGTGGCATAGATCCACTTTTTATCTGAGATTCAATTTCTTTTTGCTTGCCTTGACCTGTCTAATAAGTTTCAAGTAATAGTGACCTTTATCACATCCCCAAACTGAAAGGATTTGGCAAGAAATAAATAAAACTGATTTTTCTCTTCATTCACTCATCAGGATTATTATGTGCTATTTGTTTGATTCTTTATTTCTTTGGCTTAAAATCTGTTTTATTGGAAAGGCATATGTGATGTAGAGAAATTTAGGCCAGGATTATTTCCTGGCAATCAACAACCAAAAATGAGTACTAAACTTGTCGGTTGTTGAAGCCTTGAAGAGTATTTGGGGAAAAGAGTATTTCTCTCTCTCTCTTCATTTGCAATGGAAAATCAAAAGTGGATTCTAGAGGAATCCTCTCTTATTGACACGTTTTTATTTTCTCTGTACATTTCAGCAGAGATGGACAATACGCTGAATTTTGTAAAGGGAAAATTTCTAGTTTATTTTTTTAAGTGGGTTTATANGCTTGATTCTTTATTTCTTTGGCTCAAAATCTGTTTTATTGGAAAGACATATGTGATGTAGAGAAACTTAGGCCAGGATTACTTCCTGGCAATCAACAACCAAAAATGAATACTAAACTTGTCGGCTGTTGAAGCCTTGAAGAGTATTTGGAGGAAAGAGTATTTCTCTCTCTCTCTCTCTTCATTTGCAATGGAAAATCAAAAGTGGATTCTAGAGGAATCATCTCTTATTGACACTTACGTTTTTATTTTCTCTGTACATTTCAGCAGAGATGGACAATACGCTGAGTTTTGTAAAGGGAAAATTTCTAGTTTATTTTCTTAAGTGGGTTTATACTTCATAAACAGCCCCCTCTTTTCTTTTAAGAAAATTAATATTGTTGGCTTTTCCAGATGTAAGATATCATACAAGTTTATTTTGTACATGAGTTGTTTCTAAAACCTAGTTTCTCTAACTTGGTTCCAGAGCCAGCTTCATGGGTGTGTGATCTGTCCAATTACACAGGCCCCTCCCCTTGAAGGGCCCATACTGGAAATAATGGTCTGCTATCACCATCTTAGAACTCAATAATTAGGACAAGGGAACTCACATTTTCATCTTGAACTGAATCCCTCCAAATTTCATAGCAGACCCGCTCAGTTCATGTAAGCAACCATCAAAGTCCTAGTGAAAGAGTCTCCTGGGCCTTATGGAATATAATAGAGGACATTTATTGAGCATTAGGGGCTGTTGTAAGAACTTTATGGGTATTAATTAATTGAAGCCTTAAAAAAACCTCTACTAGGTAAGTGTGATCATTAACCTCATTTTACAGATGCAGAAATTGAAACACAGAGGTTAATGAAAGGAATCACTCACTCAGCAAATTGAGGGGCCAGAATTAGATCCCAGACAGCCTGACTCCAGAGCCTGCTATGTTAAAAGTAGTGAGGGCAGTTAAAGATCCTTTCAGAATCACGTGGCTCACCCCCAGAAACCTGGAGATCCCATCTTGTTTTGTGCCTCTCTGTCCCATTTCCCTTGTTTTAGACTTTGTCTGGGTAACTGGTATACTGTAGATATTTGGTTTAGCGGAATTTATAGGCTGCCCCCATTGCTTTGATCTGTGAAGTGTCTCACCTGCAAGTACCTCCACAGACCTAAGGATCACATTCTAATTCTTCTGGAAACATCCATATTACCTTCAATGCATCTGGGGTGTGTAAAGCTGACTTCCTAATTCATATATTTGCTAACCCTGAAGATATTCTTACTTTTTACTTATTTAAGGAAGACTCAGTTCTTTGGCTGAACTAAAAATGCATTTTGCCCCATTAAACTTGCTTCAGCAGGCTTCTAATTAGTTTGTCTTCTGTCAGCAATGGGAAACCAGCTTCTGGATGCTAATATTTTTCAGGCAGGGAAGGTAATAAAATCTGGCAGTCAGCAACTATGAATAAAAACAAAGAAAGCAGAAATGAATTACCATTTTGTGAGACATGGCAACTCAAGGCCAAAACATCTATGTAGTAAGTGATTTATTTAAAAACACTTGATGGTGAAGAACATGGAAGCCTGACGGGCTGCATTCCACGGGGTCACAAAGAGTCGTACATGACTGAGTGATTGAACTCAACTGATTTTTAAACAAAGAATAACATAAATACCTTACTGGAGGGAACATGACTGAAAGCGATTTTAAGGATTGCCAACATAGGCCCAGAGAAGACAGTAAAAAGAATTTAGCTTGGTGGCTATGAGCTCTATAGCTTGAAGACCTGGCTTTAAATCCTGCCTGTAGCACTTAAATCCTATGCACCCCAGTGGCTCAGAAGGTAAAGAATCTACTTGCAATACAAGAGACCCAGGTTCAATCCCTGGATCAGGAAGATTCTCTGGTGAAGGGAATGGCACCCACTGCAGTATTCTTGCCTGGCGAATCCCATGGACAGAAGAGCGGTAGGCTGCAGTCCATGGGGTTGCAAAGAGTTGGACATGATTGAGCAAACTTCCACTTTACTTTTACTACTACTTAATAGAAAGTGAGATCTTGAGCAAGGTCTTCTTACACATAAAACAAACACCCACTATGTGCCAAGTGTGCTAGATTCTGGATACATAGAATATAGAAGCGTTGGGGAAAAAACAACCACAACATGAAGCCTGCTTTTAAGCCACCTCTATCTAGAGCGATACTGCTGATACACAATGATACTACTGATAATAGTAGAATAGTACTATTGCACCTTTATACAATGAGTGTAGAAGACAGTGCTTTCCAGCATCACTCAATTTTCCACCTCTCTGAGGACCTGGTTATAACCTTACCAAGGGCCAATAGAATGATTTACACTAGGATATCCATTTCTAACTTCTGAGTGTTCACTTCCAGTTACAGACAGAGTGCACTCTTTCCATAAGCATTTCTCAGGAAAGGAGACTCTGCTTCTTTCCAATATGCTCTGCAAAACGTTGACTATAGCTCCCTGATGCTGCAACTCAATGTACCTCTGGTCTGCCTGTTACTGTGTCTGGGCTCCCTCTTCAGGGAGCAGCTCCAGCATCCTACAAAGATGGGAAGGTGCATCCTTTATTGGCAAGAGTCACTTTCCACTCAGTCCAAGCTAAAGACAATGCTGCACTGTGAAAACATGCATCACTCTTCATCAATGCCTAAAACATCCCCCCATATATACACACTGTCCCTTAGCACCTGTGTTTTCTTGTTGTTTAGTTACTAAGTCATGTCCAGCTCTTTTGCAACCCCATGGACTGTAACCCTCCATGGCTGCAGGGGATCTTCTCAACCGAGGGATCCAACTCATGTCTCCTGCATTGGCAGGAGTATTCTTTACCACTGAGCCAACTGGGAAGCCCAGCAATTACATATATGATACCCAATATTAGGTAGATGCATACTCCCCAGAAATTTAAGATACTGCATGCACACATGAAATCTCGGAAAGACATCTCCCTGAAACATCTATTCACTCAAAGATCTGGGAGGGAAACATACATTTGGTATTTTAGATTCTTATGTATATGAATTTGAGTTATCAAAATCTGACATAAAGAGAGTAGAAAAATTAACAGATGTTGGACTTCCCTAGTAGCTCAGCTGGTAAAGAACCTACCTACAATGCAGGAGACACTGGTTAGATTCCTAGGTCAGGAAGATCCACTGGAGATGGGATAGCTACTCACTCCAGTGTTCTTGGGCTTCCCTGGTGGCTCAGATGGGAAAGAATCCACCTGCAATGAGGGAAACCTGGGTTTGATTCCTGGGTTGGGAAGATCCCCTGGAGGAGGGAAAGTCTATCCAGTCCAGTATTCTTGCCTGGAGAATCCTCGTGAACAGAGGAGCCTGAGGAGCTACAGTCCATGAGGTCTCAAGGTGCTGGACATGTCTGTCTGAGCAACCAAGCACGGCACAACACAGCAACCTGATGCGTGAGCTTCCCAGTGGCTCAGCACCAGGGAGAAGGAAATGGCAATTCGCTTTAGTATTTTTGCCTGGGAAATCCCATGGACGGAAGAGACTGGCAGGCTACANTCTGAGCAACCAAGCACGGCACAACACAGCAACCTGATGCGTGAGCTTCCCAGTGGCTCAGCACCAGGGAGAAGGAAATGGCAATTCGCTTTAGTATTTTTGCCTGGGAAATCCCATGGACGGAAGAGACTGGCAGGCTACAGTCCACGGGGTCACAAACGAGTCAGACACAACTTAGCAACTAAACGACAACAACGCTTTGATGTATAGTATTGGTTCTCTTCTGTTCAATCCCGTTTTCCAAATTTATAGACTTAACATAAGACATCATCCACTGACCAGAAGGACAAGTAGGAATTGTTCTGTGGCCCCTAAGGTAAACCTGGAGCTCTCAAATTTTTATACTTTCAGCTACCTTTCCAGACTAGGCAAGCTTGATAGGGTAGGATCTCATGTTAATTCTTTCTTATGTTATTACATTTCCATGAAGAATGTGAGGAAAACGCTGCTCCAAGTTATCCTATGCACTTTGAGTATTACTGATTCTCATAATACCAAATAAGTTAAAAACTAAATTTTAATCTAAAGGAAACTCCAGGAGCCATCCCATCTTGGGGTCTTCAAGCTCTACTGAGGGGTCACAGCAGAAGTTAAGGTGAGACCAAGAGGGAACAGCTTGGCCTCCGCCCTCAGCTCCTCTGCCAAAATCTTTTTCCCCCATCAATAGGGTCCCTTTTGATCCTATTTTTATTTGCCTAGGATTTCCAAATAGGCTTTCAGGGACTTTCCTGGCAGTCCAGTGCATGGGGTGTGAGTTTAAACCCTAGTTGGGAAACTAAGATCCCATATGCTGNCCGCCCTCAGCTCCTCTGCCAAAATCTTTTTCCCCCATCAATAGGGTCCCTTTTGATCCTATTTTTATTTGCCTAGGATTTCCAAATAGGCTTTCAGGGACTTTCCTGGCAGTCCAGTGCATGGGGTGTGAGTTTAAACCCTAGTTGGGAAACTAAGATCCCATATGCTGTGCATTGCAGCCAAAATATTTTTAAAGAATAAATGACTAAAATGTGAAACAGAGATTAAAAAAAAAAAAAAACAATCAGCTCCAAGTAGGATTTCATTTGAAGAAAATGTCCTAGAAAAAAAGGAGCTGAAAGTAGTTAATGTGATTCAACATTCTTATTTTTTTAATATTATCAAATTCATATTATACCCCAACTCAGTCTCACCCACTCTGGCCTGAAGCCATGCATGCTAAGTCACTTCAGTCATATCCGACTCTTTGTGACCCCATGTAGCCCGCCAGGCTCCTCTGTCCACAGGATTCTCCAGGCAAGAATACTGGAGTGGGTTGACATTTCCTTCTCCAAGGAATCTTCCCGACCCAGGGATGGAACCCATGTCTCTTATATCTCCTGCATTTGCAAGCAGGTTCTTTACCATTAGTGCCACCTGGAAAGCCCCAACCTCAAGCCAGTGAGCCTCTAAGCACAGGAACCCAGAGCAAATCCTGATACAGAGTGGTAGGCAAGAATTTCCAGTCTCATTTACAGAACTGTCACCAGGATTCTTCAACCAAGCATTATGGCTTACTAGCAAATTGAGTGAATTTAAGAAAATATTGATTCTTATTCATTTGTTTCCATTCATGTATGATTTTCCAGCATTAGGAAACAGTAGATGTGAGTCTTTTTTCCTATAGGGAGCAGGCAACACCTTCTTACCTTTTCACTTCAGAGCCTAGACTCAGAGGAAATATGATAAAATGGATGTTTCCTTAAACTCCAGTCATTCATATACCATTTTTATGATTTTCATTATATCTGCATATAAATTGCTCTTTCATTTACCTAATATTTTTCTTTACATCTATGTTAGCCATGCCTTAATCAATGACATCCATTAAATCATGAAAAGTCTTTTTACTAATACATGTTGAAATAAACACAAAATCATTAAAATAAAAAAATTGCATCTGGGCCAAATCATCTCATGTTATGGGGGTTTTATTGTTGTTTGGAAAGCAGTGATCTAATTCAGCCATTCAGCAGACAGCTACTGAATCTCCCACTCTCTTCCATATACTGTGCTAGGTGTTAGGAAACATACACCTTTGAAGGGAATATGGTTCATGTCATTTCTCAAAATTATCCAACCAGGGAACACTTTCTTGAGAATCGGTTCATCTAACTGTCCTATGGAATATGCTTTGGAAAACATTATTCTAGAAATACCCTGCAATGACATAGTAGTCAGGATTGAAACTCTTTGGAGCAGGGGGAGAGGCAGCAACGTTGGCACTTCATCTTGGCCTCTGGCTGGGAGAAAACCTTCCTACAGTTGGCTCCTGAGCACTGGAGAAACAAAACTGCATTGAGAGTTATCACCTCTTGGGCAGAATTTAAGAAGTGAAGTAAGATAAACAGAAAAGTGCGGGGGTATTCAACACAACCAGAGCACCTTGAAAGATGGAAGGAGCTTCTGCTCACTCCAAGGAGTCTCCCACCAATGGGGGTCAAGAAAGGACAGATGGCATAGGGTTGCCAGCTACACAGTGGTGCAGTGGGAGACCCAACACTTAGGTTCAGCAGCTAATGCTAGGCTTCTTCTCTTGGAGCATTTGAAATACTGAGTCCATGAAGATGATGCTAAATATTTTCTTAGGGCTAAGACTATAAATTCAATTGTAAAACTGGAACATTTTCAACCCTATTTCTCCATAATGTGGGTGTCTGGGTTTTTTTAAGTACTTTTCCAGTAAATTGCACACTGCTTGCCCACAGAAGTAAACAGCAGCCCAAGGGCAGATGATGAACCCTATAGCTTTCGGTGCCTAAGTCATAAGAACATTTCTCCCTCGAATATCACTGAATTTCCACAGCCAAGTTGAGCACCATATGTGTGCCATATTGATTCCCTGGGCAGCTGTTACTCTTATTCCCCCCCAACAAATGTTATGAGTCATGTATGGGTGACTCGGGGCTTCATAAATTGTGGTAAATGAAATAAAATTTTCTTTTTTTCCTATGTGATTGAGCAACAAAACCCACTGCTCTTGATAGCACCAGATGAGAGCTGTTAACATATGTTCACAGGGCCTGGGATAGGCTTATAGGTCCCTTTCAGAACATCTCCCATATTTTAAGGTCCATGTCTCTCCAATGCAGACTTAGGTACCAGACTTGAGTGATTTTTGTATTCCCTTGGTCTCTCTGCATTAAAATTTTAGGCTCTGGTCAAGTTTAACTTTCCAATCCAAACCTCTAGTTAGATTTATAAAAAAGACCAAGTTATATCTTTGACCAAGATATAGCCAACCAAATCTGGGGAAAGGGTCTGAGGATGGATGAAGGGTGATGTCATTGAGATGAGTGAGAAGAAAATTTTCATGATCATCAATTTGGTGGACTGAATGGAAACAAAACAGCTGTGGTTATTCTTCTTCAGGCATCCAGACCCTTGGCAATGCAATGCTGAAGCTCCTACCATCAAGAGATGCAGCCTGTTTCTCCGTCCTTGGATGTGGCTTGGCTTTGTAATTTGCTTTGGCCAACAGAAGTGGAGGAAGTAATAACGTTCAAGGACTTGCACTCTCCCCTTCTCCTTGACCTTGGCTCCACCATGTGAACAAACTTGGATGAGCCTGCTAGAGAATGAAAGACCACATGGTCCATGGTCAGCTGACTGGACTGTATCAGCTGTGATCCCTGCTGGTACCTATAATACACGTGGTAGCTGATCCAAGAGCCCCATGTTACAAAGTTTCACCATGATGAGCTTTTAAAAAAAGAAAAAAATATATTATTTATTTATTTGGCTTCATTTGGGTCTTAGTTGCATCACATAGGATCTTCACTGCAGCATGCAGGGCCTTTTGTTGTGGCACAAGGACTCTCTAGTTATGACACAAGAGCTCAGTTACCCCTCAGAATGTGGGATCTTAGTTCACCAGTCAAGGATTGAACCTGCGTCCCTTGCATTGGAGAGCGAAATCTTAACCACTGGACCACCAGGGAAGTCCCCAGGAAGAGTTTGTTGATTTGCAGCTGACTGTAAGGGCATGAGCCACCCTGATCCAAATCATCAGAACCACAAAGCTGCCCCCCATTAACTTGGGAGCAATAATATGTAGTTATTGCCTTAAACCATGAAATTGGGGGGTGGCTTGGTATACAGCAGCAACTACCTAGTATAAACATACAGACCATATTTATCTTCATCAATAATCATCATTCATTTTGACATTTTTCCCCATATACCTTCTCACTCATCCCCAGTTTCCCCTTATTACTAACATCTGACATTAGTGTGGTGCATTTGTTACAACTGATGTGTAATGTTCAGTTCAGTTCAGTTCAGTCACTCAGTCATGTCCAACTCTTTGTGACCCCATGAAGCAGCACACCTGGCCTCCCTATCCATCATCAACTCCCAGAGTTCACACAAACCCATGTCCATTGAGTTGGTGATACCATCCAACCATCTCATTCTCTGTCATCCCCTTCTCCTCCTGCCTCAATCTTTCCCAGCATCAGGGTCTTTTCAAATGAGTCAGCTCTTCGTATCAGGTGGCCAAAGTATTGGAGTTTCAGCTTCAGGATCAGTCCTTCCAATGACTATTCAGGACTGATTTCCTTTAAGAGCTAATATTAATACATAATCATTAATTAAAATCCATAGTTACATTAAGATTCACTGCATTAGACCTTCTACTAGTTTTGACAAATGTATGATGACATTTATTTCCCATTATAGTATCAAACAGAATAGTTTCACTGCCCTAAAAAGTCCCTGTGCTCCAATTCATTCCTTCTTTCCTCCCCCTGGTCTCTGGCAACCACTGACCTTTTTACAGTCTCCATACTTTTGTCTTTTCCAGAATGTCGTGTAGTTAGAATCATACAGTACGTAGCCTTTTCAGACAGACTCATTGTAGCATTTTTCATTTGTTTGCAATGTGCTACTTTTCCTAAATGATCTCATTTAACCCCATAGGGTGCTATCATTATGCTTAGCTTACAGAGGAGAGAACTGAATTCCTAAAAGACGTTAATTGGCCCAAGGACACACAGTTAATGAGTGCTAAGTCTTGAGAAACTCAGGCCTTTCTAATTTTAGAGTTAAAGCTCTTAATTATCACAGGAAAAGTTGCAAAGTGGTGATCCAGAGGTTGCATTCACCTTGCAGTTTTGTTTCATTTGGTTCACCTGCTATTTTAAATACCAGAAAATTTCAACTTTTCTTTTAAAAATTGTAGGGTGTGGCCGTTTAAGTTCTCACACTGCAGTTGTCTTAGTCAACTTGGCTGTTATAACAAAACAGCAGGGACTGGGTGGTTTAAACAATGTTTATATCTCACTGTTTCGGAGGCTAGAAGTCTGAGATCAAGGTGCTGATAAACTAAGAAGCGGGAGTTTGCCTCCTTGAAAGGAGGATGGACTGGCTGAAGGAGTGATACTCTTACTCAATGAAAAACACCATGGTGGACTCTGATCCTGAGAAAGTGGGTCTGGAGGCGCATTGAAAATAGGGGCTAGAGAGAACACAGCTAGAGGAGTATGGAGTCCTTGTAGGCAACTCAGGCCTTATGGGAATCAAGGAAGAGAGGGGAGATTAAGAGAGAAGAGCTAGCAAAGTGTCATGAAGCCTGGATGTTATACGGCGTGACAGGCTAGTGAGATGTGCTGGTGGTAACAAGTGTCTTAAAACATCCAAGTGTTGGCAAGGATGGGGAGAAATGAAAACCTTTGCACACTTTAATGGGAACTCAGGATGTTGAAGTGACTATAGAAAGCGATATGGAAGTTCTCAAAAATATATAGAGACAACCCTAATGGCCAGATGAATATATAAAGAAAATGTGAGATACATATTTGTGTGTGTGTGTGTGTATATATATATATATATATATATGTGGGGGAGGGGTGGTGGCTTCCCAGGCAGCACTAGTGGTAAAGAACCCACCTGCCAAGACAGGAGATATAAGAGATGTGGGTTCAATCCCTGAGTCAGGAAAATTCCCTGGAAGAGCACATGGCAACCCACTCCAATATTCTTATCTAGAGAATCCCACAGACAGAGGAGCCTGGCGGGCTACAGTTCATAGGGTCGCAAAGAGTTGAACATGACTAAAGAGAGAGAGAATACAAAATATTATTCAGCCTTTTACAAAAGAGGAAACATCATCATTTGTAACAACATGGATGAAACTAGAGGACAATACATTAAGTAAAATAAGGCAATCATAGGAAAAGTGTGCACACCACCTAAATGAAAAGTGTTAGTCCCTCAGTCGTGTCTAACTCTTTGTGACTCTGTGGACTGTAGCCCACCTGGCTCCTCCATCCATAAGATTCTCCAGTCAAGAATACTTGGAGTGGGTAGCCTATCCCTTCTTCAGGGGATCTTCCCAAGCCAGGAATCAAATGGGTCTCCTGCATTGCAGGTGGATTCTTACCAGCTGAGCTACCAGGGAAGTCCCACCTAAATGAGGTATTTAAGAATAGTCAATCTCGTAAATCAACTGTACTCCAAGAAAAAAATTTTTTAAATAAGAATATTAAATGGTCAAACTTATCGAAATCAAGAATAAGATGGTTGTTGTCAGGGGCTAGGGAAGAGAAAAATGGGGAATTGTTTTTCAAAATGTATAAAGTTTCTGTTACACAAGATGAATAAGTTTTAGAGATCTGCTGTGTAATACAGTACCTATAGCTAACAACACGGTACCATGTACTTAAAATATGTTAATAGGATAGATCTCATGAAGTGTTCTTACTGGAAAAAACAATGCAAAAAGAACACAGGAAATTTTGGGAGGTAAGGTATATGTTTAGTCCCTTGGAATGATATTACAAGTGTATGCATGTGTCCAAAGTCATCAAGATATAGACGTTAAATGTATATAATTTTTGTGTATCAATTTATCTCAATAAAGTTAAAAAAAAATAAAACTATTTGATATGCAATTGTACACTGATTACTGTGTTATGTGCTGTTGTGACGCTCTCACATACTAATTCATAGACCTTTAGTACTTCCCTGAAGGGACAATGGATAAGAATCTTCCTGCCAGTTCAGGGACATGGTTCAATCCCTGGTCCAGGAAGAGTTCACATGCCTCAGGAAACTAAAGCTTGTGTACCGCAACTCCTGAGCCCCTGTACCGCAATTACGGAAGCACATGCCCCTGGAGCCTGTGTTCTGCCATGAGAGAAGACAGCAATGAGAAGCCCATGCACTGTGATTAGAGAGCAACCCCAGTTCACCACCACTGGAGAAAGCCCTTGCACAGCAACGAAGACTCAGCGCAACCAAAAACAAATAAAAAAAAAAAAAAAAAAACTTTTACTATAGTTCACAGTTGTGTATTCACAAGCATTTGCAAGAGCGCAGTCAAGAAGATTCTAAGTTTGGAGTAGTACGGGGCAAAGAAAATTGAAACACCACCAAGATTCAGAATGTAAAACAAGACCTCTGAGGACACAGGAAATAGCAATGAATTTCAGAATCTTGAGTGGACACTGAACTTAACTTGAGGTCTTTATTTGTAGGTTAGGCCACTCCTGTCTAGATCATAAGGGCTCAGGGGACCTCAGATGATATCTGAGTTACACAACCATTATGTTTAAAGAATTTCCCACTGAAATCTCCCAGCTGGTTCCATTTGCCCTGCCCCAGGCAAACACAAACCACAGGTATTTGACGCTAGTTGGGGAACAGGGTGTCCAGACAGAATGAATGTGTGGGCCTTGAGAGTGTATTTTCCCAACAACCTCTGCAACTAAAGGAATTTGTCATTCAAGATTTGAGTAAGTAGTTGTATGAGATAAGGTGGAATCTGTTTGAGGTTTCTAGATGAAGTATAAATAACATAAATCCTCAAATAGCACTAAACTTTTTACATTTTAAAAGTATGTCTTCAGAGAACAGGGTATTTTGCCATCTTGACCTGGTGGAAATTTTTATCTCAAGCTCTTGATATTAAGGACTATTTCTTGATATGATTTAATCAGCATGATATAAATATTGATAAATTTCCATAAACCATGTTTCAGAAAACATAATTGAGCCAACATAACAGAAATTATATTCAGCTGTGAGTAAACAGATACCTGGAAAAAAACAGTATATTGATCACACAATGAATTCTACTGTGTAAAAGAAGTCTAGAGTCAGGCCCTCCAGGTGTCACACTGTGAGGCAGTTTATCACTTCCATATAAACACAGGAGCTTGCTTTGCATATCAGATTAAGAAGAGGCCATTTGTGACTTCACTGGAACTGCTGAACACTTGAATAATCTAAGGGTCCTAGTGTTCTGCTTCCTTCCATAGTTGCTGTCTCGTGAGTCTCACTCAAGGTAGTTCTGGAGACATTATCACCTCCTTTGCACACATCTGGAAAGATGGAAGATGTGGGTCATAAACTAGGAAGTGGCAGTTCTCTTTCCACTGAGCAAATGAATATGAAAAGCTCCAGATTCACCACCAAAGATTGAAAAAAAAGCTTTTCTAGGACAATGGTCTCTCTTCATGGGCACTGCTCTGTAGACACACTTGAGGTTCCTTGCTTCGACCAAAGAGTAAGTCTCTGGGCAGAGAACCCTACCATCACCACCACCAAGGTCTGGGAGAAACAACCCAGCTGCCCTGTGTTTCAGGGTTCTGTTTCCCCCTAAGCCTCCATAACTCTATTAAAACTCCAGACCCCACTTCTCATTTCATTGTGTGCCAAGAACAATTTATTTGCAGCTTTCTCAACTCCCACAAGGTCTCACTGGAGCTCTGTTCATCTGATTTAATTAAAAATCTTGAAAAACTCATATACAGTACTTGATCTATAACAATACTCATTGTTCTCTCACTAAGTTGCTGGAAAACCCTTTGTAAACCCAGTGAACTCAACAGACTGCAGATCTAACCATATGACCATCCAAAAATTGATTTCTCATTTCCTAAACTAGTTCTGTAGCCAGGTTCAGGGTCACAGGAAACCCCAAGATCTCATGCAACCCAGGGCCCAAAGATGTGAGCCGTGTCCCCTTTAAGATGGACTGGAAACCTAGCCTGGAGATGATGTTTCTAAATCAGATTCTCTCAGTCTGTGGGATCCAGCTGGTCGGATTTCAAGAGGATGACTTCTCGGGGCCTTCAGATCTTATTTCACATCAAGCGAAGTCTGGTCTTGATTAACGTTGCAGCGAGGAAAGCATATGGCAGTCAGAGAGGCAGAGGCTGGGTAATCAGGCCCTGCAGGTTCACACTGCAGAAAGTAAGAGCCGTAAAAACGGTCTGCCGTTCGCTGAAGCTGGGCTCCAAATGAAACACGAGCTCGCACTTTCCCCATGTTTATATATTTGAGTTAATTGAGTTTTTAATTAGAAGAGTGAGTCGAGCCAGGAGAGGGATTTAGTGAGCTCAGTATTAAAATAACACATTGCTGAGGCCCGTTTTCTCCAACTCTGACAGAATAACTGTGGGGACTCTTTGCTGTCATATATCTTCATAGAAAAGATGAGGGGTGGTGGGTGGAGGGGGGGGTGTTGGTGCTGGAGCTGAGACCGGTCACAAGTTACTAAGCTTTTGCATCTGCAGAGTGGAAGGAATGATGCCTTCAGCTCTCAAATTCCATTAGGACTAGACAAAACACTGCTTCTAGGGAACACTGCAAGAACTAGCCGTACCAAGAGGAAACGGAGCCTCTCTTCCTTTCATCAAAGCTCCAGACCAGACCAGAAATTACACTGGTTACTTCTACAGACATAGCACGGGGAGAGCCTTTGCGCAGAGGTCTCATTACAGAAGGAATCAGTTCACAGGTCTTGTCCTAAATGTTCAGACTTCTTTATGCTGCAGGAGAAAACCTTGATGGGTGAAGTTCCCCAGCTTCATAAATTCTTTACTTTATATTATAATGGCATAGAATATGTCGATATAATAAAATAGGATTGCAGCGGGGTGCTCCTGTTATTTAAGATGTCTGCTTCTTTTCCTGCTAAAACAATGTGCTCTTCAGTCCCCTCTCTTATGCGCAATACTGAACTGCTACTTCTCAAAAATATTAAATCTTTCTAAAGAAACAGCAGTGATGTGTTTCCACCAAAGCTGGTAGGAGAACCAGGTCTGACCTGACCATCTATACACCCTACAGTGGGTTTTCCTTGGCTCACTGTCCTGTCTACACCGACAGCTTCTCACAAGTAAAGTCCCAGGATTCCTAGGAGTGCCCCTGCCTGGGACCTGAAAAGTAGAAAACTCAGAACCTGGGAATCAGGGAAAAGGGCCATAGCACTGAGGAGGAAGGGACGGGGCTGGAGCAGGGTGTGAGGAGACAGGATGCTGAGCATCATCAGCAAGAGAGGGCTTAACTTTTCCAGCTGCTTCTTCAATGTTCTATGGAGACTGGGGTTCTCAACACATTTATCTAGTACCTATTCTGCTTTGTTTCAAACTTAGTTCTTAGAAACNAAAGGGCCATAGCACTGAGGAGGAAGGGACGGGGCTGGAGCAGGGTGTGAGGAGACAGGATGCTGAGCATCGTCAGCAAGAGACGGCTTAACTTTTCCAGCTGCTTCTTCAATGTTCTATGGAGACTGGGGTTCTCAGCACGTTTATCTAGTACCTATTCTGCTTTGTTTCAGACTTAGTTCTTAGAAACTAAGAACTAAGAACCATTTTATCCATCAAAGTGAGTCTCTGGGAAGTTAAATGAATTGCCCAAGTTCACAAAGGAAACCACAGGCAGAGTAGGAATTCTCAGCCCCAAAGACCTGAAGCCTGGGCAGTAGTTCCACAGATCAAACAGCCTGCTCAGAGGGTCAAGGGTTGGTTTAGGGCTCAGGCAGTTCTGGGGGACAAGGGGAAGGGGAGGAGACAAGAAGGAATGGACAGTTTGGCTGCTGTCTCAGAGGGACCAGCAAATGATGAGACTTCCAGACCCACCCAGTAATCTGCCACTCCTCTTAGCCATGAGTTTTATCCTACCAATTTCACCCCTGTCCTGTGCCCCCCTTCAAATACATCTCTTTTATCCACTCTGAGCGCTCTGTCCCTTGTCCTGGATCCCAAAGGGAAGTCCCACCTGCTGGTTGGAAAGCCTTGTTGCAACAAAAGATTCTTCTTCGTTAGGCTGAAATCCCAGGAGAGAGAGAAGGGGGAAGATGGGAGAGGAGAGGAGATAAGGAATTCAGACTGATGCCATACTTCTTCAAGATGGCAGCTCAACAGGGGCTAACATCTGGGGGTAACTTCTTGTCTTCCTTCTGTACCTTCTTATTCCTGCTAGCTCTCCCTCCATGGCCCTGCATTCCTCAACAGAAACCCAGCCCTGCAGAGTCCCAGCTAGTGTCTGTCCCGCAGCCCCAACCTGAATGGAGGAGTGGCCACCTTGTGGATGAGACCATTCCTCTAACCCAGGGACATACCCTGTGGGGCAATGGTGGGAGCTCTCACCCACCCAGTGTCTCCAGGGTGGAGACTCATAGCCTTGGGGGAAAGTCTCCCACTTCCCTGAGATGTGGGGTTGAAAGCTAGAACACTCTCAAGCTCTCCGCTTGACTTCAAGGGGGAAAACACCTAAGATTTTTTTTTTCTCTCACAGGCATCATTGTACCCCACTTCTGAAGTTCTGGACTGAGAATTATTTTAAAACTGGCATCAGCTCAATTCTCATGCTACTCTACTTGAAGGTAAATATTTTACTTCATGAGGCATAAGTGATTGTTTTTTTTTCAAAGACAGCCTGGAAAGAGTCTCCCTGGACCCTTCCTCTCTGAGGCAGGGTCCCAGCAGTGTGACTTTGCATATTCAGAATAAAGTTGCCCGCAGCCAGGTCTCCAGCCTTCATCAGTATGTCTTTGCANGTAAATATTTTACTTCATGAGGCATAAGTGATTGTTTTTTTTTCAAAGACAGCCTGGAAAGAGTCTCCCTGGACCCTTCCTCTCTGAGGCAGGGTCCCAGCAGTGTGACTTTGCATATTCAGAATAAAGTTGCCCGCAGCCAGGTCTCCAGCCTTCATCAGTATGTCTTTGCATGTGGAACAGAATGTGTGTCTGTGTGCTTGTGTGCAATAGTCTTTCACTTGGGCTGGTTCTGGAATGCCCATCTGTTGGTTATATACTCGCAGAGAAAGGAGCCTAGTGCAAAAAAAAAAAAAAAAAAATCAGTGTCTACATGTCNCTTGCCTGGAGGATCCCAGGGACAGAGGAGCCTGGTGGGCTACAGTTCACGGGGTCGCACAGAGTCGGACACGACTGAGCGTCTTCACTCACTCACTCACTACCTATTATTGGAGTACAGAAAATCATTTCATATTCTCAGAGGCTTTTAAACTAATTTATTATTCTCCATTTAGAAAGTAAAAGACGGCATAATACATGCAATAAATTATTTCTGTAATATTCTGCTTGTAAATCATTAAAGCCAGACCTAGACTAGTTTTTCAAACTTGTCTGCTCGTGTTAAAATACAGATGCTCCTGGAGATTCTGATTCAGTGTGCATGGAGTGGCATCCAAGAATCTCTCTTTGNAGAAAGTAAAAGATGGCATAATACATGCAATAAATTATTTCTGTAATATTCTGCTTGTAAATCATTAAAGCCAGACCTAGACTAGTTTTTCAAACTTGTCTGCTCGTGTTAAAATACAGATGCTCCTGGAGATTCTGATTCAGTGTGCATGGAGTGGCATCCAAGAATCTCTCTTTGATAAGTTTGCCAAGCGAGTTTCATCATCAAACAAATTTGGGAAATATTAGTCAACATTTTTACTGAAGTGACTAAAGATGTAAGTCTAATCACTACTCGGACTTATTGGAAGTAAAGTATAATTTAAGAATCGTCATTTTTAACAACCCAAATATTCAAAACTTTAGAAAATAATTATTTAAACGTTTTTATAAGATGTATGCATTATATGAATCAGGATGCAAATTCATCTTTATAAGGTAAGTAGTTTGGTGTGTTCTAATTCTGAATAATATCCATTTGTCTCTTTCATCGATTCATAACTAAAGTTTAGGTGCCTGTTTGTAAGAAGTGTAAATGGATTTTCACTAGAGAGATTAACTTGGGAAACAAAACCCTGAAAAAGAAAACAAAAGAGAACAAGAGAGAGAAAACAGAAGTGAAGGTCAAGGTATAACATGCAAGGGATTAAAGGAGAAACGTGGAATGCTGGGAAAGCAACACTGACATAAACACTGAGTTCAAGGGACTCTTATTTTATGATGCAATTGATAGAAGGGTGACAAAAACAAGAGGAAAAGCTAAGCAAAAGTATAAAGATACAGACATAAATAAGCCTTCTATTCCATAGTAAATTTATGGGGTGAAAAGTCTGTTTATCTGTGGCAGAGTCAGAATTCTTCCCTCCCTTGTAAAAGCTGATAAAACCTAACTCCCAGTGGTCATGGCATCTGTGATTCTAGAAAACAGTAGGTCTTAGGAAGCATTTCCTGAAACAGGTCTTCCAGAACAGCACCTCTTCAAGAACTCCATGAAGAAAAAGGCTTTCATGGAAAAATAAATTTGGAGAATCTACACGACATTTAAGAGTCAAGGCGCTAAAGAATCCCAAAGAGACGATTTGTGTGAAGACCAGGGAACACGTTGCAGGGCTGGGTTCCCTGGTATAAGGAGATGGAAGCAGCCCCAGCACTCCAACACCAGAAGTCAATTGCAGAAGGGTTCACTTTATCCAGTGTCACTCAAGATCTTCTGACAACTAACCATCTTTTCCAAAATATACTTCACATCACATTGCAAGACATTATTTTGGTTGTTTCACTAAAATTATGGCTTAAACTATACTGAAATGAAGCTATAACATAACATACACATTTATCATATTTTCTGTTGCTCACCTAATAGGCGATGGAGTTAGCTGCCTGGCTGACATACTAATTGCCAGTGATATTATGGAAAGTATGATGTTCATTCTGGCAACCTTTAGGAGAAAAATTTTGAGCATGAAATTACCCAATCACATTGCATTTGAAAGAAGAAAATTCATTCCTGCCTCATTTTCAAGGCCTCTATTCACTCACTGCATTAAGTGTTCACCACTTTGGTATTTAAATGGCATATATCGAATGTCACTTATTCATATGGCCCCTGGACTCATATTTCAATGACCTAATGCAGTTTGGAATACTAGTTTCTTAGAATCTCCATAACACATTACCCTTAATTGTAGGTATGATATTATATAAAGTCACACTACTAAGAAGTTTTTCATTTGACTCAAAATTTATAGAACTCTATTGGCAGCAATCTGCCTTATGAAGGATCCTCAGGGTGCCTAAAAGTGAGTTATAATGGTCCGCAACTTGCCTCGTTTTTTATAGTAGGTGGAACACAAAGTAGGGTAACAAGAAGTGTTAGATGAATCTCTGGGCCCCTCTCCCCACACACATTTTATTGTTCATGATGATCTTAGGATTATAGTTTCAGTGCATACCTGTTAAAAGACTAATTCACCTGTGGATGACATAGCTGAGTTACATTCTCTCATGAAGTTCACCATACTTCTCCTATTGTCTTGCATAACTTTCTTATATATAGATATTTGTCCTCAAATTAATTCAATTGATATGTAGCTCTCTTTTAAATTTACTCTGATGTATTTTTCTCTTTCTTCCACCATATATGCTCTCACAACTGAACATGACATTAAGCTCAGAAGAGCCAGGACCTTGTCTATCAGTGAATCCTTAGCAGTGTATACTGTATCTATCACCCAGGAGAAGCTCATTGAACTTTCGAGTGTATGAATGAACAAACAAACAAAGCAATAAACAAAAGAAATGGTGCAGTAGGCCATCGAGGAACAAAAGAAAACATGATGGACTATTATTTTGAAATAAAAAGCCTTGAAAGAAAACTGTATGGTGTACCGATGAACGGTTTCCTTACCTTTTTTACACTGTGTGGATCACAGCAAACTGTGCACAATTCTGAAAGAGATAGGAATACCAGACCACCTGACCTGCCTCCTGAGAAATCTGTATGCAGGTCAAGAAGCAACAGTTAGGACTGGACATGGAACAACAGACTGGTTCCAAATTGGGAAAGGAGTATGTCAAGGCTGTATATCGTCACCCTGCTTATTTAACTTATATGCAGAGTACATCATGAGAAATTCAGGGCTGGATGAAGCACAAGCTGGAATCAAGATTGCTGGGAGAAATATCAATAACCTCAGATGTGCAGATGACACCACCCTCATGGCAGAAAGTGAAGAGGAACTAAAAAGCCTCTTGATGAAAGTGAAAGAGGAGAGTGAAAAAGTTGGTTTAAAGCTCAACATTCAGAAAATGAAGATTATGGCATCCAATCTCATCACTTCATGGGAAATAAATGGGGAAACAATGGAAGCAGTGACAGACTTTATTTGGGGGGGCTCCAAAATCACTGCAGATGGTGACTGCAGCCATGAAATTAAAAGATGCTTGTTCCTTGGAAGAAAAGCTATGACCAACCTAGACAGCATATTAAAAAGCAGAACAAAGGTCCATCTAGTCAAAGCTATGGTTTTTCCAGTAATCATGTGTGGATGTGAGTTGGACTATAAAGAAAGCTGAGCGTAGAACTGATGCTTTTGAACTGTGGTGTTGAAGAAGACTCTTGAGTCCCTTGGGCTGCAAGGAGATCCAACCAGTCAATCCTAAAGGAAATCAGTCCTGAATATTCATTGGAAGGCTTGATGCTGAAGCTGAAACTCCAATACTTTGGCCACCTGATGCAAAGAACTGACTCATTAGAAAAGACCCTGATGCTGCAGAAGATTGAAGGTGGGAGGAGAAGGGGACAACAGAGGATGAGATAGTTGGATGGCACCACTGATTCGATGGACATGAGTTTAAGTAAGCCCCAGGAGTTGGTGATAGACAGGGAAGCCTGGCGTGCTGCAGTCCATAGGGTTGCAAAGAGGACAGACACCACTGAGAGACTGAACTGAACTGAATTGAACTGACACTTGGATTCCTTGTGAGGAGCAACTGAAATCATGTGCGTGAAAACTATAAAAACAGTATAGAACTAACTCAGGAAGTGTGTCTCAAATATGAAGACAATGAATTGTGAATAAACTGAAGCTGGCAATTAAGCTATAGCAGGGAACTGCAGCATCAGAGTCAACCCCAGAGCAGAGGTGCTGTTGATAGTTTTTGAGGGCATTTGCAGCCATGGTTCAGGCCTCACAGAAGGGAGGTAGATGAAGGGAATCTGCAAGGAGAGCATATCATTGCAAAGAACTTATAGGTACAGAGAATTTTTTTTCTTGATTTTATTATTAGAGGTTAAACTGATAATACAATAACTAACATTTACCCAGGTTACAATGAAAGTTTATCACTTTTCAAAGTCACCAAGGTTAAGGCGCATGCCTTGAGGAAATGAGTATCGGTCAGCCGCCTTCTGTTTTTGGACCCTTTCCACAAATGATTCTAGACGAACTGCCAGGCCCCGTGCAGTTACAGTTCAAATCAAAGACTTAGGAAATAGCAAGTGGCCTGACAGGATACAGAGCAAATAAACTGAGTACATACAGCATTTTTCCCAATCAGGGAAAATCATTTTTCCCATTCCCACATTTTAGTCCTAAAAAAAATTCTGATATGTAGGCATTCTCATTACTTAGTGAGATTTTAGAAAAGACCTTTTAGCCCATAACACAAAGTAATTGATTTATGGTTTTAATATATACCAGCTTTTCCAGGCATGCATTTACTATGCAAATCAAGGCACTGCTGTAAGTTATTATCCAAAACTTCACCAAGCGTTGTTCACCATTTCAGAAAACCCCTGGCATCAGTATTTCTGATGTCACCAATACAATGCACACTGATCTGCATTTGTAGCTGGTAATTCAACGTACAGGTCCAAGTGTCTGATGACTTCACTGTATCTTCTAGGATCATTATACCCAAGTCTTTTTGTTGAAATACATTCTTTTATTAAAAGACATTGTTTATTAAAATACATTTATTGAAATACATTGTTTTCTTAAAAATTTCCTTTTTTCCCTGTTTATATTACAGTTTGAGTACTGTATCCACTATTTAAAAGCATATATGCCTATAATCACTCTAATTTTGAACTTCATTTCAGAATAGCCAGAATACATATTATGAAAGGAGGCACTGAGTCTGGGAGGGTTGACAGAACTACCGATCCCATCCACCTGCCTCACTCTTCAGTGAAACTGAGGCTCAGAGAGGTGCAGTAACTTGCTTCAGGCCACCAAGCAAGCTGAGGACCAAGGCAAAACTGGATCTGCCTGGACACTGAGCTCTTCTATCAGCACTTGGCCCTGCCTCAAAATGATGACTACACAAATGCAGAGGGGAGAACAATTAAGCTTGCACTTCAGAATAAGTTGGTGGCTCAGACTGTAAAGAATCTGTCTGCAACATGGGAGACCCAGGTTTGATCCCTGGGTTGGGAAGATCCCCTGGAGGAGGGCATGGCAATCCACTCCAGTGTTCTTGCCTGGAGAATCCATGGACACAGGAGCGTGGTGAGCTACAGTCCATGGGGTCACAAAGAGTCGGACACGACTGAGTGACTAACACTTCCACTTTCACTTTCAGAATAAATTGGTGACCATTAGACCAAGGGTCCATCTAGTCAAGGCTATAGTTTTTCCACTGGTCATGTATGTATGTGAGAGTTGGACTGTGAAGAAAGCTGAGCGCCGAAGAATTGATGCTTTTGAACTGTGATGTTGGAGAAGACTCTTGAGAGTCCCTTGGACTGCAAGGAGATCCAACCAGTCCATCCTAAAGGAGATCAGTCCTGGGTGTTCTTTGGAAGGAATGATGCTGAAGCTGAAACTCCAGTACTTTGGCCACCTCATGTGAAGAATTGACTCATTGGAAAAGACTCTGATGCTGGGAAGGATTGGGGGCAGGAGGAGAAGGGGACAACAAAGGATGAGATGGCTGGATGGCATCACCGACTCAATGGATATGAGTTTGGGTGAACTCCAGGAGTTGTGATGGACAGGGAGGCCTGGCGTGCTGCAATTCATGGGATGGAAAAGAGTTGGACACAACTGAGTGACTGAACTGAACTGAACTGAGACCAAGGGGTGGAGGCTAGAGAGGTCTCTCCCTTGCCTGTGTCCCAGCACAAGAGACATATGCTTTAGAGAAGTTTTTCCCTTTTTGTTATCTGAGGGGGTTTTCATTTCGTTTTTTATTTGTTTTCACCTAAATAGCCCCAGCTGCTGGTTCTGGCGCTGAACTTACACAAACTGAGCTGTGACCAATTCGGAGCTTCTCTCTAAAAGGCACACGACAAAAGTTGTCATTTGTGAAGCCTGCCTTTAAAGACGGAGTTAAAATGGACCCCCAAGAAAAGCAAAAACACATTACTTATCATTCCATCAAGAGCTTGAACTTTTTCAACAGTACTTCACAGTGAAGAAATCAAGGGACAGACATTCTATTTAAAATCTACAAATGGTTCCCTTAGCTTTTAGCCTTGAGTTTCAGAGTTTCAGTCAGAGGGAGATTTTCTTTTATTTTTAAGATTTAAAAAAAAATTTCTTCTTTAGTACATTTTTCTAAACTGAATTTTTCACAAAGCAAAAATCAAAAGCAATAGTGCTATTTTATGTTTTAATTGTTTAGCATAGCTAAATGTCATTTATTAATCAGCTATTCAATAAGAACTCTTCTGCATTCCAGACATGTCCCTTTCTTTTTCTTTTTCTTTTTTTTTATGGAAATGCATTTCATTTTAAACACAGCAGTGTGTACAAGTCAATCCCAAACTCCAAATCTATCCCTCCGCCTCCCCACCCTTCTCCCAGTGTAACCATAAATCTGCTCTGTAAGTCTGGTGAGTCTCTTTCTGTTTTGTAAATAAGTTCATTTGTATCATTTTGGGGGTTCAATGTGTAAGCAATATCATATAATATTTACCTTTCTGTCTGACTCACTTTACTTAGCATGGTAATCTCCAGGTCCACCCCTGTTGCTACAAATGGCATTAGTTCATTCTTTTAATGGCTGAGTAGCATTCCATTGACTATATGTACCAATCTTCTTTATCCATCCATCTGTTGATGTATACTAAGGTTGCTTCCATGTCTTGGCTGCTGTAAACAGTGCTGCTATGAACACTGGGGAGAACGTATCCTTTTGAATTCATGTTTTTCTCTGGATATATGCCTAAGAGTGGGATTGCTGGATTATATTGGTAGCTCTGTTTTTACTTTCTTAAGGAACCTCCATACTGTTCTCCATAGTGACTGCATCAGTCTACATTCCCACCATCGGTGTCAGATGGAGTTCTTAGGAGATCTGAGTTTATAACCAACTAAGTAGAGTAGGTAAAAGATGTCAGGATGTCAGGTAGCTTTTATATATAACATGTGCATTAAAACTTCATTCAGAAACATCCCCAGGAGATAAACACAAGGTACCTAACATATAGTCTCCAAGTTAGCTTCTATCCAAATCACCACACCACATATATGAAGCAAGAGAACTCTCTCAAGTAAGTAGCTTCAACCAGCAGTGCTCAACTAAGCCAAACGGGGCACTTCACAGCAGGAGAATAGAGCCAACCAATGAACTATATTTTCCTAAATCATCATCTGTACACGTAGCCTGCAGTCCCGGTTATGCTATCAGTTTCCCAGCTTGAGACTGGGGCTGTCTTCCAAGTCCCCAAAGAAAATAAAAACACCCCAGATTGTTTTTCAGCTAAATCTGAACCCAGCAATTATAATATTTATGATCAGTCTGCAAATTGAAATGACTCTTCTTGTCTTTTGGACATAGCACAGTAAAAGTTTTTCACTTTAGTTGTTATAAAGAGACTTGTGTTTCAGGTGGAGAATCCTGAACCTATATAATGGACTTTGCTTCAAATGAATATGATCCTAAACACCTAGGCAATAGTTTTTATCAAATTAATGAAATCTGTATCTATAAAAATAAAATAAAATGCAATATATCTGCAGTTACAATTGCGCTAAGCCAAAACATTTAACTCTCTGTGTGAAGTGATACACAGAATTGCCTTGTCACATTAGCTTAAGTGAGGTCTGAGGCAACACAGCAGGCAGGTGGAAGCGCTGGGTAAGCTGGCCGTTGTAGGTGTCCTGGGCAGAGGAACATGGCTGGTGGTTTTAAAACCCTAGGGAGAAAAATAAAGGGCTCATTATTATGGCTGATTTTCTAGACTTTATTTTGAGAAGACCTAAACAAAAGATGGGTGGTTAATCCAAGTTTGAAAGTGAAAATGTTAGTCTCTCAATTGTGTCCAACTCTTTGTGATCCTATGGAACCTATGGACGGTAGCCTGCCATTCTCCAGGAAGCAAAATATTCATATTGCTGCTCCATGCTGAGTACTAAGAGAAGCATTTAAAAAACCAGAAACCTTGCTCCATCTAGACAATCCCACTTACTTGGCAATCCACATCTTATTGGAGAAGGACTCCGGCTTCGAGATATCTGGAAAATATAAAAGTGTAATGCAAATTACACACTAGATGAAGCTCAAACAACGAATCCTTTTGATGTTTTTTCCTTAAATCCAGCTAAACAGTTGCTCTGAAGAAGCAGTTCAGAGCTATGATGGCTTTGCCCTGAAGTTTTTACCCTATGATTCCCTTTATACTTCCTGAAGTGCACGTATACTCAACTTAGCTTAAATTATTTATTATTAATTAAAAGCTGGGCTCAGTGGCCTGGGTTTTGTTGGCTTTTGTTGTGCTGGTTGTTAACAGTTGCTAAACATTTGAGATTGGATGTTCACTGGCCATACTGAATTCCATGACTTCCAGAAGGTATTATTATAATTATGAAGATTAATTAAGGCTAAAATTATCAAATACTCTCTGGCACATCCTTTATATGAATTATCTCATGTGTCCAAAATCCTGCCTATTAAAGGGAGTCCCTGGGAACCCAGAAATGACCCACATGTCAAATCTCATCTTTGCTTTCACTGAGCAAAAGCCAGCTATCCTGGTTACCTACAAGCCTGACATGGCTCAGAAATAATTGACTGCAGGCATCAGTCTTACTCTGAGCTTTCACTTTAAATAGACACTAGCAACATAGAGGCTGTTCTGCCTATGAAATCTCAAACAAGTCAACCAGATTAACCAAAAATATTTGTACCAGTCTTGTTGTAAGGAGACAATGGTAGAAAGGGACAGAATTTTGGCAATAGTTCCACCTTTGAGAATGCATTTTATTCTTATCAAAAGTTTTACGTTTGTTTACCCGGGGGACAAAAGAGAGAGAGAGGAGGGGCTCAAACATGTATAGGTACTTATCACAGAGGGACGCTGCCCACTGATAAATCTTCCAGTGAGTGTCCAGAGTTAAAATGTGTCGTGGCTGTAACGACAAGTGGCTAATATTGTTCTTGCTTCTGATATAACACTTCCTCTTAGGATGAGGAGAATTTTTATTCTTCCAGTATAAAACTCATAAGATGTCTCTTTATCAGCCCATTAAGTGTACAATCCTTTTGCTTTTACCTATGGTGAATACTTATTCAGCAATAAGGACAACTAAGTTATATTAAAATCTACAAGCCCAAAAGAACCATGTCTGACACACGCCTTTGCATTCCCAGGCCATTTTGTTCCTATGGTTAGTCTTCCCCAATCCATAAAAACTCTGTAAGATCACATACCACCTCCCCCATGAACCAGATCCAGAGGGAATCACTGCCTCTTCTGACAGCTTTAGTACACATGCCTCTTTAATGGACTCTATCATATACCACATTCAGTTCAGTTCAGTTCAGTCGCTCAGTTGTGTCCGACTCTTTGCGACCCCATGAATCACAGCACACCAGGCCTCCCTGTCCATCACCAACTCCCAGAGTTCACTCAGATTCACACCCATCGAGTCAGTGATGCCATCCAGCCATCTCATCCTCTGTCGTCCCCTTCTCCTCCTGTCCCCAATCCCTCCCAGCATCAGAGTCTTTTCCAATGAGTCAATCCTTCACATGAGGTGGCCAAAGTACTGGAGCTTCAGCTTCAGCATCATTCCTTCCAAAGAAATCCCAGGGCCGATCTCCTTCAGAATGGACTGGCTGAATCTCCTTGCAGTCCAAGAGACTCTCAAGAGTCTTCTCCAACACCACAGTTCAAAAGCATCAATTCTTCGGCGCTCAGCCTTCTTTACAGTCCACCTCTCACATCCATACATGACTACTGGAAAAACCATAGCCTTGACCAGACGGACCTTAGTTGGCAAAGTAATATCTCTGCTTTTGAATATGCTATCTAGGTTGGTCATAACTTTTCTTCCGAGGAGTAGGCGTCTTTTAATTTCATGGCTGCAATCACCATCTGCAGTGATTTTGGAGCCCAGAAAAATAAAGTCTGACACTGTTTCCACTTTAAATCATACTGATCTTCCCATATTGATCTTCCTATACTGAAACTCATTCAGGAAAGAGAACATGTTTTAATCATTTGTGTGTTGCCCCTCTCCTCCTAGTCTAGCATCCACACGGTACAGAAGAAATGTTTGATAGGAACTTTATTAAACATAATGTTTTGCTAAGAGGGGTTTAGAAGTGTAGGACTAGAGTTGCATCACTAGAGACAATTTCAGAGAAATGGAGCCTTGACAAATGTGAACCTCCTTCTTCACCACTCTCCCCAAAACTAGGTGGAACAAATATTTAAAGAATTTGTATTTGAAGGAAAAGCAAATTGTTAGCCTATCTGCTATTCACATGTCTTGGTCCAGATATGGATTCAAAAGCCATTAACTAAATATTATGATTGAATGAATGAACAGTGGTGATTCATAATAATGTCAGGTTTTAGGGATGTTACCGCCACAGTCTTCAGAGGTGTTTTTGCCTTTTTTTTTTTTCTTTGACAGACTTATTAGTAATCCTAAGAACAAATATACGAGACTAATCTTAATTCTTCCTACTTTGAAATGTGGGGGAAAATCAACACCTGCAATGCCATTTATACAGTATTGAAATCCAGATCATTTGAGCAACTTCTCCGAGCTCATACAAGAAGTTCTAGAGGAACCAGGGACTGGTATGTGCAGAGATCAGTTGACTAAGATGTCCCATTCTCTGTTCAGAAAACTAGTTGATAACTAATAGCCCATTTTCATTTAAAGATAAAAATAAAGCAATGAATTACCTAACAACAAAAAAAAAAACTACCTCTATTTCCTTCTTCCTAGAATGATAAATTCTAGAGCCCAAGGTCAGATAGAAATCAATCTAAGGTGACCGCAGCAGATTCTCTTTCTACCTCCAGACTTACCATCACCTCTTTTATAGGTAACTGTGGATGAAAATATACATAAGATGATTTTGTGTAAAAACAATGAGACAGATACGTACCATGCCTAAACCAATACGGGTACGAGGGCAGATGGGGCTTAAACTCCTGCTTCGACATCGACTTACAGGTCGCACTGAATTCCACTGAAAAAAAGAAAGAGAAAAATAGTCAATGGTTTGTAAGAGCCCATGTGGCTTAAATCAATACTTATATCCCATAGAATGAACAAGAAATTTTCTGACATGATTACACTTGCCTGTTACTGGTCATCAGCATGAGGTACACTAATTTCTTATAGCTGCCCAATATTTGACAATAATTTTAGGATATTTCTCAATAAAATCTCCTTACAATGAACTTTGGGATATTCAAATTCTTGGTGCTAATGGAACTGTTGCAGGAAGGGGGACCCCTTCCAGGGCCTGAAACTAGGCTCTTGTCTAATAATCGGAAATGAATTGTCCGAGGAGACACATGTGTTGACAAAGCAAGAGATTTTATTGGGAAAGAACACCCGGGTGGAAAACAGTAGGGTAAGGGAACCCAGGAGAACAGCTCTGCCACGTGGCTCCCAGTCTCGGGTTTTATGGTGATGGGATTAGTTTACGGGTCATCTTTAGCCAATCATTCTGACTCAGAGTCCTTCCTGGTGGTGCAAGCCTTGTTCAGCCAAGATGGATGCCAGAGAGAAGGATTCTGGGAGGTGGTCGGACATGTGGTGTCTCCTTTTGACCTTTCCTGAACTCTTCCATTTGATGGTGGCTTATTAGTTCCATGTTCCTTACCAGGACCTCCTGTCATAAAACACCTCATGCAAATGGTTACTATGGTGCCTGGCCAGGGTGGACGGTTTCAGTCAGTGTGCTTCCCCTACCAACTCTCCCCTGAGAGACCTCATACTCAAGGTACTTCTTGGGAATTGGGGTGGAGGTCTTTCTTCTGTAACTTCTTCCTGCTGTGCATGGGCGTAGGCCTGCCTAGCAGAGCAGAAGTCTCTCTCTGCCTGATCTAAGTCAAGGTATTTTTTGCCTAAAACCAGCATTTGCCCTTGTAATAACAGCAATTTAGTTTGAAATTGTTGGCTCCTCTCAGAGATGAAATAGACAGGGGCCAAACAGGAGACCTAACAGGACGGTCATTACTGGTCCCCAGAAACATTTGGGGTGAGGGCTGCAGCGTTTGTGACTTTTTTTTTTTTTTAATGATTGATTGGTGGTGAGGCAACAGAGCTAAGCTCCAGGAATCTTGTGTTTAGTCTGAAGTTACCATCTTCCACCTGGGTCGGGGCTCCAGTTCACACCTTAAAATGATGCTCAAACAGAGGAGAAACTACACTACACCAGGATGAGAAGACAACAACATCAGAGGTAGACAGTTTGCCCAAGATGCTGGACCAGATTTATGATCATTTATAAAGATTTCTTGACTTCTTAGACCTTTGCATATAAATCAAATGCTTTTCTATTATAGGCTTGATCCTATGCTAGTTTTAGAAATCAATCCAGTTGTTGGGTTTGTGGCCAATTACCTGTGTCTAGTTCTGGGTTACTTTGGTAAATTTCTCTACTACAAGGCTCTAACTGGTTGGCCCTGAGAAAATTTACTTAAGAAAAAAATTATAGTCATATTCAGGTCACTGTGATCCCCTCACTGGGCCAATTAATAATGCCTGCTCTGACTCGTGCCATAAATCTGAGCTTTCTTCTATTACTCAAGCTCAATAAGAGCAACAAGCACAGCTCTGTTGCCTCACCACCAACCAATCAAAAAAAGTCACAAACCCTGCCACCCTCACCCCAAATGTTTCTGGGGACCAGTAATGACCGTCCTGTTAGGTCTCCTGTTTGGCCCCTGTCTATTTCATCTCTGAGAGGAGCCAACAATTTCAAACTAAATTGCTGTTATTACAAGGGCAAATGCTGGTTTTAGGCAAAAAATACCTTGACTTAGATCAGGCAGAGAGAGACTTCTGCTCTGCTAGGCAGGCCTACGCCCATGCACAGCAGGAAGAAGTTACAGAAGAAAGACCTCCACCCCAATTCCCAAGAAGTACCTTGAGTATGAGGTCTCTCAGGGGAGAGTTGGTAGGGGAAGCACACTGACTGAAACCGCCCACCCTGGCCAGGCACCATAGTAACTATTTGCATGAGGTGTTTTATGACAGGAGGTCCTGGTAAGGAACATGGAACTAATAAGCCACCATCAAATGGAAGAGTTCAGGAAAGGTCAAAAGGAGACACCACATGTCCGACCACCTCCCAGAATCCTTCTCTCTGGCATCCATCTTGGCTGAACAAGGCTTGCACCACCAGGAAGGACTCTGAGTCAGAATGATTGGCTAAAGATGACCCGTAAACTAATCCCATCACCATAAAACCCGAGACTGGGAGCCACGTGGCAGAGCTGTTCTCCTGGGTTCCCTTACCCTACTGTTTTCCACCCGGGTGTTCTTTCCCAATAAAATCTCTTGCTTTGTCAACACATGTGTCTCCTCGGACAATTCATTTCTGAGTGTTAGACAAGAGCCCAGTTTCAAGCCCTGGAAGGGGTCCCCCTTCCTGCAACAGAACTTTGTTTTGATGCAGAAGCTGTTAGAAATTACGTTCAAGTTTCCAAGTGATGGAAAATGTAAGCTCCATGTGGGCAGGAATTTGCAGCTGTTTTGTTCATTGCTGGATCCCAAGCACCTAAACAGAGTGCTTGGGTCATAAATAACTACAAAATAAAATAAATTAATGAATGAGTGCATGAGTGAATCACCACTGTGGACCTTCTACTCTCTAACTAAATAAATCAAGGCTCAAAAAAGAAAACTCTATTTTCTATAATGAGATTTTACTAGCCAAAGTCTTCTTATCAGATCCTTTCATTCAACCCTTTCCTTTTCTGCTTTTGATTTTAGGGTATTTTCTTTAAGTTTGGGAGTTTCAACTTGGGTAAATACTGATGGTGCACTTAAGGAGAGAGACAAAGGAAGTTAAAAGGCAATTGCTATTTGATGTAGAACATAGAAATAGTGGCTATTTCCTCTCCTCCCCTTCCAAACTATACTGCAGACAGTCTACATTAAGAGTTTCTTAACAGAGGGTGATTGTTTTAAGGGCAAGAAGCACCTTTTATGAGCTACTTCATGTGCGCATGTGCAATTCTCAAGTCAACACAACCAATTTCTACAGCCTCAGCTTTCATAGCACAGAACAGTTCACTGAGATACTATTTGTTCTAGTGAGATGTTTAAGCTGCAAAAATCCTTTTCTTAAGTTCTTTTAAAATATACTACTCTGCTTCTCATACTCTGCATGTGAAAAGCTGCCATGAAACACTTCCTGTCTTCTCCAAGTCAAAGAGAACAGGAACTGAGACCACTCAGATGGTGGCTTTGCTCTGGACCCAGGAGCTTCTCTCCAGAATTCACTTACCTCCTTCTAGGAAGGGCAGGGTAAAACTCCATAATGGGAAACATACAGAATATCCAAGCATCCACAGCAACCAGTTCCAACACCCAACCCCCACCTTAACACACACATGTTCACACACTTACATACCTAAGATTCCACTTTGAAGGCTTTCCAATTATTTAACATGTTCAAAGCATTCTACAGCTGATGTATATAGGAAACTGATCGACTACTCTCTCCCCACCTCCTCTGCCCTCTTTTTCTCCATCCCTCCCCTCCTTACACATCATACGAAGGAGAGAAAAACAGGATACATTCCAAACAGGACATAGTTCCAAACAGAGAACTATCAATAAAAATTTGACCATGTTCTGAAAGTTAATCAATCACTTTTAAATGCTTAGAATTATAGAAAGCCTCCAACAGGTGAGCTCGAAGTCTTTGCCTTTATTATAGCATAGTATTTATAAGATGAAGAAGGCAACTAGGACCAGTTCTATATTATAAAGAGGCTTCACAGGTGGCTCAGTGGTAAAGAATGGCCTGCCAAGGCAGGAAACGTGGGTTCGATTCCTGGGTCGGGAAGATCCCCTGAGGGAGGAAATGGCAGCCACTCCAGTATTCTTGCCTGGGATGTCCCAGAGGAGCCTGGTGGGCCATGGGGTGGTAAAGAGTCAGACACGACTTAGTAACTAAACCACCTCCATCTTACAAATAAAGCAATAAACAAAGAAATGACTGCCAGGAAATTCTGAAGACTTATAAGTCAAAGAAAAGAATCTGTTCTTTCACAACCAGTCCCATTCCTCTCCTTTGTATGAAATCTTATCAAACAACCCTTATGAACTTCTCTTATACAATCTTTGGGTTTATAAATGTTCTCGAACTTGTGAATCAAACACTTGGGATGAATTGTCACTATACAAGGCCACCGTACAAAAGCCCCTCTCCTGGTGACAGCTTCTCCCTTCATGATGACACAGTCATTCTCCATGAGAGCAGGCCACACATGATAGAAGACCAAGGGAGCCGTGAAATCAGAGTCATAGCTTCGACGGTATCTATTATGAAGATATAAAAGAACAAGAAAGAGAGGTTAAGCAGTTATGTAACCTAACGGGAGGGGAGGGTCATCAGTGTAAAATTTTCATCTTTTATTCTGCTCAAACCTGGATAAATATAGATCCTGATTCTATTATTAAAGAGACAGTTGTGGGCTCCTAGAATAGGAACCAGTTATAACAAGGACCCAACATGAGCTCACTAAGAAAAAGTCATGTCATAGAGAACAGACTGGGGTTGCCAAGAGGGAGGAGGTTGGGGGAGGGGTGGAACGGGAGGCTGCTGTTAGCAGACGCAAACTCGTATATTTAGATGGATAAACAAGGTGTCCTACTGTATAGCACAAGGAACTATATTCAACACCCAATGATAAACCATCTGGAAAAGAGTATTTTTTAATGTATATATAACTGAATCACTGTGCTGTACAGCAAAAATTAACACAACATTGTGGAAGTCCAGTGTGCTATCCATTGAACAACGGAGCAACCCTAACACAACATTGCAAATCAACTATATTTCAATTTTTTAAAAATTAACAATAACAACAACAACAAAAAGCTCAAGTCATGTCAGACTAATCTTGTTCCTTCTCAGGATTACAAGAATTGTAATTCAGGGAAATGCTAGAGATGGAGAGCATCTGAAGTTCCATAAGCCACCTACAAGATTTCTCGTGTTATCTTTGCACACAAAACAAGAAAAATATAGATGGATGATTAACTTAAGTAGGTGGATTAGACACTGGTTCAGTAATCATATCCAAAATGGGTAGTTAATGAGTCAACAAGAATGAAGGTGCCTGGGGCTCACTCGCTCTCTCTCTCTCTCTCTTTCAGTCCTGGGGTAAGTCAATATGTTCATCAATGATTCCCATGAATTACAGGAAAAATGTTCAAAGGTGGGGAGTGGGTAGGGAAAAAGCAACAGATGACTGTATCAAAAAAACAGTTCAGGAGGTTGGAACTATAATAAGCTAAATCTACTAAGATAACAACATAATGTGGACACACATGAGGTCCTGCAGTTGAGTCTAAAAAGCATGTAACTGGGTTCAGGAGGGAGCGGACATATGTATACCTATGACTGATTCATGATGATGTATGGCAGAAACCAACACAATATTGTAAAGCAATTATCCTCCAATTAAAAATAAATAAATTTTTAACAAATAAAAAGCATGTGACTGCACAGATGATTGGCTCAATCACAGTAAAAGTAAAAAAAAAAAAAATCAGGTTTTAGTTGAACTCAAAACGAGCCAACTGTGTTCTATGGCTAGAAAAAAAGAAAAGAAAAGCTACTATAAATTAGAAGACTTAATAGAGGATAAAAATGGTGTTAACCCCTCTAGTCTGGTCAGTTCAAACTTGGGGTTTACATTCAATGTGGACACTTTTTTAAATGTGTATTTACTTTTAATTAAAGGATAATTGCTTTACTACATTGGTTTGATTTCTGCCATCAACATGAATTAGCCATGGGTGTACATATGTCCCCTCCCTCTTGAGTCCCCCTCCCACCTCCCATGCTTTCCCACCCCTCTAGGTTGTTACAGAGCCCCAGCTTGAGCCTCATTTTCTTTGAGTCATGCGGCAGATTTCCACTGGCTCTCTATTTTCCACATGGGAGTGTATCTGCTTCCGTGCTACTCTCCCCATCCATCTCATCCACTCCTCCCTCCCTCTGCCATTGTCCGTAAGTCCGTCCTCTATGTCTGCATCTCCACTGCTGCCCTGCAAATAGGTTCATCAGCGTCATCTTTCTAGATTCCATATACGTGCATTAGAGTATGGTATTTGCTTTTCTTTTTCTGACTTACTTCACTGTATAACAGGCTCTAGATTCATCCACCTCTTTAGAACGGACTCAAATGAGTTCCTTTATATGACTGAGCAATATTCCATTGTATATATGTAAGTGTGGACACTTTTTCTTGGTAAGGAATACTCAGACAACATGGAGCACAGATCAAGAGAACCAGTCTAAAGGTGAGGTCTCAAAAACCCCTTCAAATGAAAAATATGTAAAACCATGAGGCTGGAGAAGGATGAGTAATTGATTTCAAATGTGTGAAAGGCTATCAGGGTAAGAATAAAAACAAACAAACAACAAAAACAAAGGTTTAGTCTTGTTCTGTAAAATCCTAGGGTAGAACCAAATAAATTCAGTCATTATTAGGAACTCCAGTTTGAGCTCACAGCCATACAGGAGAACAGGCCACAGTGCCTCAAGAGACAGCATGTTACAGCAGGTATGTATGTAAGCAGCAGGCCTACCAGAAGTCTGTGAAATGAGCAGATTCCTTAGACTAAAATGGGTGAATACTCCTCAGTGGTTAGTTAGGCAGAGGATCTGAATGGACAAAGATATACAGATGGCCAACAGGTATATGGGAAGATGTTCAACACCATTAATCACAGAGAAATCAAAATCACAATGAGCTATCACCTCACACCTGTTAGAAGAGTTGTTATCAAAAAGATAAGTGCTGGCAAGGGTGTGGGAAAAAGGGAACTCTTGTGCCCTATTGATGGGAATGTAAATTGGTATAGCCATTATGAAAAACTGTATGGAGGTTTCTCAAAAAAGTAAAAACAATTACCATATGATCCAGGAATTCCACTTCTAGATATTTATCCAAAGAAAACTAAACTCTAACTTGAAAAGGTATATGCATCCCTGTGTTCACTGCAGCATTATTTACAATAGCCAAGATGGACACTTAAGTGTTCATTGAAGGATTAATGGTTAAAGAAGTTGCAGTATATATACAATGGTATACTATTTAACTATAAAAAAGAGAATGAAATCTTGCCAATTGAGACAACACAGATGGACCTAGAAGGCATTATGATATAAGTCAGACAGAGAAAGACAAATATCATACAATCTTACTTATATGTGGAATCTAAAACAAACAAACAAAAACCAAGCTCACAGATACAAAGAACAGATTAGTGGTTGTCAGAGGTGGGGGTGTACAAAATGGGTTAGAGAGGTCAAAAGGTACAAACTTTCAGTTACAAAATAAGTCATCCAGATGTATAATTGTTAACAATATAATCACACTGTACTGCAAATTTTAAAGTTGCTTAGAGAATAGATCTTAAACAAATTTTTGTAACTATGTATGGTGACAGATGTTAAGTATTTTCATGGTAATCATTTCACAATATATACAAATATAGAATCATGTTGCAGACATGAAACTAATATAACATTAAATGTCAATTATACCTCGATAAAAATTTTTAGACAATAAAAAGTAATACATGTTTGTATTTATATAGTACTTTTCTTTTTAAAGTGTTCCAGAGTCCAGGTTCTCCTTAGTTCTCCCCAAAACCAATATACTCAATGGAAATCATAAGGTCTCCTCTGAATCACATTTGACCGAGAAAGAAAATGACCTCAGGAGAGGGCCCCACTCTGTAGTACAGAGAAGTATATGGCAGGGCTTGGAAATCAAGCAATGTCTGTTGATTTCCCCACCCAGAGTTCTTTTCCCTAAATTGTTCCCAGGAAATAAAGACAATATCCTTTATTTATAAAGAATCCCTTAGCTTCTGCTCCTATGTCTCTTACTTGCAATCATTAAAAATTTCTCCATCGGCCCCAAATGCAATATCTAGGGGTGGTTCCAAAGTCTGCATTGCAAAGGCAATGCAACATATCTCCTGGATGAAGTTACTGAGGAGGCAGAAGTCAACTTCAGGAGGGAATGAAATCTTGGGATTGACATTCATGGCTCGGATCACATCCTGAAAAACAAAAAGATGGCATCATCTTGTTACCAACCTGTGAAAGATACACTGACAAGCCCAAAGGTCGTTATGACTGAGGGGGCTGGGAAAAGGGCACACGAGTGAAAATAAGGTAAACCAGAAAAGGAGTGCATGTGCTGAAAGGGGGAAGACTCCTTAACAGAGGGGGAGGGGAGATGCCAGAGGACAAAGGCCAAGACAGTCTTCCCAGAAAACTAAAGGAAAAACTCTTAATAGCTTTTGTTTATTATTTCCTACTATTTTTCTATTCTGGGCAAGTTACATGACTACCAGCACAAAACTCTGCCTTGTTCATAATCTATAATAATACCAATTATAATCGTTCAGGCTCAGTCACTCAGTCGTGTCTGACTGTTTGAGACCCATGGACTGTAGCCTGCCATGGGATTTTTCACGCAAGAATACTGGAGTGGGTTCCCATTTCCTCCTCCAGGGGAACTTCCTGACTCAGGGATAAAACCCATAACTCCTGCACTGGCAGGCAGAGTCTGCCGCTGAGCCACCTGGGAAGCCCAACAATTATACTTTTGCTCTTACCGAGATTTTTTTTTTTTGCTAAGAAAATTACCTGCTTCCTTTCATTTAATCCTCTCACAAACTCTGTGGGGTCATGACCATTGTTGCTCCCATTTAAGGATTAGAAAATCTAAGTACAGAAAAGTTAAGTAAATGAGCAAGGTCACACAGCTAGTAAGTGGCAGAGCCAAGATGCAAATCCATAACTATCTTTCCCAAAATCATTGTTCTTAAGTTCTATGATATTCTGTCTCCCAACCTTAAGGGCCTGTCTGAAGAATAGAACTACAAAGCTCAAAATAGTTTCCCCATAAAATGTCTAAGAAAGAAACAGACAATAATGACTGGTTCTATAAAGTACATTGGATGCTGCTCATTCTTGCACTTTTATTACGTAGAAGTGAGAGAGTCAGTCCCTAGGCAGTTTGATAAGAAGTCTGAGACTCCCGAGGAAGGAACAAAGGTTCCAAGGCTCTCAAGGAAGAGAAAAGGACAAACATTTTTTTCTATATTGCTTTGTCTTAGTCAATATAACAATATATCTTGCTCAAGGATATGTTTCTCCTTAACAAGAACCTTCTGACTAATCTTGTTATCTTCAAACTTGTATACTGTGGGAGTGGGTCTGGTTCAGTTCAGTTCAGTTCAGTCGCTCAGTCATGTCCGACTCCTTGCGACTCAATGGACAACAGCATGCCAGGCTTCCCTGTCCATCAACAACTCCTGGAGCTTGCTCAAACTCATGTCCATTGAGTCAGTGATGCCATCCAACCATCTCATCCTCTGTCGTTCCCTTCTTCTCCTGCCCTCAATCTTTCCCAGCATCAGGGTCTTTTCAAATGAGTCAGTTTTTCTCATCAGGTGGCCAAAGTACTGGAGTTCCAGCTTCAGAATTAGTCCTTCCAATGAATATTCAGGACTGATTTCCTTTAGGGATGGACTGGTTGAATCTCTTCAGTCTAAGGGACTCTCAAGAGTCTTCTCCAACACCACAATTCAAAAGCATCAATTCTTCGGTACTCAGCTTTCTTTATAGTCCAACTCTCACATCCATACATAACAATTGGAAAACCCAATTTTTTTTTTGACATGAATCAGCCGCGAGTGTATATGAGCTCCCAATTTAATGTGGAAAATCCAATTTAAGATGTATGCTGTGGGAGTGGGTCTGATAAAAGTATATAAGGCCTCGCTAAGACTAGCGAGGAGGGCACTCTCCATCCCCCTCTGACGTCTATGTCAGAAGCTTTCTCTGTCCCATTTTCATACTTTAATAAAACTCCGCTACACAAAAGTTCTTGAGTGATCAAGCCTGGTCCCTGGTCCCAAAGTTAAATCTTCTTCAGAGATCACAAATTGGACATTATTCACCATAAGCTATCAGAAGTGATAGTAAGCACTGGATGGATTTCTGAGTTATTACTATTCAATGCAGCAGCTGTAGCAAACCAGTCCCAAAAAAAGACCCAACACTTACATTAACACTGCTTTGGGAATCATATAGATCAAGATGACAGACGATATAATCCGAGACAGCATCCTCAAAGTCATTTGACCCTGCACAAGATGGTGTCAGTGATTTCCTCACACGGATCTTGAAGTGTCTGAATGCCATTTTGGCCACATGGAACGCCTCCTGCACATAAAATACAGCCAATGTATTTGGTGGGAGGAGAGGAGTAAAGAGGTCCAAATCAAGGATCAAGGAAAGAATATCCCCCCAAAAATTCAGCATCATATTGGACTTCTGAAAACTAAATCCAGCAGTCAAAACTATTTTAATCTGGGGGAAAATACACAACTAAATTTTGGAAAGTGCATAAATACATGTTCTATCCATCATCTATTATATTACCTATATTCACTAATTTCGAGACAGTTGGCCATTGTTCTGATAACCCTGATTTCAAAAAGCAGGACAAGGCAGGCATTCAAGGAAATAAAATCACCTGTGGTTACATAAATAATTGAAGTATGCCAGGTGATGCTTTGTCCCCACAGCATGATTGCATTACTTGTCAAGAAATAAGAGAAAATTATCAGCCTACTGGTCATGTCATACAGAGATACATATTGAGCATCTGGCATGTTTCCTAGCAGATATCAATTCAAAAAATATTTATTTAATATCTGTTATATAGCAGGCATAGGGAAACCTCAGTTATGCATAAAAGATATGGCCTCTACAATTATAGAACTTTAACAAATCAGTAAGTGATTTTTAACTATATAACCCAGGGGTTGGCAAACTTTTTTCTGTAAGAAGCCAGATGGTAAGCATTTTAGGCTTTGTGGGTCCAAATGTTTTTGTCACTATTTTTTTTTTAAACTATCCTTTAAAATGTAAGAATATTCTTGTATAATAGCTCCTGGGTGATATTTCTCTCAGAATTACAGGCCAGAACCAGATACGGCCCAGGGGTCATAGTTTGCTGACTCCTAATATATAATAAACATAGTCATAACAGGCTCTTAGTATCTCAATACGGTGCCCATAGAACTGAGGATTATATATAAGCACGCCTTAATTTTCCATATTCAAATAGCTGTTATATTAGCAATTTCAGTAACTGCTCTTCATTAAATAAACAAGAGTTAACATATTCAGAGCCTTTTGATTTTTCTAAGAATGGAAGATAACCAATCAAATGTTTGGTCTTGTTTAGCCGCTAAGTTGTGTCCAACTCTTTTGCAACCCCATGCGCTGTAGCCCTCCAGGCTCCTCTGTCCACGGGATTTCCCAGGCAAGAAAACTGGAGTGGGTTGCCATTTCCTTATCCAGGGGATCCTCCCCTACCCAGAGATTAAACCTGCATTGGGAGGTGGGCTCTTTACCACTGAACCATCAGGGAAGCCCATAAGAAAAGGTTACTGAGTGTGAAAAATAATTCATTGCAAATATTTGTAATAGGTGGATGGAAGGAAAGTAAGAAGGAAGGAGAGAAAAAGGAAGAACAGGAGAAGAGAGGAAAGAAGGGAGGGAGGGAACAGAAGCCCACCCTCCTCCAGTGATCTCAGGCCCTACGAGTCTTCTTGCGTGTCCTGTTGAGGTTACCCAGGTTTTCCCGCCCGCTTTGCCCAGGAACCACGGAAGCGCAGCGACTCATCGCGAGCCTCGCGTACCACAGTCGCGATGTAGATGATCCGCTGCACCGTCTCGGCTTTGTCGATGCAGCGCCGCAGCAGGCACTGCGCATCCAGGCGGCCCTGGGAATAGGCATCGCTGAACCGGGACAGCAGGGCGGCTTTGCGCGCCACGCTGGACAGTTTGGCGCGATTCGGAGACGGGGTCCTGGCCTTGGCAGAGGAGGGGCTGGCGGATCTGCTTCGGCTGTGACTGTGGCTGCGGCTGTGGCTGCGGCTGTGGCTCCGGCTGTGGCTCCGGCTGTGGCTGTGGCTGCGGCTGCAAGGGGCAGGACTAGGAGATCGGCTCCTGGCGGACCTGTGGGTGAGCAACAATCAGGCAGGGAAGTGCTCCGATTCCCTCCTCCCTTCTGTTCCTACACTCCAGCTGCTTCTCTCCCCATACACCAGAAGCCACTGGCGGCAGAGGCAAGGAGAGCAGCTCCCTGTGAGAGGCACTGTGTCTCCTCAAAGGAAAAACAGTACTCTATATTTACCTGATGCATTAGAATTTATAACTCACTTTCACTCACTCAGCACATGAGTTTACCCTCCAAACAGCCAGGTAAGGTCAGCACTGATTGCTGGCCATTTTACAGATGAGGGGGTTGAGGCTCATAAATGCTAGGAGGACTGTCTTAGAGTAACACAGCTAGCAAAAGCCAGAGTTAAAGAAGCCAGAATTCTTACCCTGACCTTGGGCGACTGACTGACACATCCCTGAGCTTTCTGGTATAAAATGAGATAAACAGACTGAACAATGGGAAAGAAAATGTGCTCTCCTTCTATAACAATGAAACCATTTGCAGTCATGTCTCCTCTCCAGATCCTCCATTTTCACCTACATAATTTGTGCCCTATTTTAGGATGGTGGTGGGGGTTGGAAGAATACGGGGAGGTACTTGGGGAATCGAAAAGCATTGTGTCAGTGAAAGGTATTATATATTGCTACCAAGTACATAATAAATGATCAGACTAGCTAATCCTAAGGGAAAGTTTTGTAGAAGGAACTATGGGGCAAAAGGTAGTGCAAAGCAGCCTCTCTGAAGGTGGAAGGTGGAGGTCGGGGGGAGTCCTCATTTATAGTGTTTGCCAATTTCCATAGTGCAACAAGCACTCTGACCATAGGCAATTTCAAACTATTCATGTGATGTCACTGAACCTGGAGGTAGGTAGAAATGCACAGAATCGGTCCCCAGGAGCTGGTACAAGCTGGTACCTGCACCACACTGATGGAGCGATTCCCCAAAATGAAAGATTAAGGTGACATTTAAGGAAATGGAGAGATGGGGTAGGCGCGGCTTTGACGTCAGCCTGAATCTGGGCACACTGTGGGGCTGGCAGGGAAGTGGGAAGTGTTAGAGAGCACAAGAAAAGGCAGAGAAACATGCTGCTTTGACCTCACTTAACGCTTAATGACCTGTCAACATTTTGTCCATCAGTAGAAGGCAATTTCCCACTCCCTTACCTACACACCCTATGTGACAAAGTGAGATGTAGAAAGGAAATGCCTGGCAGTAAAGTGACAGTGGGTCGTCTCTGGAGAGAGGACTCCTAGGACTCAGGGAACAGGATCCTCCTATCGTGAACAGTGTTTCAACACAGGTATCAAGTGTTTCAACACGAGTACTGCCTTTTGCATTATAGGCACTCAAATCTGCTTTCAAGCCACAAACTTTCCTTTGCACATCTCAGTTCCATTCCATAAGCTTCGGTGTCAGTCCAAAATTAATTAGTGCCCAAGTATTGTAAATCCAGGAGGTATTTTCTCTCTGGAAAGGAGAAGTTAGAGAAACCAGCTCTCTACAGTTCAAAATTTTCCATACTGTTGGGGTTTGGGTTCAGGATATCATTTTACTTTTGTTTTTTTCCTTTATCGAGCCAGGCTTTGATCACTAACTTGGCAAAAAAGAGCTTAAACGAAAAGATCTGTGAGAGTTTGTCAGACCTTCCTTGGAGTACAGATTTTTCAGCAGACAGAACAGCTATCTCATCCTTCAGTGTTCGGAGCTGTTTCTCATAATCGCACACGGCTTCTGCGTTCCGCTGGTTTATGCTCCGCCTGTCCAGGTCAGAGACTCGCTGCTCTGAGCCCCGCAGCTCCACTCTCCTACGCTCGGAGCCCCGCTTCTCTGATCTCCTACGATCTGAGTTTCTGTGGCGAGATTCTTCCTGGGCTTGAAGACATTTAAGCCTGAACAGAAACAAAGGTTTGAAAGAAAAGAGAGAGACGTAGAGATGGAGGAAAGGTGATAAACTGCAACTGGTATACTTAATGAGGCTGCTCTATTTAGTGTGTCGTTATTGCCTCAGAAAACTCATGGAAATAGGAACAAGAACAAATTAACAGAATTGCCAGGGTCAGGGAACCACACCGTGTCTGCAGCTTGCATGGGAAAGCTCCTGAAGAAAAGACAGATGTGCAAATCTTCTAGCCAAAGCTGTGGGCAGAGTCATGAAATCCTTGCGGAGGCAAAGCAGAGTCATCCTACTCTATACTGGATGGCTTCACTGCACAAAACTCTGGAAGCAAGTGATCTCCAAAACCTACTCCAGAAGCTGGTCAAGACATGATCTATTCTCACTAGTGCTTCAGAATGTGGGGGACTGGAGAGAGGGAGGAGAAACTTCACTGGAAATTGAATAACATCCACAACACTCAGCGGATGTGTGGACCTATAAAAATAATGTACTACGGAAAGGAGCAAAGCTTTAGAAACAAAATGGGCATCCTCATTACATACAAAGAGGTGTGACCATCATACCCAGGGTGAAAACGTCGTAAGAGAACATGGTGTGATGAAAATGACCATGGGGTTAGAAGAAAAGGGGAGGGATAAGATTAAGAAAGATACAGAGGGGCTGAAAATGCAGTAGCAGAATTAAACGCTGCCCTGGAAACAGTGAAGAACAGACTAGGTGCTATAAGAATTGCTGAGTAATAGGAGATAAAGAATTTGAGAAGCTTTATCAGCTAGAAAAATAACAGACTGAAATGATGATGAGAGGGGAGTTAGAAGTGGAAAATAGAGCAGTGCTCCAAGCTAAAATTTATGGATGTTCCTTAAGAAATCGGAACAATTGGAACATGTATGAGGACAGTAGAAATGTGTATATATGAATTTTGCTACAACTGCTATTTTAGGGGAAAAAATCAAAGTTAAGATTTTAAAAAGTATAACCTTAAAGGATCAGTGTTTATTTTCCCCTTCTAGAAATTTATCTTTAGAGACTAACAATCTGAAATTTAAACTAAGATTTGCCACAAAAAAATTATTTCTAATGTTGAAAATTGGCATCAAAGTAAATATTTAATATTAGGGAGATACTCAAATGAAGAAATATGATGGATCTATTTAAAACTAAGCTCTGCTTTATTTTTTCTTGGTAATAGAGAAAAATATTAAATGAAAAATTGGGGTCCACAACTGTATACTTATATTTTGTTGTCTTTATTTTTAATGAACTAATTGGAAGAAATATCCAGTGGTGACAGTGAACTGGCTCTGGAATTATGAGAGGTTTTTGGTTCCTTTCTACTATGCTTTGAAGATTTTCTATAGTAGATAGGCAAATAGTTAGGGAAACAATGGAAAACAGTGACAGATTTTACTTTCCTGGGCTCCAAAATCACTGCAGATGGTGACTGCAGCCATGAAATTAAAAGACACTTGCTCCTTGGAAGAAAAGTTATAACCAACCTAGACAGCATATTAAAAAGCAGAGACACTGCCAACAAAGGTCCATCTAGTCAAAGCTATGGTTTTTCCAGTAGTCATGTATGGATGTGAGAGTTGGACTATAAAGAAAGCTGAGCACCAAATAATTGATGCTTCTGAACTGTGGTGTTGGAGAAAACTCTTGAGAGTCCCTTGGACTGCAAAGAGATCAAGCCAGTCAATCCTAAAGGAAATCAGTCCTGAATATTCATTGGAAGGACTGATGCTGAAGCTGAAACTTCCTTTGGCCATCTAATGCAAAGAACTGACTCATTTGAAAAGACACTGATGCCTGGAAAGATTGAAGGCGAGAGGAAAAGGGGACAACAGAGGATGAGATAGTTGGATGGCATCACATCAATGGACATGAGTGTGAGTGAACTCCAGCAGTTGGTGATGGACAGGGAAGCCTGGCATGCTGCAGTCCATGAGGTCACAAAGAGTTGGACACGACTGAGAGACTCAACTGAACTGAANCAAATAGTTAGGGAAACAATGGAAAACAGTGACAGATTTTACTTTCCTGGGCTCCAAAATCACTGCAGATGGTGACTGCAGCCATGAAATTAAAAGACACTTGCTCCTTGGAAGAAAAGTTATAACCAACCTAGACAGCATATTAAAAAGCAGAGACACTGCCAACAAAGGTCCATCTAGTCAAAGCTATGGTTTTTCCAGTAGTCATGTATGGATGTGAGAGTTGGACTATAAAGAAAGCTGAGCACCAAATAATTGATGCTTCTGAACTGTGGTGTTGGAGAAAACTCTTGAGAGTCCCTTGGACTGCAAAGAGATCAAGCCAGTCAATCCTAAAGGAAATCAGTCCTGAATATTCATTGGAAGGACTGATGCTGAAGCTGAAACTTCCTTTGGCCATCTAATGCAAAGAACTGACTCATTTGAAAAGACACTGATGCCTGGAAAGATTGAAGGCGAGAGGAAAAGGGGACAACAGAGGATGAGATAGTTGGATGGCATCACATCAATGGACATGAGTGTGAGTGAACTCCAGCAGTTGGTGATGGACAGGGAAGCCTGGCATGCTGCAGTCCATGAGGTCACAAAGAGTTGGACACGACTGAGAGACTCAACTGAACTGAACCAAAGTGACTGCTTTTGTAATAAGAAAAGTATATAAAATATTAATAAAAATATTGCTGCCTCTCCTCTTTGTGGACAGATTCTTTTGTATTGTCATGGAACACCAAAAAAGCTAAATTCAAAGATTAATTAGCAGCCTGCAATAATCCTGTCATTTTTTTTTTCTTACTGCTTTTTTAGCTGATTTATTTCCTCCTCTGCAGCCAAAAGGGATATGGCAGATCTGTTCTTGGGTTCTTCAAGAGTCTTTTCAGTCTCAGCCATACTGTAAGAGAAATCAGTAACTAAAGACAGACTTTCCAAAACTGGCAGACTTTTTAAATCAAGGCATAGTTTCTCTTGGGAACTTTTGCCATATGCTATAAATTCAACACAAACAAGAACAAATTATAGGACATCTGCATTCAATCAGATGATATTAAAAATATTACGGCACACTGGTATGCAAAAACATGCTAGCATCTTTCTTCAATGTCAAACACAAAGAAATTTCAGTGCTACTACCCCTACAAGACTACATAATAATTACTGATATTAGAATGTAAAGTACAAAGAAACTTGTTCAGTCTCTTCATTTCACCCTCCTAATTCATCTTCTCTAATTATACCAAATCCCTAGGTTGCTTCTCTCTATAAAATCTCCATTTTTCTGTAATATATTAACACCTATTCTTATTACTTTGCACTGTAGCATTGTATTTGACTTAATTTTTCTGGACTTACTAAATATAAAAAATTATTTGCCGACCTATAAAGAAAGTCTTCCACAATTACACTCAACTACCAAGTATCTCGTGTGTTCCTGCCTCTGACTTCCACCACTAATTGAGGAAATTTTTCCTGCATTTTCAACCTAGTTTGGTCATTGTTAGTTTCAAAGACTCCTCTCATTGTAGGCAAATCATAATAAATCATACTATTTCTTTAGGTCTAAATTAAAAGAAATGAGAATATGATGGATGCCACTGGACAAGGACCAGTGGTTCTCAATGAAGCTGTCCTAGTTCAGCGAGAGATCATATCAAAGGTTTCCGGACATCTCTGACCCTACATCCCTGGAACACCCTGTCTCTTTCATCACAGTAGTTCTGAGAATAAGAGATTGCAACTGCTCTCCAAACTTACATCAGTCTTCCCCCTTACACTCGGACAGAAGAATGGAAGGTTAAAAACTCTGGCCTCCTCTATACAGTGAGGCAAACTGAGAAACAATGGGCTAGCTAGATTCCTATCAAGTCCCCACTGGTCCCAGGCAATGAGGAAATAGAAGAAGTGGTGTGAGTTTCCCCAAATCCCATCTTATATCCTTCTCCTCCAACAAACGCCCACTCATCCATGAATACTTTTCCAAAGGCCATGTCTAACTCAGGCAAAATTTGTCTCCCCTTCTGAGCTCCTCCCACAGTTGTTCACGTCTATAATCTCATTACAAACAAACTGAACTATTGAAAGGCAAAGAGTCTATTGTATTGATCTCTTTACCCCTAGCATGTAAAACAGTGCCTGTCATACAGTAGATTAAAAAAAAAAACAACTGAATAAGTGAAACAATGAAATGTCTAAAGTCGAAACTAAAACCAAAGTAGCAATAACTTCATAATAGAGATGTTGGCAGTTGAAAGGAAATTACTATAATTTAATTTAAATGTGAACATGTTATAGATTTTTTTTAAGTATATGTGGGGAAATGAACACTTTTACCAAGAGAAAATTGTGGAATATTAAAAGAAGAAAATAGACAAAGAAAGAGGGAAGAGTATGAACAGTAATCATTTTTCATTTGTTTTGTTTTGGTTTTTGTCTCAAGACAAGGCATAGGGAGAGAGGGTCAGGGAGGAAGGATTAGAAGCTTAGGGTTAGCAGATGCAAACTATTGTATATAGAACTGATAAACAACAAGGTCCTACTGTGTAGCACAGGGATTTATAGTCAATATTCTGTGATTAACCATAATGGAAAAGAGTATGTTATGAATGTGTGTGTGTATATATATATATATATATATATATGTATAACTGAATCACATTGCTATACAGCAGAAACTAACACAACACTGTAGATCAACTATACTTCAATTTTTAAAAAAAGACCTGGCACATGTGTATGATATACATATGAACAAAAGGGGCATGAGGGCTAATTTGGCCTCTTTGGGTGATATACAGAAAGAAGAAAGGGGGTGCATTCATGTGACAAGCATTGTTTTAAACAGGCTAACATATTTAATTTTCATTATAGATGTATTCATTCCTTGAGCAAATTATTGAGAATTTATTATGTGCTGGCACGATGCTGGGTGCTGGATATACAAATGTCAGAATAGTGATACAGGATGGTAACCCTCTGGAGCTTCCAATACAGTGAATCATAAATATGCAAACAAAGTTTTCAAAGTTTCAATTTGTGGTATAGATAATCGTTGAAAGATAAAAGTGAGAGAGAAAGGAAAGACTGTTCAGTGTAGAGTGGTCACAGACTCTGAGAAAGTCACATTTAAGCTGAGACCTGGAAGACAAGAAAAAGCTAGTCTTGCAAAGAACCAGCAGAAGACTTCTGCTTTTCTGAAAGGACACAGGCAAGGCCTCGAGGTGAGGAAGTAGAGGGAAGACTGGATGAGGGGAGCCTGGCACGAGATGAGGGTGGAGCGAGAGGTAGGGTCCGATCACACAAGGCTGGGAGAGCTCTGAGAAGGAATTTAGAATTTTTTTTCTAAGTACAAAAAGGGGTGACTAAGAGGTTTTAAAGCTCAACATTCAGAAAACGAAGATCATGGCACCTGGTCCCAACACTTCATGGGAAATAGATGGGGAAACAGTGGAAACAGTGTCAGACTTTATTTTGGGGGGCTCCAAAATCACTGCAGATGGTGACTGCAGCCATGAAATTAAAAGACGCTTACTCCTTGGAAGGAAAGTTATGACCAACCTAGATAGCATATTCAAAAGCAGAGACATTACTTTCCTGACTAAGGTCCGTCTAGTCAAGGCTATGGTTTTTCCAGTAGTCATGTATGAATGTGAGAGTTGGACTGTGAAGAAAGCTGAGCGCCAAAGAATTGATGCTTTTGAACTGTGGTGTTGGAGAAGACTCTTGAGAGTCCCTTGGACTGCAAGGAGATCCAACAAGTCCATTCTGAAGGAGATCAGCCCTGGGATTTCTCTGGAAAGAATGATGCTGAAGCTGAAACTCCAGTACTTTGGCCACCTCATGTGAAGAGTTGACTCATTGGAAAAGACTCTGATGCTGGGAGGGATTGGGGACAGGAGGAGAAGGGGACGACAGAGGATGAGATGGCTGGATGGCATCACTGACTCGATGAATGTGAGTCTGAGTGAACTCCGGGAGTTGGTGATGGACAGGGAGGCCTGGCGTGCTGCGATTCATGGGGTCGCAAAGAGCGGGACATGACTGAGCGACTGAACTGAACTGAACTGAAGAGGCTTTAAGCTGGATGTGGGGGAGTTACTTGCTCTAATAAAAATATATTTCTATTTCCTGTGTGGCAAATGGATGGTAGTAGAGCAAGAACAGACCCAGGGAAGCCAGTTGGAAGGCAACTGAGGCGAGAGCTTACAGAGGTTTGACTGAGAGCAGCAGTAGCAGTATAGAAAGGACCGTGTGCAGGAGATGTTTAGGAGGTAGATTCCACTGGATCCTCTAATAGACTGGACACAGGAAATGAGAACAGGTGAGGTTTCTAACCAGAGTCCCAGCATAAAATCTAGTGGTCTTCCCATGCTAGGGCTCATCAAACCTGGACAGACCTGTCCCCATTCTATTGGAACTGGGCTCCTTTGGAACTGAGTCACACCCAAATGACTCCACAAGGTTAGACCTGGGAACCTCCTTGGATGGGCCCTTCATTCCACATTAGATAGCATGCTGGATTTAGAGACAAGGAAGCAGATTAGTGGAGGAGAGAGCTGGCTACCATTAAACCTGGGTGAACAGCCTCCATCATTTCCGATGCCTTAAGAAATAGACTATGAACCACAAATGGGTTAAACCAAAACAAAAGCAGGAAATTTAAGGAAAAAAAACAAGCACTTTACTGTGTGCAACTTTCAAATGGGGGAGGGGAGTGTACACACAGAGAGAGTATAAGTACAAATGATAAAGTAAACAGGGCAAAAAGCCTATGAAAGGGTACATGGGTGTTTTTAGTGCTATTCTTGTAAATTTTCTGTATTTGACATTATTTCCAGAGAAACGCTTAAAAAAAAAAATCCACACGGTCATAGCTTTTGGCCCATGATACCTCTTATGGATAACTACACAGCTATGGTGACAAGAGAGGGAGATAGGAATTCCTGGTTCCTTTGGGTGCTGCCTGAAGTCAAGAACCAGAAAGGTCACAAAGACTTGCCTCGTAACCAGAGGCAGCAGCAGAAGCCATCGAATGCCCCAGGAAACCTAACCAACAAGTCACAACTCAGCATCCATCAGCACAAGACTCTAGTGCCCAGGCAGAACCAAGGCAGCAAGAAGCCAGAGGCAAGTACAAGACCCAAAGCCCCTCTCCTCCAGCACCAGGAGAGTACAAAAGCATCCCTCCACCCCAAGACAGCCATCTAAGGAAGGAGGAGGACAGTGAGACCCCCTGAAAGGGCAAGCACAGCCCCTAACAGAAGTCTGAAATTGGAATTAACTGAAGATTTACACAAAAAGAACTACGATAAACCAGAAAAGAAGTGGCAGGGTTAAGGCTCCTCCTTACCCCTCTCCAAATCAGTTGACATTAGTTGAATTAAATCGTAGAAATTCAGAGGAATTTAGCCATTGTGCACATTACATTTGTAAATTTTGACTGCTGTAGCTATAAAACTGCTGACAATGGCTCCAATTGGAAAAATAAGTGAGTGTGTGGGGAGGTAACTCGTGTGTGTGTGTGTGTGTGTGTGAAAGGAAATATATCTAGAGTAAATTATGCAAAAATGTTAATGCTGCTAAGTCACTTCAGTTGTGTCCAACTCTGTGCAGCCCCATAAACGGCAGCCCACTAGGCTCCCCCGTCCCCAGGATTCTCCAGGCAAGAATACTGGAGTGGGTTGCCATTTCCTTCTCCAATGCATTAAAGTGAAAAGTGAAAGTGAAGTTGCTCACTCGAGCTCGACTCTCAGCAACCCCACGGACTGCAGCCTACCAGGCTCCTCTGTCCATGGTATTTTCCAGGCAAGAGTACTGGAGTGGGTTGCCATTGCCTTCTCTGAAAATGTTAATAGGCATAAACTAATAGGTGATTTTCACCTTTGTACTTTTATTATATGCATCTTGAGAAGGAAATGTGTATAATTTTTATAATTGGGCAAAACTAAATCAATTGATCAATAGAGATATTTTCCTTAGAAGGAAATCTCAGCAGAGAACAAGGCAGAATGCCACATGGTATTTCATCATAAGCCCTGTGTAGTATGTTAGGCACTCAGTAGTGTCCGACTCTTTGCCACGAACTATAGCCCGCCAGGCTCCTCTTGTCCATGGAATTCTCCAGAAAAGAATACTGGAGTGGATTGCCATTCCCTTCTCCAGAGTATCTTCCAGATCAGGGATCGAACCCAGGTCTTTTGCATTGTAGGCAGATTCTTTATTCTTCCATAAGCCCTGCTGCTGCTAAGTCGCTTCAGTCGTGTCCGACTCTGTGCGACCCCATAGACGGCAGCCCACCAGGCTCCCCCATCCCTGGGATTCTCCAGGCAAGAACACTGGAATGGGTTGCCATTTCCTTCTCCAATACAGAAAAGTGAAAAGTGAAAGTGAAGTCACTGAGTTGTGTACAACTCTCAATGACCCCATGGACTGCAGCCTACCCGGCTCCTCTGTCCATGAGATTTTCCAGGCAAGAGTACTGGAGTGGGGTGCCGTTGCCTTCTCCTTCCAAAGGCCCTAACTAGTGACAATAGAATCCTTTGCTGCCCTCTGCAGGTCAGCCATGGAGCAATGCTGCGGTGGGAGAAAAACCTTATTGATGGATTTTTTAAGATAAGTTGAAAGCAGTTGCATCACATTTGTCTATTTCCCTCAAGTACAAACCCAAAGTTTGCAATTTTCATTGCAGTGATTCCTTGAGCTTGCTACCCTGCTTTGCACATAGCATACGTCTGAGGTCCATTATTGCCTGACATTACTTAACTTTTTCAAATTACACTTTTTGTGTCTCAAAATTATTCCAAAATTTTGAATGCTTCTTAGGAATACATAGACCTTAAATGACAAATAGATGCAGACTGCTTATTTTACTTTTTCTGTCTTTCTCTTATTTTTTCTCTTTACCTGATCTTTCACTCTTTTCCTGTCTGCATCTTTTCTTATTTTCCTTCCCAAAGGTAGATTTGTATGTTACAATCTTTCTTTTTTATAAATACGGACTGATAGTGGGCCTATGAAGGAGGAACCTCAGGAATGGAGCCAAGGGAACCAGAGTCTTAGGGATCATAACATAGAAATCCTATCCCCGAATTCAAAGACACTGACTCCCCACTCAAACACATACACACATCATGTTACGTATTTGCAAATATCTACATTTCACATGAGCTAATATTTTCCTTTTAAACTTAAATATTAAGAATAATCAATTCTCTTTGAAAGAAGATAACTTGCATTCCTCTTACTCGTCTTGAACCTGGTTGAGTTGATTACGAGTTGCACTCAAATCAGCATCTAATTGTTGTATGTCCCGAGTACCAGACTCCTTATGTCTGTCCTTATCGAAGGTGTCCTGGAATGATAAAAAAAAATCAAAACAGAGTCTGAAAACATGAAGCCACATGGACAGCAAAAACATTACTCTGGACAAAAGAAGTCAAGCCCAAAGGGCATGTAATGTATTGTTTCATTTTCGTGAAGTTTCCATGCAGGAGTGATAAAAATCCAAAGGGTGATTGCCCTAAGGGCAGAAGGAGGGGATTGGGAAGTGGCACAAGGGAATGAGCTGAAGGAATGGAAATGTTTTGTATCTCAATAGGGATGTGAGTTACAAGGATGTATCCATTTGTCAAAATTCATCAACCTATGGTTTTCACTACAGGTGAGTGATACCTCAGATTTTTTAAAAAAGACACCGAAATATCATTCTACATCTTTACACGCAGAATAACATCTACGGGGGGTAAAAATCTAAGAGACATTTTCTTTCCCCATGTAAAAACTTCCTTTAATGAACACTGACATCTACAGAACACTTCCTACATGTAAGTTTTTTCCCATGCTTATCACGTTTAACTCTAACAATGACCCTATTAGGTAAGCAAAAGCATTGTTCCCACTTAGCAACTGAGGAAACTGAGACCTAATAGGTTGGACAATCTACCTAGGACCTTAGAAGGTGGACAAGGATTCTGTCAAGTGATCTCTAAGCAGGAATCCTTCAGCCACTACCTCATAAGGCCCTCTTGCTTAGAACACAGCTATGGTGGTCTTAGAACACAGCTATGGTCTTAGAACACAGCCTGATCTAAGTGGTTCATCTTTTGAAAGAAATTTATGAATCCAAAAAACATTGAAAATCAAGGTTACCTATGTTTTGCTTATCTAGACATAGTGATACCCGTGCCTTACCAGTGGTCCCCAGTCTTTTTGGCTCCAGGGACCAGTTTTATGGAAGACAATTTTCCCATGGACCCTGGAGTGGGGGATGGTTTCAGGATGATTCAAGGGCATTACATTTATCGTGCACTTTATTTCTACTATTATTACATCAATTCTACTTCAGATCATCAGTCATTAGATCCTGGAGGTTGGGGGCCCCTGCTTTGAGCAAAGTATGTGTTCTCTTTTCAGTCTGGTCCTCAACTATTAAAACACTACCACTTCTGCGTGGAAACCACCAATATATCAACCACAAATGATGACACTCTCTTGATCAGTCTACCAGGATTGAGTTTTCTTATCTGGGAAGTTTCCAATTAGGTAATTCATTTTATTTTACTTTTTCAGAATACTGAGCTGCCCCCCTTTTAATGATCCCTTTCTCTTATGACTCACCTCCCCTCCCCCATGGTATCCGTCAGGGTGACTAACTTGTCTTTTTTTTTTTAATTTATTTAATTGGAGGCTACTTACTTTACAATATTGTAGTGGTTTTGCCATACTTTGACATGAATCAACCATGGGTGTACATGTGTTCCTCATCCTGAGCCCCCCTCCCACCTCCCTCCCCACCCCATCCCTCTGAGTCATCCCAGTACACCAGCCCTGAGCACCAGCCCTGTCTCATGCATCAAACCTGGACTGGTGGTCTGTTTCACATATGATAATATTCATGTTTCAATGCTATTCCCTCAAATCATCCCACCCTTGCCTTCTCCCACAGAGTCCAAAGGACTGTTCTATACATCTGTGTTTATTTTGCCATCTTACATACAGGGTTATTGTTACCATCTTTCTAAATTCCATATATATGCAATTAGTATACTGTATTGGTGTTTTTCTTTCTGGCTTACTTCACTCTGTATAATCAGCTCCAGTTTCATCCACCTCATTAGAACTGATTCAAATGTATTCTTGTTAATGGCTGAGTAATAATCCATTGTGTATATGTACCACAGCTTTCTTATCCATTCATCTGCTAATGGACATCTAGGTTGCTTCCATGTCCTGGCTATTGTAAACAGTGCTGCGGTGAACAGTGGGGTACACGTGTCTCTTTCAATTCTGGTTTCCTCGGTGTGTATGCACAGCAACAGGATTGCTGGATCATATGGCAGTTCTGTTACCAGTTTTTTAAGGAATCTCCACACTGTTCTCCATAGTGGCTATACTACTTTGCATTCCCACCAGCATTTATCACTTGTAGACTTTTGGATCGCAGCCATTCTGACTGGCATGAAATGGTACCTCATTGTGGTTTTGATTTGCATTTCTCTGATAATGAGTGATGTTGAGCATCTTTTCATGTGTTTGTTAGCCATCTGTATGTCTTCTTTGGAGAAATGTCTGTTTAGTTCTTTGGCCCATTTTTTGATTGGGTCATTTATTTTTCTGGAATTGAGCTGCAGGAGTTGTCTATTTTTGAGACAACTTGTTATTTAAAAGTTACTATTTAATGCCTAGAGTGGGTGCATCAATGTCCCAAATACAGACCATCACTAGGCCCTTTCATCCTGAGGAAGCAGAGGCTCCTTGAGTTGATTGAAGCTATACCACCAGGAAGTAGGCAAGGCTGAGATTTTAATGCTGATCTGTCTTAAGAGAAAACTCAATCCATTATGCCACATACTACGATAAATAGAAACTCACCTTTGCAACCCATGTCTCAGTTCCCTAACTAGAACCGAGCCCCTCACTAGGTAAAAAACCTTATCTTATGTATGTTTGAGTTCCCAGAGCCTGATCAGGGGCTGAATACTGACGATGCTCCTTTAGTATCCCTACCTGTAGAGAAGGGACCTTGCTGTCCACAGGTTTTCCCAGGGAAGCAGCTGTAAAGGAGGCCTCCAACCAAGGCAAAAGGCGTGATTTGATTGTTTCCACACCATCATAATGTCCTCCTGGAAGAATCCACAGACCAGGTGAGCGAGAGAAAGCCAACCACACCCACCCAAGCAGAGAGCAAAGGGAAGGGAAAAGGAAAAGAAGGCAAAGAGGGGAGAACTGGAGGGAGACACACGGGCCGTTCTCACCTTCTTGGGCTGCTATAGTGAGGATCCCAAAAAGTTGTCCCTGCACTTTGGCAACTTGTTCAATGAGTTCGAGGCAGTGATTTAGATTTTGATCACATGAGTTCGCCTGCAAAGCCAGAATGGCAGACATCAGTGCAATTTCATCCTTCTGGGACCCACTGCACGGTGGACACACGTATCACTTTACACAAGGGCCAGCTGACACTGGTATGCTCCCAGGACAGAGACTTGCTGTGTGCTCACAAAACACACTTGCCTCTCCTCCTGGATACCCAGCTAGATAGCCTTCCCCAGTGTCCCTAGCAACCGATGTGGCCATGCAACCCAGTTCTGGTCTGGGATGGGAAGTGGTGAGTGACTGTCCTGAATGATTGTCTTCTCTCTCTCTCTCTCTCCATCTACCAACCAAATGCAGAAGACCTAACAGAGGACCCCAGAAGCATAAGGGATAGAGAAGCCACAAGATTTAGAAGGCTGTTAACCAAACACTTGAACTGTTACATCATTGAGAAAGTTTTGTGTGTGTTTGTGGGCATTAAGCTGCTGAAATACGCGGGTTGTTTTTCATAGCAATAACCCTGCCTCTCTACTCAGTGTGCTGTGCCCAGACACTCAGCCATGTCCAACTGTTTGCAACTGCTTGGACTGTGGCCCACCAGTCCTCTGTCCATGGGATCCTCTCAGCAAGAATACTGGAATGGGTTGCCACTTCTTCCTTCAGGGGATCTTCCAGACCCAGGCATCAAATCAAGACTCTTTCATTGCAGATTCTTTACCACTAGCAACACCTAGGAAGTCCTACTCAATGGAACCCTGCAAACACTTCTTTCACAAATAGACATTTTGTAACAAAAGAGAAATCATTGCCTCCTAATTTACCCACATTATTGGTTCTTATCTTCTACCTAAGTTCAACATGTGCATAAAGGGCACTACTTTTCAACAACAAGAAGGTATTTCCGGGTGAAGGATATAATGGAGAAGAGGACCAAAAAGATGGCCTAGGCTTCATGGTGGTGCAGACTAGCTGGGGAGATGGGAGAGTCGACAGTTACCCTGCAGTGGAACAAAGTCTTACTCTAGGGATGAGCACAAGGTCTATTTAAGAGCCACTGTCTGAGAAAGTCAGGGAAGCATTCCAACAAGCAAACCCTAGGGGTGAAGAAGCTGGGCTTGGGGAAAGTCTGCCCCCAGAACAGAAGCTAGGAGGTTGACCTTTCAATTCTGCTGCTTTTGTTGTCTCCTTGGTGAGCTTTCACCAAAGCCTCGCTAGCCAAACCTTTAATTGACTCTGACTCCTGAAGGAAAGAATGCAACTGCAAGGACCAAACCATGTGGGTGTAAAAATGCGTAGACCTACGTGTCACCTCAAGCCATCATAAGGCAGGAGTGCCTTCTGGGTACGACGAATCCCAAGATAAGTGGGACATAGAAACTAGAATGAAGAGGAAAGGTTTAGATGACCTCCAGGCAAAAGTTTACAAGTGAAATGCAGACCTGTGTCAACAGGGAAATGGTTCAAACAGGCAGTAAGCTCCTGAGGACAGAGGCTCTGCCTGGCCGAGTCGCTGTGGCATTTCCAGCCCTTCATCCTACTGTCTCTATGTATTCGAACTCAATATGTATTGCGTGGATGAATGAAAATGAGACGATTCACTCACTCTGGCTTTATTACATACCTGCTAAGTGCCAGGCAGTGTCCATGCTTTATGTAGGTAAATTCAGAAAATCCACACCATAGGCACTGCAGGAGATTAGGAGGGCTGTTGTCATCACTGCCGTTTTTAGATGAGAAAACTGAGACCCAGAGAGGTTAAGTAATATGCCCAAGGGTACTTAGCTAGTATGATGTCAGAACTGAGACCTGCTTCCAGAGTCCATGCTCTTGACTACTAAACTATACTGACTTTTGGATCATGATTAGTGCCAGGAGGAGGAGGGGGAGGATTGGATTATGTGACAAAAAGTGAGTTAGGAGGGTAGTCAGGGAAGCCTCTCTGAGGAGGAGTCACTGGAGCTAAGTCTCAGATTCAGAGCACCAGAGAAAGAGCAGGCCAGGCTGTGGGAACACCAAGGGCAAAGGCCCAATGGCAGGAAGGAATCTGGCAACCTTGAACCAGAAGTAGGTGCATGTGACAGAGGATAGGTGGTCAGAGAGGTTGGCAGGACAGATTCTGCGGGCGCCCTGCAGGCCAGGTAAGCAGTCAGGATGGCAGGGACTCGTAACTGAGAGGGAGATGCTGCTTTACTTTCCCTGCCTGGTTAACGGTCCCTGGGACGAGCTCTATTGTGACACTTATGAGAAGAAACGGACACAATCGAAATATCTCATTCTTCTATCCCCTTCTCCCAAAAAGTCTATGAGCTGACTATGAGTTTTCTTTTTTAAAGACTTTGTCTTTCTCATCAGTCACCACTAGTATCCGTGGCAAAGCAAAGGCCCCAAAGATTTGATGAATGAGTGAGTGAGTGACTATCATAATATGGGCATGATCAGGACATACGGGACCCACAGCCTGATCAGCTCTCTCCATTCCTTCTTTTTTGAACCAGCACCTCCTTGCCCTTGCTATTTCGTTCCTGCACTTATCACAGGGAACTTCAATTCCCCAGCTACAGCCTTTTGCCCTCTGGCTGGATCGTGCCATGTGCTAAGTGGACAGAGAATAGGCTTGGGAGTCAAGCAGACTTGAGTATCTCAGCTCTGCTGCCTGCCACGGCTCTGTGTAATTCTGCACAGGTTGCTTAGCCCAACCAGGAAAATGAAGATTATGGCTTGCAGGGTGTTAAGAGAATTAAATCAAAATAATGCACATTCTGCACCTTCAAGACAAAAGATGTAGCACCTGTAAGATGCTGCACAGAACTGAAGGGAGCAATGGACTGAGTAATAGGGCAGACCTGAGTTTAGATCTGGTTCTCCGCTTACTAGCTTATTTCCTTAGAGAAGACATTTTAAAAATGCTCTTCCATTCACTGGAATTTAGAAGGTGGATGATCTCGCCAGCTAGCGTAAGTGCAGAGTAGAGAAGGTATATAATAATTAGGATTATTGTAGTATTATTACTGTAGGTTTCTGTGCCTTGATCAGTGCCTGGCACAAAGTAGGGGTCCAATGTTTATCAAATGAGTTTGCACACACCAACATAAGAGTATATACCATGTCAGACTGTTTCTGATCCCAAGACGTGTCACAACACGTTGCCCGTTTCTAACACAAAGCATTGCACAAGACACTCAACTTGCCATTGTCACAGTACTCTACCAAACAATTACTCCCCACAAGACAAACAGAGCAAAGATATGAACTAACTGCGTGTTTGCGTGCCTGCTCAGTGGCTTCAGTCGTGTCTGACTCTTTGCGACCCTATGGACTATACCCCACCAGGCTCCTCTGTCCATGGGACTCTTAAGGCAAGAACACTGGAGTGGGTTGCCAAGCCCTCCTCCAGGGGATCTTCTCAACCCAGGAATCAAACTCTAGTCTCTTTCATCTCCTGCATTAGCAGGTAGGTCCTTTACCACTAGTGCCATCTGAGAAGTCCATGAACAAATTGTACTGTCTCCTAATTCCAAATCTCATTCACTCATAAATCCTTGAATTCCTTTACTTCCTAAGCCTTGGGCTGGCCAGCTCAGGGAACAAAACTACATTAAAAAAATAAAAGGTTGCCTGCTGTCAATGATCTCACCAGCTGGGGAAGCAGGATAGAGAGTAGGAAACACACAGAGGATAAATAATTCTTTTAGAGTTTACTAAATGCTCTTAGAAGATAGTGAGCTGTAGAAGAAGTAAAATATACTCTGGTACGGGGTGATGGGTGGGAGGTTAAGACACTTTGACGGAGGAAGAGCAAGTATTATTATCAAGGCAAGAAGCGGCAAGGCCTATCGTACGAGAGAGGGGAACACAGGGTCCAGAGACTAAGTAATAAGGACTTTATTACAGGCATGAAGAGCTCTGGGCTCTATCCAATCACTGAAAAGTTTAATGGGGCAAGTGGAGGGTTTGCTTTGACTTCACAAAAATGACTCTGGCAGGAGCAGACCAGATAATTGGATTAGAGAGTACATCTGGGAAGGAGGTAGGCAGTTGTAACCATCTAGCTGAGAGATTCTGAGAGCTGTGGAGGCAACAAAACTTCTTCCCAGCTCTGGAATCACATCTGTGTTGGCCAAGGTCCCACTGATCCTAGCATTACCTGAGGAGGAAGTCAAGTAGTTTGGGAAGAGGGAAGAGGTAAGAGGTATGTGAAGGAGAATGCTCTTTCCAGACAGTTTAAGGAGTTTGGGCTTTCCTGGTGGCTCAGATGGTTAAAAAACTGCCTGCAATACAAGAGACCCGGGTTCAATCCCTGGGTCAGGAAGATCTACTGGGGAAGGGAATGGCCACCCACTCCAGTATTCTTGCCTGGAGAATTCCATGGACAGAGGAGTCTGGCGTGCTGTATTCCATGCAAAGAGGTGGACATGAGTTAGTGACTGAACAACAACAACAATAGCTCCTTTTAAAAAAATTTAATGAAAGAGAAAACAGTTACATCACAATTACTAATAAGAATTATCTATGAAGCCTTTACTTCATTTATTTAAGGGGATATATGGTGTTGGGGGTATGGTGTTGGAGAAGACTTGAGAGCTCTTGGACTGCAAGGAGACCAAACCAGTCCATCCTAAAGGAAATCAACCCTGACTATTCATTGGAAGGACTGATGCTGAAGCTGAAGCTCCAATACTTTAGCCACCTGACTCGAAGAGCCAACTCATTAGAAAAGACACTGATGCTGGGAAAGATTGAAGGCAGGAGGAGAAGGGGACAACAGAGAATGAGATGGTTGGGTGGCATCACTGACTCAATGGACAAGAGTTTAAGCAAGTTCGGGAGATGGTGAAGGACAGGGAAGCCTGGTGTGCTGCAGTCCACGGGGATGCAAAGAGACACGAATGAGCAACTGAACAACAACAACAAAGAGGGTATGCATGCTGTGTTGTGAAGTAAAATGCAGTGGGTAAGTTTTAACAATACTATCCCAGGGAATAGGGCTTTGGCTGTGTTGAAAATCACTGATTTGGGCAATGAGGAGCCCCAAAACAATCCCATGAAGAGTTGTATAAAAATTAGATTGGAGGGAGGCATGGAGAAAGGTAGGAAATCAATAGGAATATGCCATGTTGCTAGTATGGAACTTAAACAAGGAAACTTCAAATTTATTCTAGTGGCTTCCTGAAGATAGGAAAGCTAGAAGTAACAGAAAGGAGTGTCATATTCCAGAATATAACCACCAGCATTACTAATATATCTTTTTGTGAAAAATGTTCTTTTGAAGGAAAAAAAAACAAACCCTGTGTGATGGAGATGGGCTACTAGCCCCCTTTTGTAAGCATGATGGCTGCAAAAATACTGTGAGTTGGGAGGGAAAGAATTCTCTGCACAGCACGCAGCTGCTTCGTCAGTATGTCTCCTCCCTTACTCTCCCGCAGCTGCAGGCGTTATTGCTACAAAGTTCATGTGAGATCTGCCTTAACCATACGCCAGAAGTTGCTTTCCTCACATATGTAAGAAATGATTGGAGTTTGAATAAGAGCAACTGCAGCTAAAGGGGAAAGGTGGGAGATATTTGAGACCTTTAAAAGGTAGACTCCTCAGGGCTTGATGAACCCATTTACAAGGTGTGATGGAGAGAGAGGAGACCGGGTTTCTGACTTGGGCCACAGGGGAGATTGTGATGCTGTTGCCTAACCACAGGCCACGAGTAGAGAAGCCATAAGACAGGAGGGAGGGCAACTCATCCTGTTTGGTTCATGTTGACTCAGAAGATCGGGCCATCCACATGGAGCTCTCTGGAAGGCAGGTGGCCAGCCATTCAGGTCGGGAGCTCTGGAGAAAGCCCCGGGCTGAAGATAAATCTTGGAGTCACCAACATCTGGGAAGCAGCTAAAGCCATAAAATTGGATGAAAGTGTCAGTCATGTCCAACTCTTTGCAACCCCATGGACTATATATAGCCCACCAGGCTCCTCATCCATGAAATTCTCCAGGCAAGAATACTGCTGGAGTGGGTTGCCATTCCCTTCTCCAAGGAACCTTCCTGACCCAGGGATCGAATCCAGGTCTCCTGCATTGCAGGTAGATTCTTTACTATCTGAGCCACAGGAGAAGTCCAATAAAATTGGATAAGACGTGTCAATTGCTGCAGAGAAATCAAGGAGATAAGGACTACGGGAAAAAAGAGAGAGAGAAAGAAATATTAGACTTGACCTGACCATCCAGTGGGGCAGTTACAGCAGAATGTTTTGGGGAAAGGATACTTGATGTTGTTCCAGATCATTCCAGGTTGAGGAACAAATGGGAGTTAAAGAAGAAAAGACAGTGAAGACAGATTAGTCTTTCAGGAAGTTTTGCAGTGTGGGGAAGGAGAGCAACAGAACAGAGGCTTTGTTCCCATCCCTTTAGTGTTATCACTCTCTAGCCCAGACCAAACCTCCTGACCAACTGAGCTTAAATGTTGCCTTATTTCCAAGGTTTTTCATAACGTGCCTCTCCATGACTTCTGCTGCCTCACTTCCTCAGCAGCTCTCTCCACTCCCACACAAGCCTATTTCACTAGTGAGCATGTGCCATGGGCACCAGATCAACAATCCTTTGATCCCTTTCAATTCATATACTTCTGAGCAGCTTTGACCTTATTAACATTTCATAAGACCCCAATCATCACAGCCTGTGTTGAGATGGCTCTCTCATCATACTATTCTAAACTTGAATCACCTGCACAATATTAGAAGGAGAAAGAATTTTCACCCCTGTTCAGTTCACTCGCTCAGTCATGTCCAACTCTTTGCGACACCATGAACCACAGCATGCCAGGCCTCCCTGTCCATCACTAACTCCTGGAGTCTACCCAAACCCATGCCCATTGAATCAGTGATGCCATGCAACCATCTTATTCTCTGCAAATATTAATAATAAAATGTATCACTAATATACATTAATATTTTTAATCAACTTGAAAATTTCAATTTGAAAAGCTTTGCAAACTTCAATTTGAAAAAGCTATCAAATCTATCAATTTTAGTACAAAATATAGTTATTTCCACTTTGAGAAACTTTACTTTCATATACAGAAAATATGCTTCATCTATATTAGATAAGAATCTGTGCTAAAGGATTTATCACAGTATCATTTAAAATATGAAAGTTGCAATCATTTAATAGTGATTTGCCTGATATTTTTATTTTTTAATACTCTTCTTTTTAAAAACGTCATTTTACATAGAACAAGAATGCCATTTCCAAACATGCCAATTAGCAAATACGTACAGGAGCAAGGAAAAGAGATGATCAGTAGGAAGGATGTGGAGTCGAGTCTGAGGGGTGGTGTTTCTCAGGCCTTTGCAGCTGACCCTGGAAATTCACATATGGAAAGCTAACTTCCATCTTCCTTCCCCGTTCCAATCTCCCCACTCCCACCGCTGACCGGGGTGTGTATTTTTAGAGGGTGGATGGGGGAAGGATGGCAGGAAACAGACAATGCAAGCCAGTGGAATGTCCTTCCCTCCTTCTGTAGGAGATAACAGAATGGACTTGACAAGCAAAAGAGCTAGGTTCAAAACCAAGTTCTGACGCGGAGTGGCCTTGGGCAAGCAAGCTGCCCTCCTGGGATTTGGTTTTCTCACGTGTAAAATACAGAAAATAAAGCCTGCCATTTCATAGGTTCTTCTAAAGCTTAAAGGCAATACGCATGAAGAGGGCTTTAAGGGCTTTCAAGAACTCTTTAAACACTCGTTTTAAGGGATTAAGAGGTACTACTATGAATAAACTACTAATAAAATAGACATTGTACTGCAACAAACATTGGGGTACATGCATCTGTTTCAGTTATGGTTTTCTCAGGGTATATGCCCAGTAGTGGGATTGTTGGGTCATATGGCAGTTCTATTCCTAGTTTTTTAAGAAATCTCCATATTGCTCTCTATGGTGGCTGTATCAATTTACATTCCCACCAACAGTGCCAGATGGGGACAGAGATGGGAGAGGGGACATATGTATACCTGTGACTGACTCATGTTGATGTATGGCCAAAACCAAAACAATATTGTAAAGCAATTATCCTCCAATTTAAAAAAAATCAAAAATAAATAAGCTACAAGGATATTATGTACAGCATGGGGAATATAGCCAATATTCAATAATTATAAATAGAATATAGCCTTCAAAAATTGGGAATCACTGTGTTGTACACCTGAAACTTCTATAACACTATACATCAACTATATCTTAAAAAATTCTTTTAAATTAAGTCCTCTGCAAAGTAAAAGTAAAAATGCTGGTTATAACAGGCTGTAGTTGCTTCTAGAAAGGTGTCCATCTGTGGGCAGCCTTTCAAGCAGCTGTGTTTCAAAATCAACCCTCTGTTCTACATCATTGAGGCTGACCCTGCCACACATTCACTGCCTCCACAACAAAGTTTTTAAACTGAAATCCTAAATTTTATTTTTTTTCTTAATATATATATTTTATTGAAGTATAGTTGACTTACAGTGTTTCAGGTGCACAGCAAGGTAATTCAGTTATACATATACATTGTTTACATTATTTTTCAGATTGTTTTCCATTATAGGTTATTACAAAATATTGACTATAGTTTACGGTGCTATACAGTTAACCTCTGCTGCTTGTTGCATATCTATTTTTTTTCTGAATTTTAGATATAAGAAAGAGGAGGATTATACCTCAACAATTTAGGCAGAGCTTCTATTTAGGCTTTCCCACTGGATTTTGGAAGCAGGCATGGCAACCCATTCCAGTATTCTTGCCAGGAAAATATCATGGACAGAAGAGTCTGGCAGGCTATAGTCCATGGGGTCACAAAGAGTCAGACATGACTGAAGCAACTGAGCATGCACACACTGGATTTTAGTGTCTTGATCCATAATTAATATTCCTACTGGACTTATTTTGTTACTTCTTCTCCTTTAACATTAAACAATAGTGATGTTTACATTAACCAGTTTGTCCAAGATGAAAATACGGAGAGTCAAATTTAAAAGTTGGTAGACTCTGTTAAAAAGAAAACAGTCTTCCTTAACTATTTGTCAATTATTTTGTAGCCATGAATTTATCATTAGTAACTGTGGCAGAAGGGGTGGTGCCCATTAAATATTCTGCATGCTTTTCCACATTTCTCGGGCTCCTTTACAGTTAGACAGCAGTCACACAACTAAGTCTGCCCAAGGGACAATGAGCACAAGGGCTGTGTATGATGTAGGAGCAGGGCAAGTTCTCCACTCCTTCTGTTCCCCTTGCAGAACCTTCAAGGTCCAGTAATGAGATGGCTGCTCCATCTGATGGAGGGCACCTGAAACTGAGCCAGTGACAGACAAGAGCTACCATCAGACTTCGCATGAATGGGAAGGAAATCTCTGTTCTGTCAAGACACTAAGGATTGGCATTTATTTATTACTGGCCAGTAAATCACTGCAGACGATGGCTGCAGCCATGAAATTAAAAAATACTTACTCCTTGGAAGAAAAGCTATGACCAACCTAGACAGCATACTAAAAAGCAGAGACATTACTTTGCCAACAAAGGTCTGTCTAGCCAGGGCTATGGTTTTTCCAGTAGTCACGCATGGATGTGAGAGTTGGACTATAACGCTGAGCACCAAAGAATTAATGCTTTTGAACTGTGGTGTTGGAGAAAACTCTTGAGAGTCCCTTGGCCTGCAAGGAGATCCAACCAGTCCATCCTAAAGGAAATAAGTCCTGAATATTCATTGAAAGGACTGATGCTGAAGCTGAAACTCCAATACTTCGGCCACCTGATATGAAGATCTGACTCATTTGAAAAGACCCTGATGCTGAGAAAAACTGAAGGTGGGAGGAGAAGGGGACGATAGAGGATGAGATGGTTGGATGGCATCACCGACTCGACAGACATGAGTTTGAGTAAGCTCTGGGAGTTGGTGATGGGCAGGGAAGCCTGACGTGCTGCAGTCCGTGGGGTCACAAAGAGTTGGACACAACTGAGCAACTGAACTGAACTGAAGGAGATAAAGGTCCTGAAGGGAAGAAAAGTGTTCTCTATAAATTTAATAACTAGTTGAACCCTCAAGAATGTAGAAGGGGAGGAGTGATGGGGGATCAGGGAATCTGTTTGAAGACACCACAGCAATGACAACAACCTTTTGAGAGGGTAACAGGTAGGGAGGGTAGAGGTCCCCAGGCGGCAGGAGGAAATAAACTGCAAGCTGCTGCTGCTAAGTCACTTCAGTTGTGTCCAACTCTGTGCGACCCCATAGACGGCAGCCCACCAGGCTCCCCCGTCCCTGGGATTCTCCAGGCAAGAACACCGGAGTGGGTTGCCATTTCCTTCTCCAGTGCATGAAGTGAAAAATGAAAGTGAAGTCGCTCAGTCGTGTCCAACTCTTAGTGACCCCATGGACTGCAGCCTACCAGGCTCCTCTGTCCATGGGATTTTCCAGGCAAGAGTACTGGAGTGGGGTGCCATTGCCTTCTCCGAAGCTGCAAGAGGCAGACTATTTTTTTTCCTTCTGTGTTGAGGAAACCGGTTCTGCCTAAGACCAACCTCTTTTTTCTTTTCTCAAACCTTGGGCTGATAATGGCTCAGCAAACCAGAACTCATATTAATTGTTTTATGGCTGGGGATGACACACCTTGGCCATCCTATCTCAAAAATGCATATTGTGGGAGAGGGGCCTGGTGAAACTCCCTCAGCCTTGAGGTGTTTCTTTACCTGATTAGAAGCGAGCTAACAGACATAAAATGCCTTGGCACTCTTTATGTTCCCTTCTGATGTCTATGTTAGAAGCTTTCCCTATCTCTGCTATACTTTATTAAAACTTTGCTACACAAAAGGCTCCAAGTAATCAAGTCTCGTTTCTGACCCTGGATCAAAATCCTCTCTTCCAGAGGTCACGAATCCTGGCGTAACACACAGCTCGCAGTAGCAACCTTTCACTTTTGTACTTAGAATCAGACATGTGTTGGCATAAAAGCAGGCTTTATTTCAATCACAGAGATTATTCTAAAACAAACAGAGGACACTTCTTTAAGAGCTCATTATTTAATATGTTGTTTACACTTGTTAGTACAGAATTCTATAGCACAAGCGGAGAGTAACACAAGAGAAGCATTACCTCCCTATATTACTTTTAGTTTCTCCCCATTGCCCTCAGGATAAAGTCCGAACTCCATAACACACCACCCAAGGCACCCGTCCCCTGGCCCCCACCGCCCCATCTCCTTGGCCTTATCTCAGGCCCACTCCCTGCCTGAAAGTAGTCCCAGTCCCCCGAAATATGCTAGCTTTTTCATGCTTCCCAGCTTATTGCACACATCCTTTCCTCTCTCCCTTGTCCTCTTCTCCAGCTAGAATTTCATCACTAAGATGCAGCTGACATTTCTATTCCCAGCACCTAGCATAGACAGACATATTGTTAAAAAAAAAAAAAATTGAGGAATAAATGTACACTGCAGAAAAAGTGTGAATATAGAGTATCTCACCCAAACCTTTATACACACCAGGAGCTAAGTAACCATTTATTCAATTAATTCTTAAACTCTTAATACTTGGCTCAGTTATTGGTTTAACAAGAAGGAATTCTCTTTGGCTGTTCCACTAACATTCTCAATAACCACAAAGAAGGAAAACTAACTGCAATTCATGTGTTTACCACAACCCGTCCCTGAGTCTCCAATGGTGTCCAGGTTTTAAAGACCAAGTAATGCAATAATTCAGCATCTCTTTAATAACTAAAAGAAAATGAGGTGGTGCTGTTTGCTGTTGTTTTTAGGATTTGCTTCTCTGGGATGGGAGTGGGTTGGAAAATATTTCTTCCTGAAGTTAAGATAAATATAACTTAAAAAAATAAAATCAAGCAAGAAGTAGTTTTGCCAAAAGCCCAGAAGATTGGTAGATGTAGTAAGATTAAAAACAAGCCAAAAGATAAAAAAGAAAGGCTTCAGGGCAGAAAATTATATTTTAAAAGAACTTACTGTTTCTGACAACATAGGAATCAAGGAAACAGGCTGTGTATGAGATGGTGGTGATGGCCAGATAAAAGCAGAGGGGATAGATATGGATAAAGAAGGAAATTATATTAGAGAAATTAAGAAGAAAAACTAAATAGGATCTAATTGTTAATCCAAATGATGGCCAGTTTGGAAAACAATCAAAATTCTGCATTGTGTTTTAGAATTAATCTGTTCAAGTTATTTATCTATTTCAGTTGAAAATAACTTTTCCCAAAGGAATAACTTTAACCATGTTCCTAATTCTAAAGGAATATATACGGTCTTTTCTTTTGCTTGAGTTTATCAGAACTCAATTAATGTGGTCACAGTCAGAAAAGTCAACCTTCCATAGCACACATAATTTGAAGCTTTTAAGGAAAAAACGTAGTTCTCTACAACCAATATTTTAATAAATATAATTTGCTTCAATGAATACTCTTCATCTTAAGGATTCAAAGCCAAAGTCTTGGGAACTAATAAAATAACATTGCAGTATTACAGGAAAACTCTTAGCAATTGACTGAAACTCAAACTGTAGATGACAAGATGTTGAGTAAGTCTCAATGTAACCTAAATGTTGGTAGGTGTTGTAAAGAGATTTTCTCATTGTCTTTTTTTAGCGCCACGCCCCTGCCACCCGCCACACACACACACACACACACACACACACACACACACACACGCACACTGTTCAGAATGCTTGCACCCTTTCACTTGTGCTCCTGATGGTTAATCCTGGCTTCTGGTTTCAATTTTAAGAAAAAGTGAATTAAAGACATTTGGGGATCATTTCTGGGCTTCCCTGCTGGTTCAGGTGTAAAGAATCTGCCAGCAATGCAGGAGATGCAGGAGGCTCCAGCTCGATCCTCCAGCTTCCCTCCAGGAAGATCCCCTGGAGGAGAGCATGGCAACCACTTCAATATTCTTGCCTGGAGAACCTCATGGACAGAGAAGCCTAGTGGGCTATGGTCCATAGGGTCACAAAGAGTTGAACACAACTGAAGCGACTGAACACACAAGGCATGCACAGGGATCATTTCTAATTTTACACTGAATATGAGGTTTGTCAGAAATGAGTCCAAGGAACTGGGTGTCTGGGAGAAAGGTGGTGGCATTCAGCCAGTCATGATTTATTGAGCAACTACTAGGGGCCAAAAGTGGAATGAAATGGAAATCTCTGCTATCTGGAGCTTATCTTTTAGGGTGTGTTGGGGGGAGGGGAAGAAAACTAATCAACAAAATAAAAGAGTAAATCAGTAAAAATTAGAAGGGGTAGTATTATGGATGGAGAAGGATATTATGGAAGAAATAAAGCAGAGAAGGAGCACAGTGGTTCCAGGGGCGAGTGTGGCTGCTTAGTCCAATACAGTCGCCACTGGTCATGTGTGACTAGTGGAATTCAAACTAGACTTCAGTGAAGTTAAAACTTCAGTTCCTCAGTTTGCACTCATTGAATTTCAAATGCTTATTGGCCACCATGTTGGACAGTGCTGATATAAAGATATATATAGAATATGGCCATCATCATGGAAAGTTCTGTCCGACAGTTCTGCTCTACAAAGAGCAAGGAGTCTAGTATTGTTGGAGTGGTTGAGCAAGGGAGAGGGTAAGAGATAACATCACAGAGTTTAAAAGAGCACAGCTCTACAGGAGCTTGATGGCCATTGCAGGAACTTTTTTTCTGAGATATGAAGTTTGGAGAGTTTTGCCATAAGAGTAACTTGATCTGACTTGGTACTTAGAAGAATTACTTTGGGTCTTTTTTTTTTTTTAAGTAATACAAATAAAAGATGACTAAAGGTGTACAAGTGTGGCAGCGGAAGCAGGGACAGTGTGGAACATGCTCAGGTTCTGCACAAGCTCAGAAGCTAGTACCAACAGATTCTGCTGGTGAGAAAGTAGTGGAGTATGTCATGATAAAGACTGTGACTAAAGGAAAGAAGTCAGTGTTTGTGGCATGGGAGAAGCTAGGGTCAGTCGTACACTGATTTGAGTTTGCAATGATAATAGCAAATGTCCAATGGACATTTGGAGAAGTGAGAGCTCAGATGAGAAAAGGACCTGAGTATAGATATGATATTCATCAGCACAGGGATAAGAGATGAAATAGGAATGGAGGTGGAAGAGAAGTTTTCTAAAGTCTGCCCTTGAAGAACAACTATGAAAGGAGTATGGGTAAGACAAGGAGACGAATAGAGTGTCGACAGTCAAATTCAATAGAGATGCCAGAACGTTGAAGAGAAATGATGATGCCCAAGGAATGGCCACAAAATTTTGGAAGGCACTGATCTCTAAGAGTGCAGTCTCTACTAATTATATGTGTGTATTGGAGATGGGGAGGGCCACAAGTGAGGAATCTAAATAGAAATGGTTTCAGTGAGAACAGAAGAATGGGGTGAACCACTGTTGGTGAGAAGAGAAAATACAATACACTTTGGCATTTCTCAGAACTTACAGGTCGTTTCTAAAACAATCATTTAATTTAGTCCAGCCACTACCAGGGTCATTTGTGTTCAACATTGTCTAGTGACAAACTGAATATACTTTTTAATGGTTCAAGTTAATTTAGGCCACAGAGCAAGAAAAACAAATTTTATAAGAAGTAGTTTTAAGAAGGGAAAATACATGTATTAGGATTTGTTATTCTCATCCTTCTGAGATTAGGTAACAAGTAGCCACTTTTAAAAGTAGGTGGTGGGGGGAACCCAAGGCTTTGTGCTAACGGTGAATTTCAATTTTCCTGCAATTCTGATGGAGAAGGAATAATCAATATTGGTACTTTAAATGTGGGCAAATGGGGTAAACACTAGAAAAGCAGACTAAAGAGAAAGCCATAGTGCTTTGAGCTCCCCTCCTCCCAGGAGCCTAGTTACAAGGTGGATAGGAAAGCCCAGGGACTCATGATGGCAGGCAGTTGCATTTTCCTGGCAGGATTTCAGAAACAAGCTAATCTAGACTAAAACTTTGAGATCCAAAAAGGAACTTCATCCATCAATTCCAGTCTCCCAGTTAGCTGAGGAGGTACTGAGACCCAGAGGTTAAATAATTTGTCCCAAATGATTCAGCTTTTGTTGTTGTTGTTTGTTGTTTTTTAGTCACTAAGCCACCAGGCTTCTCTGTCCATGGGATTTTCCGGGCAAGAAAGAATACTGGTGTGGATTGCCATTCCTTCTCCAGGGGATCTTGCAGACCCAAGGAATGAACCAGCATACACTGGCAGGTGGATTCTTTACTGCTGAGCCACCAGGGAAGCCCCAATGATTCAGCCAGCCAGTTCTCTGCAAAGTCAGACCTAAAAGCTGGCGGGGTGGAGCTGATTCTGGGTCCCCAGGTCTTTTTCCTGCATTGTTCTACTGGCTGTGTGAGAATAGGACTCTCTTTTTTTTTGTTATTATTCAGTCGCCAAGTCATGTCTGACTCTGTCTGACTCAGTGTAGCCCGCCAGGCTCCTCTGTCCATGGGGATTGTCCAGGCAAGAATACTAGAGTGGGTTGCCATGCCCTTCTCCAGGGGATCTTCCTGATCCAGGAATCAAACCGGAGTCTCTTGCATGCAGATGGATTTTTTTTTTTTTTTTTTTTTTACCAGCTGAGCTACAGTATAGAACTCTCCTTTTTAAGACAGACCAACAGAAGCAAATTTTGCATTGGAGTTCTACTATCTGGATGGGGAGATGAATGGGAGCTGGAGTGGGGTTTGGGGGGTGGTGGGGGAATTAGTGAGATTTGAAGAACCCTACTGGGTTTGATGACAGAATATTGGCTTACAAATGCCTTGACAACAGGCTTTCTGAAATCTGCCCTGGTGTTGAAACTGCCTTACTTGCCATGCTCATCAGGACACAAGTGAAACTCGCAAGGTTGACTAGTGTTCGTGTCATTGACTTCTGGGTACTAACTCCTGGGTATATTTCTATAAAAATCTTATCCCCAGAGTGCGAGACTTGCGGAAAGGCAAGAGGAGGGATATAATAAATAATAATAATTCGAGTCGGGGTTTGGGGGTCGACTACAGGCAGAAGGGACTGGAGGAAGAGTGACAAGCTAGACCGGACCTGCGTTGCTCGCGGGGCTTTCCCGTTGCTAGGACCGCCAGCGTCCTTGGCTACCGCTGGCTAAAATAGCAGCTCTCCTCTGCTACGACCAGTCTAGCTCTTCGCGGACCGCGCCACCTCGCGCCAGAAGGAGAAAAAGGAATCGCATTTCCCTGCTTCCCTCGGTGCGGGTCCCAGTGAGGAATCAAGACTGCGGGACTTGGCAAAGCAGTCACCCGGAGGCCAGTCCTAAGAACCTCCCGCTGAGGGTTGTACAAGGAACTAGAGAGAGGGCGAACCCAGGGGTCTTCCCCTCTGACTCACGTTGTACTCCCTCAGCCAGGACTCTAGCTTGTCTTGCAACGATCGTAAAGCTTCGTTGGAGACTAGTCTCCTCAGGTTATCTGCCATCGCTCGCTCTTCCGCTCGGCCCGCTCTGGGAGATGTACTCGTGGACCGCGAGGTGATGTGGCGGGAAAGGTGTTCTCTTCCTGAGGAGCTCAGAGCCCGGCTGGTGTTTCCATCCTCCCCCCTCGGATCGGACGGGGCAGGGTTCGAGAAGCCGGGGGGAGGTGCCCTGAGCCACAGCCGCCGCGCCTCATTCGCTGCCCCGCGCGCGGTTTCCCGGCTGCCGCGCGGCCGCCGGGAGCCATGACAATAAATACCCGGGCGATTATTAGACAAACCTTGACGTGAGCGCGCGGCAGCCGGGGACGCGCGCGGCCCGTTTCCTGGCAACGCCTGCGCCGCCGCCCAGCCCCAGCCGAGCGCACTACCAGCCTGTAGCCCCCGCCGCCCCGCATCCCTGCTGCCCTCCAGCCCCAACCCGCCCGCGGGTCCGGGGCACCGCCAGCACGCGCCATGCCGCTCTTCCTCATGCTAGTGATGCTCAGCATCATGCTGCTGCTACTGGTGCTGCTGGTGGCCGAAAGCGAGAGCCCCCAAAGTCTGTGAGACTCTGGGCTGGGCCGGCGGCTGGAAGACGCTAAGACTTCAGATGGCAGCCGCCCGACCCTGCTGGAGAGAGAGGCGCCCGCAGTGTGGCGATGCCGGGCAGCCCGAGGCCTCTTGTCTAGGAAAGCAAAGGTTCTTTCTAGACGTTTTTGGTTAGGCGGTGAAGAAAGCAGTTGTTTGGCTCCTTCCTATATTCTTTCACTTCTCAAGTCTTTATTTCTTCCTTTGTAACATCTAGGATTTGGTGGGTGCCCAGCTAAATAGATTTTAGCTCCAGGATGTTCACAAGTTAAAGTCAATCAGGTTTAAATAAGATTTGGTCTGTTTTTAGAATCATTAAGCACTCTAAAGTTATTTAATTATGAATTCTCTAATTGAGACTTTGTGCAAGTTTACAGCCAGTTTGGCACTATTTCAAAAGGTGTATTAAGCCACAGTGTTAGTTTGAACTACTTAAGAAATGAAACCATTTCAACCATCATTAAGCACTTTAGTACCCTTATTTTCAATGTCGTCAAATGATGTGCAGATTGCAAATCATCCCAATCTATCAGGTGGAAGCAGGACCTCAGCTAGCTAGTCGGTTACCTAGTTTAATTCAGTTTCTTCTTTTTTTTTTTTCAGATATTTAAGAATTATGAACATTGAACATGTCCACTGATGGTAAACTTAAGAATTTTTGCCCCCACCCTGCTTTTTTCCTCTTAATTAGTGGTTTTACTGTCGTCTGATAAAAATGAAAGGCTCATTCTGGAGTCTGTGTCCTTACTATCTTATGTAGACCACAAAATAAGGACTAAAAAAGTTCTCACCACAAGAAAAAAAACTTGTAACTATGTCTGGTGATAGATATTAATTAGACTGATTGTGGTGATTATTTCACATTATAGACAAATATTGAATCACTATGTTGTACATAATATATTATTTTAATTATATGTCAACAAAAAGAAAGAAAGAATATAAAGAGAACACACATTTTATCACAGTGCAATAACAATTGCTAAAGTACAAAAAATATTCATTACTGACTTTCTTTAAAAAATATAAAGAATGAGGAAGGCAATGAAGAAGAATCTTATAGATTTCTTAATGCACAGTTTTATAGGTAACTGGAATCTTTGAACAGTCTGATTTACTTATTAATAAAAACCAAGTTGTAATATTTGCTGAGGTCAGTTCAATTCAGTTCAGTCGCTCAGTCGTGTCTGACTCTTTTCGACTCCATGAATCACAGCACGCCAGGCCTCCCTGTCCGTCACCAACTCCCAGAGTTCACTCAGACTCACACCCATCGAGTCAGTGATGCCATCCAGCCATCTCATCCTCTGTCATCCCCTTCTCCTCCTGCCCCCAATCCCTCCAAGCATCAGGGTCTTGTTTATATCATCTTGCATGCCTGTGTGCTCAGTTGCTTCAGTCGTTTGGGACTCTTTTATGACTATACCCTGCCAGGCTTCTCTGTCCATGGGATTGTCCTGGCAAGAATACTGAATAGGTTACCATTTCCTCCTCCAGGGGATCTTCTCAACCTAGGGCTCAAACAGCATCTCCTGAGATGGATTCTGAGCCATCTAGGAAGCCCTTATATCATCTTACTATAGTTCCTACTTCACAGTGTTACTAGAGACTAAATAAGATCATTCATGTGAAGTGCAACACAGTGCTTGACGTGTTATAACAAATGTTATAAATTTGCTTCCTAAATGCTATCTATGATCACTATTACTACAAATGTACAATAGGTCACAGTACTAATATTAAACAGAGAAGAGTAGATTGGAAACATATAAGGCAACAATAGGGCTGCTGGTAAATTATTCAATGGAATGTTTCACAATAGAAATCTCATTATTGAACAGCTAGTATCTAGGAATTATTACTATATAATGTTAAGTGAAAAAAGCAGGTCTCTAAATTATATATATTATGTTACATTATACAACATGAACCCAAGGCATGATTATGAATGATTTTAATTAGTTCCTTATACTTTTCCAATTTTTCAAATTTCCACCATGAACACAAACTGCTTTTATGAAAACTTACTCAGAAACAGCTATCCAAAAACTTGACCACCTTCAGAAAACTGTTACTCAAAATATCAATATTTAAGCCAACTCAAAATAGAATATGCTTTGACCAAATTTTCATATTACTCATTTAATAGACGTATAGAGTCTTAGGATAGAATGAGTCTGAAATCACTTTAGAATATGCTACCTGACCTTATCTCTACAATACTTGACCACCACAACTAGATTCAAGACTCTTCAGGTTTCCCAGTCATTTCACGCACCTCTTAGTTTCCATAGAGCTCTGGAGCATGATTGTCCTTAGCAAGAACTTGATGCTTACTAATAACAAGGATAACTCTCAAGTACTCAAAACAAAGGAAATGTTTTACATACTTATTCATTATTTATCCCCCTAAAACTTCCAAAAGAGGATCTCAGATCGCTTACAGTAAAAGGTTTGTAGAACATCTTTGTTAGATTTAGAAAAAAAAATTAATGAAAAAAAAATGCCCCCAGTTTAAGGCTGTGTACTAATATTGAGCCTTATTTTACATTTATTTTGGGGCTTTGTGGCAGTCAAGAAAAAAAGGAAACTGGGTGGTATGATTACTGTTTGATTTTTAAAGTACACATACCAATTCTTTGAATGAAAATACATTTTTTTGTACCAGTTCTTAAATATGTTTATTCCTTTCCAAAGAGTATAGAATAACAGATGAATGTGTCCTTAATAACCTCCCCTTCGTAAAGAAAATACAGAAATAATCTTCATGTGACTTTCTTGCAGTAACCTTTGATCAGCATCAATGGGAGTAACACTAAAACACATGCCATCAAAGAGAGGGCTGAGCAATTGACCCTACTTCTTAGCTCTCTGGTGATGTTACTTGATACAAGCTTAGAACTTCCATATCTGTAGGAATAAGCAGATATCCTCATAAGTGCCCTTAATGATGATCCCTTCCTTAGCACTTTTGATGGGCGCAAGATGGCAATCAATTTAAGAGAGAGTTAGAGCCTGGAATACAAACAGTAGATGCTGATTAAAGAAGAATCCACATGCTTCAAATTATAAGCATGCACTCAACAAGGTTGAGATTCTGTTTTTATAGTCTCTCTTTCTCTCTCTCTCTATATATATATATGTGTGTGTGTGTATATGTGTATATATATATGTGTGTGTGTGTATATATATGTGTGTGTGTATATATATATATATATATATATGATAAAGGAAGTGTTAGAGTCCCTCAGTCATGTCTGACTCTTTGAGACCCCATGGACTGTAGCTCGCCAGGCTCCTCTGTCCATGGGATTCTACAGGCAAGAATACTGGAGTGGGTAGCCACTTCCTTCTCCAGGGAAACTTCCCAACCCAGGGATCAAACCTGAGTCTTCAACACTGCAAGCAGATTCTTTACCATCTGAGCCACAAGGGAAAAGTGAAAGTGAAAGTTGCTCAGTCGTGTCCGATTCTACGACCCCATGAACTATACAGTCCATGGAATTCTCCAGGCCAGAATATTGGAGTGGGTAGCTGTTCCCTTCTCTAGGGTATCTTCCCAACCCAGGAATCAAACCCACATCTCCCGCATTGCAGGCAGTTTCTTTACCAGCTGAGCCACAAGGGAAGCCTGAGCTACCAGGTAAGCCATATATATATATATATATATATATATATATACTTCCTTTCATGAAAGAAAATATATAAGTAAAGGTTCTATTTACAGAATCTTTTGATGCTCTAATTTTGTTCCTATTTATTTTAGGATATTATCAAGTAGGCATTTATTTGGGAATAAAAGAAAAATCAAATCTTTCTTTCTGGTACACTATCAGATTATCTTAGAGAAGNATGAAAGAAAATATATAAGTAAAGGTTCTATTTACAGAATCTTTTGATGCTCTAATTTTGTTCCTATTTATTTTAGGATATTATCAAGTAGGCATTTATTTGGGAATAAAAGAAAAATCAAATCTTTCTTTCTGGTACACTATCAGATTATCTTAGAGAAGTTGAAGTGAAGTGAAGTGAAGTTGCTCAGTTGTGTCTGACTCTTTGCGACCCCATGGACTGTAGCCTACCAGGCTTCTCTGTCCCTGAGATTCTCCAGGCAATAATACTGGAGTGGGTTGCCATTTCCTTCTCCAGGAGATCTTCCCAATCCAGGGATCAAACCCAGGTCTCCCGCATTGCAGGCAGATGCTTTACCATCTGAGCCACCAGGGAAGCTTGAAAGAACAATAAATTTGAAACATGGATACTCTTGTTTTATTTCACACTCTTCCAGTTAGTGGTTTCTCATGACTTTACATGTCTTTAATCATTCTGAGCCTCACTTTTCTTCCATCTACATAATGAAAAACATGGACTTGATGAGCTCTAAGATCTCTTGCAGTTCTGACATTCTTTAATGTTTTTCCCTTTTTTTTTTTAACATATTGGTTATGGTTGAGATTGAGCAAATCTTGCTTGTTGTCTCAATTTCTGGTTCACAGTTCAGTTGAGGTCAGGCCTTGATTCTGAGAGCATTAGCCAATCATTAAAAGTTGAACCTCTTTTTGGCATACAATTTATTCTGCAGGCTTTCTGAAATAACTGCTAGAGCTAATCTCCAGGAAATAAACATGGGGTTTCTCCAAAGTTGCACTTTTAATAAATTTAAATTCAGCTCAAACTGACAAAATCTTCCTAACTCCCCCACTCCCACAAAGCTCATCACTCTCTTCTTTATGCTTTGTCTCTCTAACTTTAGAAATGTTGATATTGTCATCCTACTATATTAAACTTATTTGTCTGCATCCTATATAAGCTTGTGAGTTTCGAAAAGGGCAAAGGTCTATTCAGTTTAATATCCTCAGCATAGCAAGTGGCACATTCTAAGCCCTCTATAAATGTTTGTTAAACTATTAACAAAAAGAAAAAGAAGTAAAAGAAAGAAGAAAGCAAAGAAGGAAAGAAGGCAGGAAGGAGATGACTGGTTGCTTTATATCTGAGGTCATAACCCCATAGAGATAGAAGAGCAAATTTAATAGCCAGTTGGTTGTTCTTAAAGCATCATAATTCTACCACCCAGCCAGGAGCCTTTTTTTCTAGAGAAGTGTAATTAGTCAAACATCTGGACAGAATAGGCTTTCTGAAAGTTCTTACTTTTGTCCACTCTGAATTCTACCTGTATCAGTTAGCTGGAGAGATTTTTAATTAGGGATTTTATGAAGCCAACAAAAGAGCAACCAAAGTCCTCAGTATAGCAAGAGTTGTGTGTTTTTTCTGATGCTTGTATGTAAGAAGCTTGTATGCAAGGAGCTCCAAGGATATACAGTGGGATCCTCATCATAATTTCCACTGGGGACAGTTGCAAACCCTCAGCGAATGTGGCTAAAGGCATAATCTGTTCTGCTCTAGTCAGGCTTCTCTTTAGGCATCCCAGTCCTCTTCTGTGTGTGCCTTGCTATTCTTCCCCTACAGCTGTCCGTGTTAGTCCTTTGGGTCAGGGCCTATATTATTATTTGAGGAAAATCTTTTAGCTTTTGCTGACCCAATTGTGTGTGATTTCCTTTAAATTTAGTGGTGGTATTACAGTTTTACCAGTGGTATTGCCAAGGCACTTTGTCTCTATGTATGAGACAGGTTGGCAAAACCAAGGCAGGGCTGCTAGTCTTAGAAACTGGGGTATTACAGATTTTTAAGATACTTATCTGAGGAGGCCTTACAAATAGAAGTGAAAAGCAAAGGAGAAAAGGAAAGATATAAGCATCTGAATGCAGAGTTCCAAAGAACAGCAAGNTTGGGGGCAAGAAGAGAAGGGGACGACAGAGGATAAGATGGCTGGATGGCATTACCAACTCAATGGACATGAGTTTGAGTGAACTCTGGGAGTTAGGATGGACAGGGAGGCCTGGCGTGCTGCAATTCATGAGGTCGCAAAGAGTCGGACATGACTGAGCGACTGAACTAAAGATACTTATTAAGTTTCATTACTGTCTTAAGCGTTGGAGGTAAAAGGATGAGTAAGATACGGGTCTTCTAGATAGAGCTCCCCATTTTTTAGATGAACTTAAAACAGGTAAACAGAATACAGTGCACTCTGAAATACATGTAGAAGACTAGGAGCGGAATTAAGGGGCAGACCAGCTAAAACTGCCCAGGCATGTAGGAAGGGTCAAAGAGAACATGACATTTGAATGGATTTTTGAAGGATGAATAAGAGTGTGCTTGACAGAGAAAAAGAGAAGGACTTTTCAAGCAGAAGGAAAAGAAGCAAAGCATAGGAAGTAAGGACTAGAGGACTAGAATTAGAGATAGGAATTAAGGTTCAGTCAAAAGCCCAGTCATCTGAGTGGATTATTTGGACCACAGACAGACTATTATCAGAGGCTTACTGCTGACTCCCCAAACCATTGAGCTGTAACAGACTTTCTACTTACAATGAAGCTTGTCCTAGAGATCCAGGCAGGAGTCAGGCTAGAGATGCAAGTCAATTGGCTCCAGCCTTTGGAAAGGATTTGCAGAACTTGATGACCAGCTAGGTACTGGTCTTAGCCAAAACTAGAGGAGAGATGGGTAAGATTATAAAGGATTTACCAGGTGAGAGAGCTGAATCTTCTAACTACAATTTCTTGGCAATCCTCTGATGTAAAGTACGCAGAGAGAGAGAGAAACATCAGCTCCAGTCGTCAGAAAGCAAAGCTGATTCAGTTTCTAGAGAAAGAAAAATTTGGCCAGCAGGTCTCTTTGGTGTTCCTGTTGAGTTAGGCAGGCCTGGGGCCCCAAGATGCTTAGGAGAATTTTCTGCTACCTGAGGAATAGTTACCGCATGTTGGTTACCACTGCCCTCTCTCTCTCTCTCTCTCTCTCTTTTTTTTTTTTAAACTGAGAGGATTATTGGATTATATTGATTCTACAGGGAACAAGGAATGTGTACTCGAGTTACTTGTATATCTGAGTGCCTTCCTGGCGTGTAGTAAACATCTGTTAAATTGGATTCCCCAGTAGATACATCCACACTATCTTCAACCCACCTCCAAAACCACAGGAAAAAAGCATCAGCCTTCATAGGTCCGCCAAAACTAAGAAGCATCCCCGAAGTGACTGTACTCTTTAAGGACATTCGGTTTTCAAGATTTTGGCTGCCTGTCAGCAACTTGTTAACTTCTGTCCACGTTGTCACCATCTCCTCCCTCGTCCACATGTACTGTGCAAATGCGCCCTTCCCACCCAGCCAAGGAGACTCGTGAAGCAAGGAGCCCTCCTGATGGCACCAGCACCGCCCCCCACCCCTTGCTGGGGAATGGAGAAAGGTCCTCTGTATTTTGAAGGCACCCTTTTCGAAGAATCCAGAGGCGGCCCGAGGTCGAACGGAATCCCGGTGTGCGAGAAAACGCTCCCAGAGGCCACTGCCCGGGCGCCGGGGGCAGCGGAGCGGGCACCAGCGGCCCGGGCAGGGCAGGGTTGGAGATGGGGGGCGGGGGCGAGGAGCGGCGGGCCCCCCTCCCGCCCCTCCAGCGCGCAAGCGCAGGCGCGCGAGGTGCGGAGGCGGCTGGAGGGCGGCAGGGCCGGCGGGCGCGGGAAGATGGCGGCGGCGGCGGCGGCCGCGGAGCAGGTCTGTGAGCCCCGCCGCAGCTCGGGGCTGGAGGGCCGGGGGAGGCCGGGGTCCTGCCAGTGAGGCCCTCCTTAGGACCGGCAGGCGGGGGCTGGGGCGCCAGGGCGGGCTCCGCGGGGCGGGGCTGGGCGGGAGCTGTCCGCAGCCCGGGATGCTGGCGAAGGCCGGGCGGGACCCCGGGCAAGGGGCTCCGGGGCGGATAAGGGGGAGTCAGCCGCGGGCGGGGTCAGGAGGGGCGCTGTCCTGGAGGCCCGGGATGGGGTCGAGGTAGCCGGGAGCCTCCGCCAGGACGGTACTGGGGACATGCCTGCTCCGTGGCCAGCGAAGATGAGGGTAAAAATAACCCCAGCCAACGAGCCGCCAGCCTCCCCTGATACCAGCCAAGAAACAGTCAGCTGTTGTTGAGTATCAGTTTGCAGCCACTTCTTGTGTGCCATCCTCCTAGGCTGACAGCCAGGTTTCTCCTCCTTCTTTGGTTCTGGAGACTAAGTCATCAATCAGTATAAGACTGTCTCCTGTCCAGTTGGTTTAAAATCATTTTTTAAAAATCCTTTATCAAGTATTTCCTAATCTGTATTGTAAACTTGTAATTTAGAATAGCTTAAAAGGCTATTTTCTTCCCCAAAAGCAGGCTCTACACTATGCACACATTTACACACACACATACACACACCTGTAGTTACTAGGGTGATTTGTTATAATAAAAATAATTTTGATAGTCTCTCCCCTCCCCTTAACTATTATTTTCCTTTAAAAATAAACTGGTAGGTTAGTTTCTTTGGAAAAGTCTCATTCTTCAGCATTGTTGAAAAAAATAAATGAGCCAAGTAGCCAACATTCTGTTTCCAGAAAAATCTTGTCTAGAAGTAATTAACTGCTTTTAGAGACATAGTAGGTAGTTATCACTGGAACAGTCATGCTGAGCGCCATGAAAAATAAAAGACATGACATCTGCCTTCAAAGTTAAAGTCAAACTGCCAGATAAATGCAGAAAAATCAGCTAAAGATGGTAGGCAAGCTACAGGACCTAACAATAAAATGTAAAGGAATGAGTGAAATTGAAAGGAGACAAAGCTTCTTGCAGTTGTTGAGACTGAAGTTGTCCCTTGCTTTTGTTGATTTCCCTCCTGAATTATCAGCGCCTGTTTTAGATGGTTCTTTTTTCATCTGCATCACCTGTTGATACTCTTGGAAGTTCCAGCTAGTTTCTATCTTGCTTTACACAAAGACTAGGCAATCTGATCCATCCCTTATTCTCCACTTCAGAGTTATTTATGTCTCCAGTCGGAATTTAACTGAAGTTTCCATGGGCACCCCAAACTCAGAAATTTTTAATGGTGAATGGTGCATCACACTCAGCATTAAAAGGGCTACAACCATCCATTCACTTGGTTTACCTTGCCACAAGCAGGACTGGCTCAAGGGAGCTCGGAATGGACCCACCTTTGGGGTTAATGCTCTGCTCTCCCAGGCTTGGTACTTGAGCAGAGAACCTCACATTTTCTTTTTGCTCTAGACCCCACAAATTATGTATCAGGCCCTATTTGGGGGTCATCTTAGATCCCCCTAAGTAACACTCGCATCCAGTCAATCACCAGGTCCTTTCAGTTCTACCTCTTAAGAACTCTCCCAAATCTTGATGTGCCCTGTCAAACTTCAGTCAAGCCCTCATTTGAACTGTTAGGGAAACCTACTGTTGATATCTCCATCTCTAAATTCATCTACTCCAGTTCAACTCTTCTTGGTTTAATTTTGCTATAATGCACATCTGTATCACTAACCAATTTTAAATCCCCATAGCCTTCAGAATAGAGTCTGTCATTCTTGATGTGGTACTTATATCTACTCATTTATTGATCCCTAACCATATCTTAGGGCTTCCCAATAGCTCAGTGATCAGGAATCCGCCTGCAAAGCAGGAGACCCAAGTTTAATCTCTGGGTGGGGAAGATCCCCTGGAGAAGGGCATGGCAACCCACTCCAGTATTCTTGCCTGGAGAATCCCANTCTACTCATTTATTGATCCCTAACCATATCTTAGGGCTTCCCAATAGCTCAGTGATCAGGAATCCGCCTGCAAAGCAGGAGACCCAAGTTTAATCTCTGGGTGGGGAAGATCCCCTGGAGAAGGGCATGGCAACCCACTCCAGTATTCTTGCCTGGAGAATCCCATGAACAGGGGAGCCTGGCGGGGTTCAGTCCATAGGGTTGCAAAGAGTCGGACACGACTACAGTGACTTGGCATGCAAGCACAACCACATTGCACTTCTTATTTTGTCCCATTTGTATACTCATCTTCTTCACCATCCATATAAAATTACCAACGTTAGTTTGCACAAGATGACCTCTACTCAGTTTCATGATGTTTCCTCTGCCTGGAATGCCTTTCTCTGTACTTTACTTGGCTAACTTCTGTTTGTCCTTCAGTGTTCAACTGAAGCCCCAGCTCTTTTGAACAATCTGCAACTGATGACCTTACTTGATAAGTCAAAGGGTATTCCCCTTATGCACTCTTTTCAGTTTCGTTGCTTTACGACCGCACTTGCCATGTTGAACTGTAATTTCTAGTGACTCCATCTATCTACTCTGCTGGCCTGTAGATAAGTTTGTTGAGAGTAGATGCTGTGCCTTGCATGTCTTGGTAGTCTGGAACATCTGGCATATAGTAACTCATCAGTAAATGGTCAGTGCAAAGAATGAAATGTACTGATGTACATGAATTGACAGAGAAATGTAACGAATTCATCCCAGGAAGGTAAGATTTGTCTTGTCTCTCTCTTATGTAGACCTGTATTCAGATTCTGGCTAAGAGTTCTAAATTGCCCATCTGACATCACTGTCATAATCCTATACTGGATCTGTGAAAATTAGAAGCAAACTCACTTTCCCTAAGATATTCTACTTCCTCTGGCCAAAAAACTACCAAAATACAAATTCAGCTCTAAAATGTTGGCAACATGGACAAACCCTCATAGCTTCTGCACCTCATGTGGATACACAACCTACACGACTGTATTCAGCGACTTGTTTTGTGTTAAACCTGTTGAGTAGATTGAATGATCTTCTACAAAGCCTTTCTTACCGCTTCAGTTCAGTTCAGTCACTCAATTGTGTCCGACTCTTTGCGACTCCATGAACCACAGCACGCCAGGCCTCCCTATCCATCACCAACTCCCAGAGTCCACCCAAACCCGTTCCATTGAGTTGGTGATGCCAATCCAACCATCTCATATGTCGTCCCCTCCTCCTTCTGCCCTCAATCTTTCCCAGCATCAGGGTCTGTTCAAATGAGTCGGTTCTTTGCATCAGGTGGCCAATGTATTGGAGTTTCAGCTTCAACATCAGTCCTTGCAGTGAACACCCAGGACTGATCTCCTTTAGGATGGANCAGTGTATTGGAGTTTCAGCTTCAACATCAGTCCTTGCAGTGAACACCCAGGACTGATCCCCTTTAGAATGGACTGATTGGATCTCCTTGCAGTCCAAGGGACTCTCAACAAGAGTCTTCTCCAACACCACAGTTCAAAGGCATCAATTCTTCGGCACTCAGCTTTCTTCACAGCCCAACTTTCACATCTGTACGTGACTACTGGAAAAACCATAGCCTTGACTAGACAGACCTTCGTTGGCAAAGTAACGTCTCTGCTTTTTAACATGCTGTCTAGCTTGGTCATAACTTTCCTTCCAAGGAGCCTTTTAATTTCATGGCTGTAATCACCATCTGCAGTGATTTTGGAGCCCCCCAAAATAAAGACTATCACTGTTTCCACTGTTTCCCCATCTATTTGAGCTGAAGTGATGGGATCAGATGCCATGATCTTAGTTTTCTGAATGTTGAATTTTAAGCCAACTTTTTCACTCCCCTCTTTCACTTTCATCAAGAGGCTCTTTAGATCTTCGCTTTCTGCCATAAGAATTGTGTCATCTGCATATCTGAGGTTATTGATATTTCCCCTGGCAATCTTGATTCCAGTTGTGCTTCATCCAGCCGAGCATTTCTCATGATGTACTCTGCTGCTGCTGCTGCTGCGTTGCTTCAGTCGTGTCCGACTCTGTGCGACCCCATAGACGGCAGCCCACCGGGCTCCCCTGTCCCTGGAATTCTTTAGGCAAGAACACTGGAGTGGGGTGCCATTTCCTTCTCCAATGATGTACTCTGCATATAAGTTAAATAAGCAGGGTGACAATATACAGCCTTGACGTACTCCTTTCCCTATTTGGAACCAGTCTGTTGTCCCATGTCCAGTTCTAACTAGGCCAGAATGCTGGAGTGGGTAGCCTTTCCCTTCTCCAGGGGATCTTCCCAACCCAGGAATCGAACCCAGGTCTCCCGCATGGGAGGCGGATTCTTTACCAGCTGAGCCAGATGGGAAGACAGAAAAATCATACCTTTGACTATATGGACCTCTGTTGGTGAAGTGATGTCTCTGCTTTTTAACACACTGTCTAGATTTGTTGTAGCTTTTCTTCCAAGGAGCAAGCGTCTTTTAATTTCCTGGCTAATGTCACCACAGTGACTTTGGAGCCCAAGAAAATAAAATCTGTCACTGTTTCCACTTTTTCCCCATCTATTTGCCATGAAGTGATGGGAGCAGATCCCTTGATCTTAGTTTTTTGAATGCTGAATTTTAAGCCAGCTTTTTCACTCTTCTCTTTAACACTCATCAAGAGACTCTTTATTTCCGCTTTGCTCTCTGCCATTAGAATGGCATCATCTGGATCTCTGAGGCTATTGATATTTTCCCCGGCAATATCAGCAGCACAGTGGTTGCTTTATGGTAACTTAATGTAGCCAGTGGGCTTCCCTGGTGGCTCCGCCTGTCAATGCAAGAGACTCAGGTTTTATCCCTGGGTCAGGAAGATCCCCTGGAGAAATGGCAATTTTTTGGAAATGGCAATCCACTCTAGTATTCTTGCCTGGGCTGTCTCATGAACAGAGGAGCCTCGTGGGCTATAGTTCACAGGATCTCAAAAGAGCTGGACATGACTCAGCAACTAAACAACAAATGTTAATCAGTACAGTTCCTTCATGGTAGCCTAACCTATACACTAGTGAATGAACTGTAAAAATAAAAACTTTTTATGGCATAAAGTATCACAGTCATATTGTATCCTTTTTAAAAAGCCAGTGATATGGAATAATCAGCTGATAACCAGTTTCTCCAGTTATGAGACAGACTGTACATAATATAATTTTTTAAAAACAAGGTTATAAAACAGTAAGGAAATTGTTATTAATTTTATATTACTCACCTTATGTATCTACATGTTTTATACATTCACAGCAAATCTTTTTCTTAATTTTTTCAGTATTTCATCTGCAAGTTTTTTTAAATTGTTGAGAATCTCCAAAAATTTTTCCAATACATTTGTTGAAAAAAATCCACATATAAGTGGATCCATGCCGTTCAAACCCATTTTGTTCTATGGTCATCTGCACATTCATGAGAGGAGAGTAAAAAAGGAAAACAACATCATAGTGGGTTTCTTTTGAAAATGATTTTCACCCTCCAGACACTTGAAGGATTTCAAGGGACCTCTCCATGGTTTCCCACCCCATACTTTGAAAACTGCTGGTCTAGGATAATACTAACTTTGGCCAACTGGAGTGATAAGTAAAGTGTATTAGCCTTTCTAAATTCTTTTCACGTAAATGAAATATATATATATATATGTGTGTGTGTGTGTGTGATTAAGCAGATCTTTATAAATCATTAATAAAAACAGTTCCACTGTAGACTGTGTCTATCAGCTCTGCCCCCAAATGAGCTCGCTGTTCACTCTACTGATGGTAGGACTATTCAAAGCGGATAGTGGAAGTCGCTTATCAGACTGTTATCTACAACCCTTCTCAGTACAGTCATGTCCCTGCTTGGAGCCTGCAACTCAACATGTGTGTGCATGCATGCTAAGTCACTTCAGTTGTGTCCAACTCTTTGCAACCCTTTGGACTGTAGCCCACCAGGTCTGTCCATGGGGATTCTCCAGACAAGAATACTAGGTAGAATAGGTTGCCATGCCCTCCTCCAGAGGATCTTTCCAATCCAGGGATCAAATCACGTCTCTTGCATTAGCAGATGGGTTCTTTACCACTAGGGTCACCTAGGAAGCCCCAGTGCAACATGACTTGAGGTTTATTAGTAGAAAATGTATCACTAACCAATTTAGCTTCCTTTCCTTATGAACTTTCACCTAATAAATCATGCATCCAAAATAGAAAGTATAGCTGCTCCATTGTGTTGTATTTTGTTTTTAGCAAAGTTCCAATGGTCCCGTGAAGAAGTCCATGCGTGAGAAGGCTGTTGAGAGAAGGAATGTCAATAAAGAGCACAACAGTAACTTTAAAGCCGGCTATATTCCAATCGATGAAGATCGCCTCCATAAAACGGGACTGAGAGGGAGAAAGGGCAATTTAGCCATCTGTGTGATTATCCTCCTGTTTATCCTGGCTGTCATCAATTTAATTGTGAGTATTTAGCACAGAGTATTCTTTTCTTAACTGTTTTTAGTGAAATCATGGTAAAGAATCTGCCTGCAGTGTGGGAGACCCAGATTCAGTCAGTCCCTCAGTTGGGAAGATCCTCTGGAGAAGGAAATGGCAAACCCACTCCAGTATTCTTGCCTGGAGAGTTGCATGGACAGAGGAGCCTGGCAGTCTACAGTCCGTGGGGTTGCCAAGAGTCAGACATGACTGAGCGACTAACACTTTCTTGCCTCTTTTTGGCATTTAGCTTTACTGTACTTTGCCTTTACTGCATTTTTTACAGATTGAAGGTTTGTGGCAGCCTTGTCCCAGACATGCCTGTTAGTGCCAGGCATGGCAGCATGCTCACTTTCTCCAGCAGCATCTGCTCACTTCAGTCTCCATGTCACAGTTCAGGAATTTTCACTAAATCTCAGAGTTTTTCTCATTATTATATTTCTTATGATGATCTCTGACCAGTGATCTTTAATATTACCATTGTAATTGTGTGGAGTTCCCACTATCCACGTCCATAAAAGATGGTGAATTTAATTGATAAATGTTGTATGCATTCTGATTGCTCCATCCACTAGCCCTTCCCCCCTTTCACTCTTTCTTTCCCTCTACTTGAAGTAAAGTGAAGTGAAGTCACTTGGTCATGTCTGACTCCTGTCAGGCTCCTCTGTCCAAGGGATTTTTCAGGCAAGAATACTGGAGTGGGTTGCCATTTCCTTCTCCAGGGGATCTTCCCAACCCAGGGATCTAACTTGGGTCTCCTGCATTGCAGGCAGACCCCTTACTGGCTGAGCCATTCTCTAAGAGGCCATTCGCATGGCCTTTTAAGTATTCAAGTGAAAGGAGGAGTTGCAAGTATCTCTGAGTTTAAATCAAAAGTTAGATATGATTAAGCTTAGTGAGGAAGTACATGACACGCTGAGATCAGCTGAAAGCTAGGTCTCTTACGCCAAACACTTAGACAAGTTGTGAATGCGAAGAAAAGCTTCTTAAAGGAAATTGCAGGTCCTACTCTAGGGAATTCCTTGGTGGTTCAGTGGTTAGGATTTGACACTTTGACTGCCAAAGTGCCCAGTTCAATCCCTGGTAGAGAAATTAAGATCTCACAAGTTTTGCAGCACAACAACAACAAAGAACTTAATTCCTATTCTAGAGAACACATGGGAGAAGGCAATGGCACCCCACTCCAGTACTCCTGCCTGGAAAATCCCATGGACAGAAGAGCCTGGAAGGCTGCAGTCCTTGGGGTCACTGAGGGTCGGACATGACTGAGCGACTTCCCTTTCACTTTTCACTTTCATGCATCGGAGAAGGAAATGGCAACCCACTCCAGTGTTCTTGCCTGGAGACTCCCAGGGACGGGGGAGCCTGGTGGGCTGCCGTCTTTGGGGTCACACAGAGTCGGACATGACTGAAGTGACTTAGCAGCAGCAGCAGCAGAGAACACATGAGTGGTAAGAAAACAAAATAGTTTTATTGCTGATACAGAAAAAGTTTTACTTGGCTGGATGGAAGATCAAACCAGCCACAAAATTCTCTTAAGTCAAAGCCAAATCCACAGTAACCAACACCTTTCAATTCTATGAAGGTTGAGAGAGGTAAGGACGCTGCAGAAGTTTGAAGCTAATGGAGGTTGGTTCATGGCATTTAAGAAAAAAGGCTCTCTGTAACATAAAAGTACAAGGTGAAATAACCTGTACTGATATAGAAGCTGCAACAAGTTCTCTAGAAGACCTACCTAAGATCATTACTGAAGGTGACTTCACTAAATGACAGATTATCAATGCAGACAAAACAGCCTTATATTGGAAGAAGATGCCATCTAAGACTTTCTTACAGTGCCTGGCTTCAGAGGACAGGCTGATTGTCTTGTTAGGGGCTGAGACAGCCAGTGACTTTAAGTTGCATCTAGTGCTTATTTGCCATTTGGAAAATCCTAGGGCCCTAAGAATTATGCTAAATCTTCTGTGTCTGGGCTCTGTAAGTGGAACAACCAAGTCTGGATAACTGCACACTTGTTTACAACATAGTTTACTGAATATTTTAAGCCCACTGTTGAGATTTGCTGCTCAGAAAAAAAAAAGTTTCTTTCAAAATGTTACTGCTCACTGATGATGCATCAGTCACCTAAGAGCTCTGATAGAGAAGCACAGTGTTGTTTGTAGTGTAGGTGTAGTGTTGTTTTCATGCTGGATGCGAGAGTTGGACTGTGAAGAAGGCTGAGCGCCGAAGAATTGGTGCTTTTGAACTGTGGTTTTAGAGAAGACTCTTGAGAGTCCCTTGGACTGCAAGGAGATCCAACCAGTCCATTCTGAAGGAGATCAGCCCTGGGATTTCTTTGGAAGGACTGATGCTAAAGCTGAAACTCCAGTACTTCGGCCACCTCATGTGAAGAGTTGACTCATTGGAAAAGCCTCTGATGCTGGGAGGGATTGGGGGCAGGAGGAGAAGGGGACGACCGAGGATGAGATGGCTGGATGGCGTCACTGACTCGATGGATGTGAGTCTGAGTGAACTCTGGGAGTTGGTGATGGA
>SJYA01000967.1:779391-835202 GCA_006410615.1 Neotragus moschatus | reverse complement strand
AGTGTTCTTGCCTGGAGACTCCCAGGGACGGGGGAGCCTGGTGGGCTGCCGTCTTTGGGGTCACACAGAGTCGGACATGACTGAAGTGACTTAGCAGCAGCAGCAGCAGAGAACACATGAGTGGTAAGAAAACAAAATAGTTTTATTGCTGATACAGAAAAAGTTTTACTTGGCTGGATGGAAGATCAAACCAGCCACAAAATTCTCTTAAGTCAAAGCCAAATCCACAGTAACCAACACCTTTCAATTCTATGAAGGTTGAGAGAGGTAAGGACGCTGCAGAAGTTTGAAGCTAATGGAGGTTGGTTCATGGCATTTAAGAAAAAAGGCTCTCTGTAACATAAAAGTACAAGGTGAAATAACCTGTACTGATATAGAAGCTGCAACAAGTTCTCTAGAAGACCTACCTAAGATCATTACTGAAGGTGACTTCACTAAATGACAGATTATCAATGCAGACAAAACAGCCTTATATTGGAAGAAGATGCCATCTAAGACTTTCTTACAGTGCCTGGCTTCAGAGGACAGGCTGATTGTCTTGTTAGGGGCTGAGACAGCCAGTGACTTTAAGTTGCATCTAGTGCTTATTTGCCATTTGGAAAATCCTAGGGCCCTAAGAATTATGCTAAATCTTCTGTGTCTGGGCTCTGTAAGTGGAACAACCAAGTCTGGATAACTGCACACTTGTTTACAACATAGTTTACTGAATATTTTAAGCCCACTGTTGAGATTTGCTGCTCAGAAAAAAAAAAGTTTCTTTCAAAATGTTACTGCTCACTGATGATGCATCAGTCACCTAAGAGCTCTGATAGAGAAGCACAGTGTTGTTTGTAGTGTAGGTGTAGTGTTGTTTTCATGCTGGATGCGAGAGTTGGACTGTGAAGAAGGCTGAGCGCCGAAGAATTGGTGCTTTTGAACTGTGGTTTTAGAGAAGACTCTTGAGAGTCCCTTGGACTGCAAGGAGATCCAACCAGTCCATTCTGAAGGAGATCAGCCCTGGGATTTCTTTGGAAGGACTGATGCTAAAGCTGAAACTCCAGTACTTCGGCCACCTCATGTGAAGAGTTGACTCATTGGAAAAGCCTCTGATGCTGGGAGGGATTGGGGGCAGGAGGAGAAGGGGACGACCGAGGATGAGATGGCTGGATGGCGTCACTGACTCGATGGATGTGAGTCTGAGTGAACTCTGGGAGTTGGTGATGGACAGGGAGGCCTGGCGTGCTGTGATTCATGGGTTCGCAAAGAGTTGGACACGACTGAGCGACTGAACTGAACTGAACACAACATCCAGTCTGCAGCCCATCGATCAGGCAATAATTTTGACTTCCAGGTCTTATTAAGAAATACATTTATTTATTAAGGAAAAAGAAATACATTTTTAAAGGATAATAGCTACCATAGATAGTGACTCCTCTGATGGATCTGGGCAAAGTAAGTTGAAAAGCCTTTGGAAAGAATTCATTCTTCCAGATGCCATCAAGAACAATGGGGGTTTATTGGAAGAGGTCAAAATATCATTGTACACAGGAGTTTGAAAGAAGTTGATTGCAGTCCTTATGGTTGACTTTGAGGTGTTCAAGACTTCAGTGGATGAGGTAACTGTAGATGTGGTAGAAATATCAAGATAATTAGAAGTAGAGCCTGAATATGTGATAAATTGCTGCCATCCCCCTGATAAAGGATAAGGAGTTGCTTCTTACAGATGAGCAAAGAAAGTGGTTTCATGAGATGAAATCTCCTCCTGAGGGAGATGCTATGAAGATTATGGACATGACAATAAAGGATTTAGACTGTTACATAAATTTAGTTGATAAAGCAGTGGCAGGTCCTGCACAGAGATGCTTCAAAGCCTTGTTAAGAATGTTTGGCTCTCCATGAAGCCCTACTGTACCCACGTTTACCTGGAGATTTGAGTAGGCATGGCTTCATCATTTATGAAATCAGGAGTGCTGATAAAAGAGGTAAAGCCTTGAAAGCTTCCAGTCCTGCACCTGCTCGTGGTCATTATTAACCAGCTTTACTTGAATGGGACGTAGGTCTGACTGTGTTGTGGGAACACAGGACGTTGTTTATGCTTGTAGCAGTGCTGTGCCTGTGAGGACCACACACACAGACACAGACACACACACACACACACACACACACACTAAAAGCAATAGCAGGATTTGAGAGGGTTGGCTTCAGTTTTGAAAGAAGTCTTACTGTAGGTAAAACGCTGTCAGTCATGTGTACTGCAGAAAAGTCATGAAAGGAAGAGTCAGTGCAGGAAACTTCATTATCATCTTATTTTTTTAAATTGCCACAGCTGCCCCAGCCCTTCAGCAACCACCACCTCAATCTGTCAGCAGCCATGAAATCAAGGCAAGACCCTCTACCAGCAAAGAGTTTATACTCACTAAGGGCTCAGGTGATAGCATTTTTTAGCAAAAAAGTATTTTTAAATTAAGGTATGTACATTTTTTTTTTTTTGGCCTCACATCATGGCTTGTATGGAGAAGGCAATGGCACCCCACTCCAGTACTTTTGCCTGGAAAATCCCATGGACGGAGGAGCCTGGTGGGCTGTGGTCCATGGAGTCGCACAGAGTTGGACATGACTGAGCGACTTCACTTTCACTTTTCACTTTCATGCATTGGAGAAGGAAATGGCAACTCACTCCAGTGTTCTTGCCTGGAGATCCCAGGGACGGGGGAGCCTGGTGGGCTGCCATCTATGGGGTCGCACAGAGTCGGACACGACTGAAGCGACTTAGCAGCAGCAGCAGCAGCATGGCTTGCAGGATCTTAGTTCCCCAACTAGAGATCAAACTCAAATCCTCAGCAGTGAGAGTGCTGGGTCCTAACCACTGGACCACCATGTGTACCAACAGAATTCCCTGAAAGTTGTTTTTTTAGATGTTGTTTCATGCTTAATAGACTACAGTACAGTGTAACGTTAAGTTTTGAATGCAATTGAAAGCCAAAAAAGTTTGTGTGACTTGCTTTATTACAGTATTCACTTTATTGCTGTTATTTGGAACCAAACCCACAATATCTGTGAAGTATGCCTGTATATGTTTTATCTCTTACTGAATTTTAATGAATATTTTCTTTATCAAAACCCAGTATGCTAATTATTGCCATCATCAACTTAAAAAATAGTCACAACCTAAAAGTTGAGAATTATGTTTTATTCTGCGGGTATTTTTAGAACTTCAAACCTTTAGGACTTCAGACCTGGTAGACAGCATATCAACTGACCCTGAGAGAACTGCTCTGAGGAGGTTAGGGGACGAGCCAGGTTGTATAGAAGTTTTGCAACAAAGGGCAGGTAGTCTGAACATCAAAAGATTATAGTTAATTAAAGGAAGCCAGATATCCCAGGTTAAAGAATTTATCACTTTTCTGTGCATGGGAAGATGCAAGAATCTGAGTTTACTGGAATCATTGCTTTCGTATGCATCTCAGCTATCTGGGGCCAGTGTCCTGTGTTTTTCACATCCTGAGCATCCCTAGGGCTCACAATAAGGGTCGGTTGCAGTCTGATGGCTGATATTCTCCATCCTAAGTGTCCTTGCTGTTGCTTCAGTCATATCCGACTCTGTGCAACCCCATAGACAGCAGCCCACCAGGCTCCACCATCCCTAGGATTCTCCAGTCAAGAACACTGGAGTGGGTTGACATTCCCTTCTCTAGTGCGTGAAAGTGAAGTTGCTCAGTCGTGTCTGACTCTTCGCGACCCCATGGACTGCAGCCTATCAGGCTCCTCCATCCATGGGATTTTCCAGGCAAGAGTACTAGAGTGGGGTGCCATCGCCTTCTAAGTGTCCTTAGGGCTCATCAACTCACATTGAAGGGCTGCAATTGCTGATGACTGTGACATCCTTGTATACTGATATGGCAGGAAATACTTCATTTCTCACCATGTACTAATTTTACTTAGAAAAAAATGTTTATAGACTCTTTCCTTTAAACTTAACTTTTAAAAGATTAGCATCTTATCTTATAAGATAAGCACCAATACAGTATACTAACACATATATATGGAATTTAGAAACATGATAATGATAACCCTGTATGCGAGACAGCAAAAGAGACACAGATGTATAGAATAAACTTTTGGACTTTGAGGGAGAGGGAGAGAGTGGATGGTTTGGGAGAATGGCACTGAAACATGTATACTATCATGTAAGAAACGAATCACCAGTCTATGTTCGATACAGGATACAGGATGCTTGGGACTGGTGCATGGGGATGATCTAGAGAGTTGATATGGGGTGGGAGGTGGGGGGAGGGGGTTCAAGATTGGGAACTCATGTACAACTGAGATGGAAAAAACAAATTAATAAATAAAGTAAATCATTCAGTGGGGGAAAAAATTGATACTTTCTGTAGGCAAAATATATATTAAAAAAAAAAAAAAAAGACTAGCATCAACTCAACAGAAGAGACCTTTCCCAAGATGATTTGATTGCCTTCATCTCTCGTAAAAACACACTCCTTCATGTTTTCTTTCAACTTTTCCCAAATTTACTTTTGCCTCCTCAGCTTAAAAATAGTGAACCTTGGATGCAATAGACTAGTTTACACCAAGGTATGAGGAGTTGGTGTATTACCTTTTCCAAAGATAATTGCTTTCTTAAAGAAGGAGACTTTTTAATAAATAGTTATTTATTCATTTATTTGGCTGTGTCAGGTCTTAGTTGTGGCACATGGATTTAGTTGCCCCACAACACGTGGGATCTTAGTTCCTTGACCAGGGATTGAACTCATGTCCCCTGCATTACAACGTACCTTCTTAACCACTGGACCACCAGGAAGGTCCCTTAAAGAAGAAGACTCTTAACTCAAGGTTGAAACTATCTGAAAGTTAAATGTGAAACCCTCTGGCACGTGTGTGGACAGACATTTTCAGAGAGTGATTATTGATATCCCTGACACCGATCGTGGACATGGATGCAGCAGTTCTAAAGGGACTGTTTACTGTTTACTGTATTCTTTACTCCTAATACTCTTTAGTCAATCCTTGTATTTTATGTGCATCCAAAACATTTGTGTCTAATTCTTCACTTAAAAGAGCTGAAACTGTAAGTAGCTTTACTAGGAGCACATGTTCTGAATTTATTTTATTGAAAAGTTATGGTTAAGATGGCAAAAAAAAAAAAAAAGACATTTTTCATCCCCTTCTGCTCTAAAAAGTTCAACCTACGGTTACAATGTCAAGAAGCAGAAATATCTTGCTCACCACTATACCACCAACGCTCCACAGCCCGGGCGGCCAAGAAGCAGAAATATCTTGGAAGAAAGCGGGAGGCAATCAGAATTGTAAATCATAATATTTGAAGACAAAAAGGAGGATGAGGAATGGCAACTTACCAGAGAAGAGAAACTGCATGCTGGGGAGGGAGTTGCAGAGGGCATGGGTGGAAGTGCCTTGCAGAATCCTGAAAAACTTCAGGAAGTGGAAGTACAAGTTCCTTGAAAAGCAGGAGTGAGAGGGGAACCGAAAACAGAGAGCGTCTTTGAAAAATCCGTAGAAGGAGCCATGCGATCCCCAGCCCCGCTCCCCTTCCAGCCAGCAGTCACGGAGCTGCCCCTCCTCACCCTGTGCTGAACTAGACAGGATTCTTTCTGCCTGAGGGTAGGCATGGGTTTCCATAGGAAAGCAAGGGAGTCCTGCATCCTGAGCCTTGAGGCTCCCTTATCCTCATCCCCCACCTCTAGGTCCCTGTACTAGGCTTACATTCTCTGGGCAAGATCTGAAGATGTTGACACTTGGTAGGTCCCTGTGAAAAAGCTACCTAAATCCCCTACTGTGAAGGCTGTCAGTTACTAGCCCCACCCCACACAGAGACCTTTCCATGAACTTTTTATAACCACTGTGTTAAATATAAACACAGAGCCACAGGGATCACTAAATTTTTATGGAAAGCTCCCAGAATTGAGAAATGATTGAGACCAAGAGCACCCAAACCACAGAGAAAATAGGAATTCAGGGAAATAGAGAAAATGTAGCAAATGACAGTAAACTTAGATGTCTGGATGAAGAAGTTGTGTACATATACACAATATCAGGGCTTCCCTGATAGCTCAGTTGGTAAAGAATCCGCCTGTAATGCAGGAGATCCCAGTTTGATTCCTGGGTTGGGAAGATCCACTGGAGAAGGGATAGGCTACCCACTCCAGTATTCTTGGGCTTCCCTTGTGGCTCAGCTGGTAAAGCATCTACCTGCAATGTGGGAGACCTGGGTCTGATCCCTGGGTTGGGAAGATCCCCTAGAGAAGGGAAAGGTTACCCACTCCTGTATTGCGGCCTGGAGAATTCCATGGACTACAGTCCATGGGGTCACAGAGTCGAACACAACTGAGAGACTTTCATTTACTTATACACAATGGAATATTACTCAGCTATGAAAAGGAGCACATTTGAGTCAGTTCTAATGAGGTGGATGAAACTGGAGCCTATTATACAAAGCGAACTACGTCAGATAGAGAAATATCAATACAGTGTTTAACACCTATGTATGGAATTTAGAAAGGCAGTAACGATGATCCTATATGCAAGGCAGCGAAAGAGACACAGAAGTAAAGAACAGGCATTTGGACTCTGGGAGAAGGTGAGGGTGGAATGATTTGAGAGAATAGCATTGAAACATGTATATTACCATGTGTAAAATAGATGACCAGTGCACGTTCGATGCATGAAACAGGGCACTCAAAGCCCTTGCTCTGGGACAACCCAGAGGGACGGGGTTGGGAGGGAGGTGAGTGGGGGATTCAGGATGGGGGACATGTGTGCACCCGTGGCTGATTCATGTCGGTGTATGGCACAAACCATCACAATATTGCAAGCTAATTTTTTTAAAAGATAAAAACACTAAAATCATTATCTTCAGAGAAGTAAGAGGATATTGCATCCATTAAACAAGGATACCATGCCATTAAAAATAATAGGGGAAAACTCATAGAAATACACACGCAGGGATGGGTAGATGAATGGATAGATAGGTAGATAGATAACAGATATTGGAAGAAAAGAGAAACTTCCACGAAATTCAACAAGATTAAAGAATTAATCCATGAACATGCTGTTAATAGGAGTTTTAGAAAGAGGAAAGAACAGACCAGGGAGAATGTTATCAAATAAATCAAGAAAATTTGAAAACTACCATTCTGGGTCCACGTGTGTATGTTAAGTTGCTTCAGTCGTATCTGACTCTGCAACCCTAGGGACTGTAGCCTGCCAGGCTCCTCTGTCCATGGGATTCTCCAGACAACAGTACTGGAATGGGTTGTTATTTCCTATTCCAGGGGATTTTCCTCACCCAGAGATGGAACTGGCATCTCTTAAGTCTCCTGCATTGGTAGGCAGGTACTTTATCACTAGCATCACCTGGGAAGCCCATTCTGGGGCCAGCATATGCCTAAATAAGACTCACACCAAAGCTATCACTGTTAAATTTAAGAAGATCAGGAATAAAGAGAAGATCCTAAAATCTTCCAGAGAATTTTTTTTTAAAGATTATGTATAAAGAACACAAAATCAGAGTGGCATCAGACCTTTCAAAAGCAGTGCTGGAACTAGCATGCAGGAAAGCAAGGGCTTTCAAAATTCAGACAGAACATAATTTCAAATCTAGGAATGTGTGTCAAGCTAAACTGTCTATCAGATGTAAAAGATTATAGAGACATTTTCTTAGCCGTGCTCAAAAAACGTTTAGTTTCCATACATTCTTCCTAAGGAAGCTACGGGAGACTGCTTTACTGAAAGAAGGTACTAAACCAAGAAGGTTGAAGACAAGGATACAGGAAACTGGGTATCCCACACTGGAGAAAGAAAAAAGAAGCTGTAGCATGAAAGGGAAGGGAAAGCTCAGGGTAACAGCTGTGAGGCAGACCCAGAGGGCAAGAACAGACTAGAGGCAGAAGATGAGGGTTCCAGAAAGAGTTCCTGGGAGAGGAAAACAGAACTAATACATTTTCTGGGAGGTTTGGACTTTCAGAGCATTTTATTGAGAGACATTTTACAGAAGTGTTGGAGAGTTTGAAAGAGTTTGAAAAGTCTGATACTCAGAAAAATTAAGCAAATAAGGGAAAGACTAGTATTAAACTCTGAAAGACACAAAGCCCAAGAAAAGAGCTGCCATCATAGTGCAGTGTGTGGCTTAGTGTGAATGGTATTTATATTGTCATAGTGGCTGAGAATACCGAACATGGATGTAACGTGGACTGGAGTTAGGGGAGAAGAAATATAAATGAGCTAAAATTCTCATCTGCTAAAATAGATTAATAGATAACAACCTAAAATTGATCAGTAAAGACATAACACTCACATTATTTAGAAATATGAAGAGACGTTTTAGACAAAAATAGCTAAAATTGCTTAAGTGGACAAGATACAGAGAGGGGTAAAAGAAAAAAACTGCTTCCTTTTTTTTAACTTTTAGTTATTTGTATATAATACCTTGATTAAAATAAAATTGGTTTTGTTTGTAAGCGGAAACCCAGTTTATGTGTTTATGTCACTGATGAAACCATTTAGGAAGTTTAATCCTTTGGCAGCTGCCTTTTCTGTTTGCTTTCAAGTTGTGTTAAGAATATATGCTACCTATCAACAGTGGGTTTGATTCCTATTTTAGATAACACTTGTTATCTGGGCTGTGATTCGCATTGGACCAAATGGCTGTGACAGCATGGAGTTTCATGAAAGTGGTCTGCTTCGGTTTAAACAAGTATCTGACATGGGAGTTATACATCCTCTTTATAAGAGCACAGTAGGAGGAAGGCGAAATGAAAATCTAGTCATCACCGGCAACAACCAGCCTGTAAGTAACCATATTATTTAAGAAACATTAGAGAAAAATTATTTGTAAAAACTTCAAGTTGATTGTTTGAAATGGATATTTTCCTTTGGAGAAAATTCATAATTATATTTGATAATATGGCCTTGTAACCTATAAATATTCAGTACTTCCTTAATATTCTGCTGCTGCTGCTAAGTCGCTTCAGTGGTGTCCACAGACAGCAGCCCACCAGGCTCCCCCATCCTTGGGATTCTCCAGGCAAGAACACTGGAGTAGGTTGCCATTTCCTTCTCCAGTGCGTGAAAGTGAAAAGTGAAGTGAAGTCGCTTAGTCGTGTCCAACGCTTAGCGACCCCATGGACTGCAGCCCACCAGGCTCCTCCATCCATGGGATTTTCCAGGCAAGAGTACTGGAGTGGGGTGCCATTGCCTTCTCCATCTTAATATTCTAGGTTTTGTTTATGGTAACATTTTCTGGGAAAGAATGCGTAGTTACTCGTTTTCTCCTCCATATGAAGAAACCATTTTATAAAGCACCTTCATCCCACTCTCACCTTCCCCCACTGTGTCCAATATGACATTGTAAAGCAGTTATCCTCCAGTTAAATTTTTAAAAAAGTCACCTTCCCAGGTTAGAATAACCTCTACTCTCTGGGTGTCTAGTAGGGAATACGTCCATCTAGTCAGTGGCAACCCCTGCTGAGTGGCTAACATAACTGACCAGAACCATCCTTACTGGCCCTGCCCATCTTAGCTCTGGGTCTTGTGCTTGGCAACCCTCTGTTTTCTGCCAAGCATTATAACACATGAGCATGTAAGCCGTCATTTGAAAGAACTCTTCTCCCAGGTGGGTGGAGGGAGTCAGAGAGGCAGTGAAAATTACTTGAAGTTAAAAGTCTGTTATTGTAGAGTTTTTGATAATGCTCTTGATGAATTTTGGATGCAGCCTTTTTCAAAACCATTCATGATGAAGTGTTTTTCTAAAGATTGTTTTTCAGCAAGGGACAACAAAGCTCAGTGTAGAAAAGAACAAAACTTCTATTACAAGTGACATTGGCATGCAGTTTTTCGACCCAAGGACTCAAAATATCTTATTCAGCACAGACTATGAAACTCATGAGTTTCATTTGCCAAGTGGAGTGAAAAGTCTGAATGTTCAAAAAGCATCTACTGAAAGGGTACGGTTTATTTTCTTTGCTTTATTAATGGAAGAGAATTACTGTCTAGAGTTACAAAGTGTGTAAGGGCGGGGAGGCAGTTTGACTGATACAGTGCTGTGAAAGAATTAACTCCAAAACAGTGGAAAAGATTAGTTCCACATTTGTCATCAACTGGTTTGTGTGATCATTATCAAATCATCTCTCTTTTCATCTATCAAATATGAATGAAAACACTTGCCTTTCATATTTTTTCATTGAAACTTCTACTCTTCTATCTCTAATAATAATTTCACTTTAATTTAGAAATTTTTCATCACTAGTTTTTTTTTTTTTTTAATTTTCAGATTACTAGCAATGCTACTAGTGACTTAAATATAAAAGTCGATGGGCGTGCTATTGTCCGTGGAAATGAAGGAGTGTTCATTATGGGCAAAACCATTGAATTCCACATGGGTGGTAATATGGAGTTAAAGGCTGTGAGTATTTTTTGAATTTAAGTGAATTGCTAGATTCTTGGGTACATAAACCCATGTTTGGAATGTATAGTTATGAAAAATGATAGTGTATTTGTATTTTTTTGACATGGAAAGATATTCACAATAGATTATGAAGTGGAAGTAAGTTCTAAAACAATGTGTGAAATACTTCATTTTTATTTTTCAGATTATATGTATGTTTATAAAAACCTGGAAGGTTATGCCAAAATGTCAGCAATGGTTAGTTATGGGCAGCAGAGTAACAGATGATTTTTATTTTATTTCTGCTTGCCTGTTATTTTCTAAAAAAATTTTTTTGCATAATGATGCCTGTATTATTTTAAAAGGCAAGCAAACAAAAAAAACCTCCTTAAAGAATATCAAAATAAATATCCATGCCCTGAAGTTTTTTGGGGTTTTTTCAGTTAAAGATATTTCATATCCCTTCCTGGGTTTTGTATTAGTGATGTAAAAATCAATTAGTCAATATATAAGATGTGTTTTTATTTATACATCTATTATTTAATTGTAAAGGAAAAAGATTCTGCCTTTATTATACCTATTGAAAAGCACAGTTTTCTTTGTGCCTCACAGACTATATCTGAACTTTAATAGGTAGCATATTTCATGTAAGAGATCCATAAGTCCAAAAACATTTTATGTGTTTCATAATTCTGGTCAAAGTATATTTATTCAGAATGTCTTTTGGGCACCTGCTCTATGCTGTCTAACTAAAGCTAATTAAATTCATCAAGCATTAAATAACAAAGAAGAACTTAAACCTAAGGACTTACAAAATAATTCTTTCCTTTTAAAAAATGTAATCATAGCTCTTGAAGGGGAAAACTTTTAAAAATTAGGTTTTTCACTTTCATAAATATCTTTTCCCTCTGAAAAACATGTTCCAGTCTATAAATAGTAAATATGAACATAAAATGTGATTCTTATCAGAACCTCAGTTTCAGTGCTGAGTACTGAGTCGCAAAGAGTCAGACACGACTGAGTGACTGAACTGAATTGAACTGATATAATCTAAGAAATAATACAAATGAATCTATATACAAAATAGAAACTGATTCATGGACATTGAAAACAAACGTGGCTACCAAAGGAGAAAGAAAGGCAGGCAGGGGGAGATAAATTAGGAGTATGGAATTAATAGATACAAATTACTATTCATAAACTAGACAACAAGGATTTACTGTATGGCACAGAGAACTATATTCAAAATCTTGTCATAACTTATAGTGGAAGATAACCCCAAAAAACAGATATATGACTGAATCACCTTGCTGTACACCTAAAACTAATACAATATTGAAAATTAACTATTCAGTTCAGTCGCTCAGTTGTGTCCGACTCTTTGAGACCCAATGAATCGCAGCACACCAGGCCTCCCTGTCCATCACCAACTCCCGGAGTTCACTCAAACTCACGTCCATCGAGTCGGTGATGCCATCCAGCCATCTCATCCTCTGTTATCCCCTTCTCCTCCTGCTCCCAATCCCTCCCAGCATCAGAGTCTTTTCCAGTGACTCAACTCTTCACATGAGGTGGCCAAAGTCTTGGAGTTTGAGCTTTAGCATCAGTCCTTCCAAAGAACACCCAAGACTCATCTCCTTTAGGATGGACTGGTTGGATCTCCTTGCAGTCCAAGGGACTTGCAAGAGTCTTCTCCAACACCACAGTTCAAAGGCATCAATTCTTCAGCGCTCAGCTTTCTTCACAGTCCAACTGTCACATCCATACATGACCATTGGAAAAACCATAGCCTTGACTAGATGGACCTTTGTCGGCAAAGTAATGTCTCAGGTGGCGACAGCGGCCCGAGCGAGTTATTGGCGATTAAAAATGGATACACTACAATAATGTGGAATGGAAGAGATCCTGGGGCAAGCGAAGTGAACCATCAAGCACACCAAAGGCCTGTCTTCATCCAAAGAAGAGGAAAAGATGCTAGAACCACAGGAGAATGGGTTGGTTGACCTACCAGATTATGAGCGTATAGAAGATGAAACTTTTCCTCCGTTCCCACCTCCAGCCTCTCCAGAGAGGGAAGATGGTGAAGGCGCTTAACCTGAAGAAGAGGCAGGGAGAGGGAGCGCCTGTTCCTGTACCTCCGAAGAGAACAGTTAAAAGGAGTATACCCAAGCTGAATGCTGAGAGATTAATTTCAGAGAGAGGGCTCCCAGCATTAAGGCATGTGTTTGAGAAGGCAAAATTCAAAGGTAAAGGTCATGAGGCTGAGGACTTGAAGACACTAATCAGACACATGGAGCACTGGGCACATAGGCTATGCCCTAAACTGCAATTTGAAGATTTTATTGATAGGGTTGAATATCTGGGAAATAAAAAGGAAGTTCAGACCTGTTTAAAACGAATTCGACCTGATCTCCCTATTGTACATGAAGATTTTGTAAGCAGTAATGATGAAGTAGAGGAAAATAATGGCCATGATGTAACTGCTACCGAATTAGATCCCTTTCTGACAAACTCATACGGAAGTGTAGTTTGCTTCTGAGTCCAGTAGAAGCCCAACAGAAGAAGAACATCAAAGAATTGAGAGAAATAAACAACTGGCCTTGGAAAGAAGACAGGCAAAGCTACTGAGTAACAGTCAGTCCCTAGGAAATGACTTGTCAGTGAGTACACCCAGCAAACACACACCTGAAGAGGGCAGAGCAGGTGAGGAGCAAAAGGAGGAAGAATCAGATGGACTTAACAAAGACCTAGACAGTCCACATAATGCTGCTGCTGCCAGTACTGTAGACGAAGAGGAGGAATTGAAAGTTGAGAAAATGCAACTGGATCAGTCTTTTTAAAATGTACAGTAGTAACTTACGGCTTCATCTGGAAATGTTCCTCAAGTTGGATAGGCCTCAACTGAGAACATCTGTTAACTTGCTGTCTTCCTAATTTGAGATGATAGTGCAGTGCATTTTGTTTGCTTTGAGTGAAAATCTTTATATAGTGAAACCTTTAGACTCCTGTTTAAAATCTGGCATTATTTTAATTATGTTATGTGCTCAATTCCTCAGTTGTGTCTGACTGTGACCCCCATGGAATGTAGCCTGCCAGGCTCTTCTGTCCATAGGTTCTTCCAGGCAGGAATCACTGGAGTGGGTTTGCCATTTCCTCCTCCAGGGGATCTCAACCCAGGGATCAAGCCTGAGTCTCCAGTGTCTCCTGTATTGCAGGCAGATTCTTTAGTGCTGAGCCACTGCAGAGGCCTTATTTATAATTGTTTCTTATTAACTTTCATTATCTATTTTTCTCCTTAGTGTTTATTTGTATATAAGTAGGATCTTGTAAAAATGATTGGTAGTTAATAAGTAGCTTTTGCTGCTTATGTTCCATTGAATGCCCTATTTTTACTAAATTGGGTAGTGTTTTAAGATGTAAATATGTATAATAAATACTGATTTTTTTTTAATAAAAATCTCACGAACTATCAAAAAAAAAAAGTAATGTCTNTCCAGTGTCTCCTGTATTGCAGGCAGATTCTTTAGTGCTGAGCCACTGCAGAGGCCTTATTTATAATTGTTTCTTATTAACTTTCATTATCTATTTTTCTCCTTAGTGTTTATTTGTATATAAGTAGGATCTTGTAAAAATGATTGGTAGTTAATAAGTAGCTTTTGCTGCTTATGTTCCATTGAATGCCCTATTTTTACTAAATTGGGTAGTGTTTTAAGATGTAAATATGTATAATAAATACTGATTTTTTTTTAATAAAAATCTCACGAACTATCAAAAAAAAAAAGTAATGTCTCTGCTTTTCAATATGCTATCTAGGTTGGTCATAACTTTCCTTTCAGGGAGGAAGCATCTTTTAATTTCATGGCTGCAGTCACCATCTGCAGTGATTTTGGAGCCCAAAAAAGTAAAGGCTGACGCTGTTTCCACTGTTTCCCCATCTATTTGAGCTGAAGTGATGGGACCAGATGCCATGATCTTCATTTTCTGAATGTTGAGCTTTAAGCCAACTTTTTCACTCTCCTCTTTCACTTTCATCAAGAGGCTCTTTAGATCCTCTTCACTTTCTGCCATAAGGGTGGTGTCATCTGCATATCTGAGGTTATTGATACTTCTCCCAGCAATCTTGATTCCAGCTTGTGCTATACTTCCATTAAAAAAAAAAAAAAAACAACTGCTTTACAAATTTAAAGAAAGTAAAATTACATGACCACAAGATGGCAGCATTGGAACAAAAATTGAAAATTCCATGTACTATCTTAATTCCATGTACTATCTCTGAAAGAGATTGGAATACCATACCACCTGACCTGCCTCATGAGAAGTCTGTATGCAGGTCAGGAAGCAACAGTTAGAACTGGACATGGAACAACAGACTGGTTCCAAATAGAAAAAGAAGTAAGTCAAGGCTGTATATTGTCACCCTGCTTATTTAACTTATATGCAGAGTGAGTGAAATCACTCAGTCGTGTCCGACTCTTTGCGACCCTGCGGACTACCAGGCTCCTCCATCCATGGGATTCTCCAGGCAAGAATACTGGAGTGGGTTACCATTTCCTTCTCCAGGGGATTTTCCCAACTCAGGGATCGAACCCGGGTCTCCTGCATTGGAGGCAGACGCTTTAGCCACCAGGGATAGTACATCATGAGAAACGCTGGGCTGGAGGAAGCACAAGCTGGAATCAAGATTGCCGGGAGAAATATCAATAACCTCAGATATGCAGATAACACTACCCTTATGGAAGAAAGCAGTGAAGAACTAAAGAGCCTCTTGATGAAAGTGAAAGAAGAGAGTGAAAAAGTTGGCTTAAAACAACATTCAGAAAACTAAGATCATGGCATCCGGTCCTATTACTTCATGCCAAATAGATCAGGAAACAGTGGAAACAGTGACAGGCTTTATTTTGGGGGGCTTCAAAATCACTGCAGATGGTGATTGCAGCCATGAAATTAAAAGACGCTTGCTCTTTGGAAGGAAAGTTATGACCAGCCTAGATAGCATATTAAAAAGCAGAGACATTACTTTGTCAACAAACGTCCATCTAGTCAAGGCTATGGTTTTTCCAGTAGTCATGTATGGATGTGAGAGTTGGACTAGAAAGAAAGCTGAGTGCCAAAGAATTGATGTTTTTGAACTGTGGTGTTGGAGAAGACTCTTGATAGTCCCTTGGACTGCAAGGAGATCCAACCAGTCCATCCTAAAGGAAATCAGTCCTGAATATTTATTGGAAGGGCTGATGTTGCAGCTGAAACTCTAATACTTGCCCACCTGATGTGAAGAGATGACTCATTTGAAAAGACCCTGATGCTGGGAAAGACTGAGTGCAGGGGGAAGAGGGGATAACAGGATGAGATAGTTGGAGGGCATCACCAACTCGATGGACATGAGTTTGAAATAACCTCCGGGAGTTGGTGATGGACAGGGAGGCCTGGCGTCCTGCAGTCCGTGGGGTCGTGAAGAGTCGGACACGATTGAGCAACTGAACAACAACAACAACATCACTAACATAGTCAGTTAACCATTTCCATCACTTCATAATCAACTTTCTCTCATTGCTGTAAGCACCCTCTATAAGCTGATGACTCTCAGCTTTGGAACTTCTTTCTCCCCTGAACTAAGATTCATATATCCAACTGCCTTCCCACCTCTCCACTTCAGTATCTAATAGGCATCTCAAACGCAGCACGTCTAAAAGTCTGCATATCCTCCCTCCCTCCCCAAACATGTATTTCTCTCGGTGTTCCCATCTTGTTAAGTGGTGCCCATTGGTTCATCAGCAGAGTCCACAGGCTCTGCCTTCAGAAGATGTACAGAGCCTGGCTGATGCTCGCCACCTCCTCCACCATGGTGCAGACCACCGTCATTTCCTGCTTGCACTGCACTCCTCTTTCACCCCTGTACGCAGTTCTCTATAAAAAACAGCCAGAGAAATCCTTTATAAAAGATCATGTCACTTCTCTATTCAGAACCCTCTAAATGCCTTCCCATCTGATTGGGAATAAAATCCAAAGTCCGTTCCCTGGCCCCATGTGTCTGGCCCCTAGTTCTTTCTGTGACTCACCTTCTCCTTCAGCCACACTGGCCTCCTGTCTGTTCCTGGAACACAAGTCCCGCGTGCATATTGTTCTTTCCTTTGCCCGGTCACTCACATGCTCTGCTCCCTCATGTCACCCAGTTTCCATCAGACTGTGACCTTATCAGAGAGGCCTTCCCTGACCTTCCTCAGTAAAGTAGAACCTCACCTGGTCACTCTCTCTCTACCTACCCTGACTTGCTCTTCTCAGATGATGTTTGTTTTACCTCTTAAGATGTCTGCCCCTCCCCAGTAAAAACATCAATGTATGAGGACTTGAACTTTGCCTGTGTGTTGCCTGCTATGTACTCAACACCAAGAATAGTGTCTGACACACAGGAGACATTTAAAAATAAATCATTGAATGAAGGAAAAGAAGAAAAGGGAAGAAGGAAGAGAGAGGAGTTCCAAAAGAGAAAGAGTCTGCAATACAATAGTGCTCCTGGGACAGTGGGCTTGAAGAAGAGAACTTCCAGGCAGTCTTCTTTGAGTATCTGGTCTTCAAAATTATATGGCTTGAATCTTCATTTTTGGTGTTACCCAAAATAATTGGCAATTAAAATTACTTTTCTCTAAGAGAGAAACGTTTTCTAGTTTTTGTTTTTCTATTCATTGTCAGAAACATCTCAGTCAGACACTTGGTTAGAACCCTCTTAAGCAGCAGCAAATGAAAGTGATCTGAGGCTTCATCTGTGTCAGTCTTATGTGCACGCAGGAATTTTGATATGCTTTTTAGCTAACTGAGAAGTAAATTGTGTTAAGTGTATAAATACACCTTATGAACAGTTACTAAGAGGCCACTAGTCGAATTTTGATTGGTTTGGGGATTTTTTTGTTATTATTTTGGTCATGAGTTTACCTTACCGCCTTCTATTCTCGCTCATATTCCAGTGAGTTTTATTATTTTTGTTCCGTCCCTTCTTGTGGATGTAAATAAACCATATGATTTTTCTCCTGATAGGAAAACAGCATCATCCTGAACGGAACTGTGATGGTCAACACGACTCGCCTCCCAAGTTCCTCCAGCGGAGACCAGTTTGGTGGTGATGACTGGGTGCGTTACAAACTCTGTATGTGCGCTGATGGAACGCTCTTCAGAGTGCAGGTGACAGGTCAGAACATGGGCTGCCAGACCTCAGACAACCCCTGTGGAGACCCATACTAGAAGGACCCAAGAAGACATCCATAGATTCATATTGTGACTTGACTTTTTTATTTTTTTAAGACTAGGCATGCATATCATGTTTTTACGGAGTTTGTGATAACTCATAATTATTTTATCTGCAGTGCACTGCTGCATCTATTATGTAGTCTCCAGGTTTAAAATAGTCTCAGAGAGCCTAAATCCTAATGCATTTCATTGAGTTGCACTGATCTTCAATTTACGGTTCTCTAAAATTATTGAGAGAAGTGAATATAATCAAAAGTAATCTTTAAAGAAGTATTTTTTAATGCCACTGTTCCTATCTAAAGGATAAAGGGATGAAGCAACTGTTTAGACTCACTGTAAGTAACTTTTGGCAACTAATGGGGATAGATCCACTTAAGATATTTAAAGGTACACCATCAATAAATGTTACATGTTCTGTCTTTTGGCTTCTAAGAGGAAAGACAGATTTTTAGTGCATTACTTTCAACTATATTCTTGCATACAAGTGAGATCACTAAAGAGCTTCACTTATGGGAGACAGTAAGAAACTAAAGATCCGTCTTGTCACAGCTATGGTTTTTCCAGTAGTCATGTATGGATATGAGACTTGGGCTATAAAGCTGAGCACTGAAGAATTGATGCTTTTGAACTGTGGTGCTGGAGAAGACTCTTGAGAGTCCCTTGGACTGCAGGGAGATCCAATCAGTCCATCCTAAAGGAAATCAGTCTGAATATTCATTGGAAGGACTGATGTTGAAGCTGAAACCCCAATACTTTGGCCACCTAATAATGTGAAGAGCTGACTCATTTGAAAAGACCCTGATGCTGAGAAAGACTGAGGGTGGGAGGAGAAGGGGATGATAGAGGATGAGATGATTGGATGGCATCACTGACTCAACAGACATGAGTTTGAGTAAACTCTGGGAGTTGGTGAAGGACAGGGAGGCCTGGCGTGCTGCAGTCCATGGGGTCACAAAGAGTTGGACACGACTGAGTGACTGAACTGAACTGATGGTTCCTTAGTTTTGCACTAGGAAGAAAATACTCTAAGAGAATGTTCACTCATTAAATATTGATTTACTTGTTAAATACTGTGTTCGCAATGTGGTAGAAATGAAAGCACCATCTCAGCTTTAACTAGTAAATGATGATAGCTGTCACTTATGAGCATGTTATACTGCTAGGCATTGTCCTAAGCATTGCACATAGGAATGTCTAGTTCTCACTACAAACTCTATAAGCAGATGGTATCCCAGTTGACCCATTTAGGAAATTGAGGATTAGAGAAGTTAAGAAACTTGCCTGAGGAAAGAACAGAGTTGGGATTGGAATTCAGATGTGACTGAAACCTAGATGGACCTGTTTCTAAATACCACATTGTTTTTATCACTATTGTACTAGATTTTTAGGTATTTAAAACTCTAGAAAGATGAACAGAGGCTAATTCAGACTTACCTATACAGATAAGAATCAAAACAGTTGTGCTACTCTAGATAAAAGAAAATCAATCTCATGTCAAATAACTGACCAGTCAATGTCAGATTTTAAAGTTTCTTAAGCCAATTCCAAAACATTATACTATAGAGAGGTCATAGTTGTGGGTTACCCCCATTCCCCAACTGGGGTGCCTGAATGGGTAAAGGGGTTGCCAAGATATGTAGGCTGAGAGCCTTCGGGGCGGCACAGTGGGAGACTGGGAGGTCATGTCCCAGGCGAGCCTCGCTGGCCAGAGATGGCTGGTGAGTTTACCCCAGTGAGCCAGACAGATATTAACCTTTTTAATATGTGCCAAACCTTGAGAAGAGTCAGGAAGCACTGGACTAAAGGGCACTAATGCAGGAAGTAATACAAGTAGTTTTTATGTAAGATGAGAATTGATCTTTGCTTCTAATGTCAGCACCCATTGTAATGATTTACAACCCTCAAGCCTGTTGATTTTTAATGTGTTTCATATTTGACTTAAAAGGAATTCTGGTATTACTAACACACATGCAACATCAGGAAGAGAGACTTCAAAGTATTGTACCATAAAGTAGGCAGCAGAGATAAACCATAATCCCCATTTTGTATTTAAATATAACAGTATTCTGTCCTTGACACTTTGAACTATATAGATGAGAAAATCAATACAAAAAATAATTTGCATTCAGTATTGTCACAGTCTCTCTGATAGAAAAACCAAACCAAAAAACAGTAGAGACTGACTTGCCTTTTACTGAGTACAGTTTTTAAGTGAAGAAAAAAAGGAAGTGAAATTTATGACCTCTGGGTATTGTTAGTTGTAGTGATATTCAAAACCCATATGGATATATTCAGTTTCATTTAATATCTGAATGATACTCAGAAAAAAATCCATTGGAATTTTCATTCAACGGCTCAGTATATTTTTAAATTTTACATTCATTACATGTCTGCTCTATTTAGATTTGCTTTGCAGTTTTGTTTAAATAAATGTTTTTACAAAAACCACAAAACACTATGTTACAAAGTATTATTTATTGAATGTAATTCATGAAACAATCTATTTTTACTTCTCTGAGAAATAACTTGTTTTTGATACATTTCCATAAAGTGCTTTGGACATGAGAGAATATTTTGATGTTTTTATAGAACTGATTGTTAAGGTAACAGGTATAGAATTTTAGGATACTTTACAGGTACCTTTTGCTTCTTCATTGAAACATAGACCTGGAAAATTCCCTGGGAAGCAGAACAAGAACAAACCATCCATTTTGTGTAACAGTAAAGCCTCAGCTACTCATTCTTACCATCAGATGGGTATTTTTCTATAAACTGAATTCTTAATTTTGCCTCTTCTGCTGATTCCTCCCCTGCATCAAGCACTGATACGACAGGCAACAGACTTAGGATGAGTAGAGGACAAAGACAAAATCCCAGGAAAATGGGGCAGACCCAGGCTTGTTTAAATAACTATGCTCCTTTAGAGGTAGATAACAATGACAAGGGGGACAAATGAAATGAAAGCAAGGTATTATAGAGTCTGTCTAATGGGCAGGTAGGAAGAATGCAAAACAACACACAGTAGGGACTGTCTATGTGTTGTCTGTAATATTTAAAAATATACTTGTGTTCTTTTTGCATTGTGAAAAAAAAACAAATGGTGTATGATAGTTTTGAATGAACAGTGAAAGTTCTACCTAGTTTTGAGTGAGTTCTTTAAAAGAATGAGGATGTTAGGGTGCTAAACTTGACAAAGGGAGACCATTGAAATGCTAATAATTTTAGTAACCTTTTTTCAAAGCATTGAGGGGGCAAAGATTACAAATTATCCCATATAAAAATAAACATATAAATCTGTTTTGAGTTACTAATTTGACTTTCAGTTGATTCAGTTTGTAATAACTATTAATGACCTCTGTTTACAATAAAGATTCTATAAAATTGTTTGCTGTTGATTTGTTAATTGTTAAAATATTGACAGGTTTCTGTTCACTCCTATAAACATGTTGAATAGCTTGAGAATTGGACATCCTCAGTATTTATGTCATCTCTCTGGAATCCTAGAGCTCAGAGTGAGAAGGTGTATAGTCCCAGTCTGGAAGTTCTTGCCCTCTTCACTGCAGAAGGCCTCTCTCTTTGGTGGCTTTTCCCCAGCATCCCAGGGGAATGTGCACTACAAGAGGCCAGAGCTTAGATAAGAAGGGGTTAAAGGTTTGCCAGAGGGCGGGCTCCAGGGCCGATGGGTGGAGCCTTAGAGGTTCAGGTCTGAAATCCTTACCTGGCATGATTTGGAGAGAGCCCACTGGAAAGAATCCCTGAGGACCAGAGGTATGCCCAAGAAAAACAGTGTTCCTGTTGTGTGCTTTCTACATCTTGGCAAAACTAACCTCTTGTGCTTTTTTCTTCTAATTGTGGTAACTTTCATATAGGAATGCACTCATTTCCGTTCTACTTTCTGAGTTTTCTACTGCTTTCTCCCTACCTATCACTGACACACCCAACATTTCTAACTGCTTCCTCATAACTTCAGCTTGAATGTGTCCATTTATAGATTTATATTTTACCTAATTGTCTCCAGTAGCCTCGGAAAATATTTCTGGAGTTCTCAGATGTTCCTTACCTAACATAGAAGTTTGTTATATGTATGTGTGTGTATATATATATATATATATAATCTTTTGAGTTTATTTTTAATTGGAGGATAATTGCTTTACAATGTGTTGGTTTCTGCCATACGACAATGCAGAGGGGACGTATGTATATTATAGCTGGTTTGCATTGTTGTATAATATTTTTTAATTTATGAATTAATACCTTTCATTTTAAGATATAAAGTTATCCTTATCAGCTGTTTTGAAGTCAAATCTACTAGTTACAGATAAATCTCTTCAACTTAGAATCAGGTAAGTGGGGAAAAAAAGTGTTTTGTTTTTTTTTTTAATTTTTCAACCACATGTTTCTCTTTAATATTATAGTATGCCTATGAATGATGACTTTTTTTTGTTATTGCTGATATTGTGACATTAGCTTGCTATATAATTGTATACTGATGATTTAAGCTTTGAATGTAGTAACATACCTTTCTGACTATACAAATTAATTCAATTGCTGGTATTACATAAGAGGTACACTTTAAAAATCAATCACTCCTCCATGCTGTAGGGCACCTTTGCAGTTCATGACCATGTGTACCTGAATTTAGATGCCCTTCAAAATATGGGAGATTTGACCTTACATAACACCAAAGTTTAAAAAGTTACATGGTAAGTTTCATTCACTCCATCTATTCATTTATCCAAGCAGAGTATAACCCTATGAGAGACTGCATACTTAAAAATATAGAACATGAGGGGAAATATATGAATTTAGATGATAAATAGATTGATGATACAGGTATATCCCTATTTATATATAGCATAGTCCTATGACAGACTGAAGACTTAATATTTTTAAAATGGGAACTTTTATCTTTATGTATGTGTATATAAATTTTAGATAATAAATAGGTTGATGATATAGATACAGCCCTATTTATATATAGCATAACCCTATGACTGAAGAGTATTAAAAATATTAAAAAGTGGGAGAACTTTTATCTTTCTGTGTATGTGTATATATATAAAAACATGGCCCTTACTATCTGGGAGCTATTGTCTTTTGGAGTGTTTAAAACAGATGCAAAGCAATGCAGGATAGTATTGATATTCTGTCAAATTGAATGTTACTAACATATATTCATTCATTCAATAAATATTTATTGAAAGGTTTCTGGATAAAATAGAGGCCAAAGCAGGAGAAAGAGTCTTCAGGCCATAGGATCTGTGATAGATCTAGAAGGACATACATAGGTTTTGAACTGAGAAGAGGAAAGGGCTTTGGGCTTGGAATTAGAGTGATCCAAAAGCTGATTTTTGCATGAGCTCTGCGTATATATTGAGGTGTGCAAGCCTCATGTCACAGGTACTCCACATGTGCTTTCAAAACTAGTTCACAAAGTTACGTAAATAATGCAAAGCCTAGGATGCTGACCCGAGGGATTTGGACTATAGGCACTGAGGATCCCTTTAAGGATTTTGAATGAGGGAATGAAATGAGGAAAACAGTACGGTGGGGAAGTAACCCTTCAGAATTTCACTGGATAAACCAAGAAGGAAAATCAAGAGGCAGTAAAAATGGCAGGAAAACTAGTTAGCCCATTCTAGTACTCAGATGAGTGATGAGAATGAGAGTGGTGCCATTAGAGCAGGAAGGGTGATTTGTCATAAACCTACCTGCTGAATCGTGTGGTTATCTGTACACACACTGATTTTTTAATGGAATTTAGTAATTAAATCACAAAAGTATTCATTTACTTTGAGAATTATTTTTGTGTATACCTTCAGGCATTGTGATTTGTAGATACTTGTTTTAAAGCTTTTGATTGCTTTCAAGAATCTCTGATGAAGAAGATACTTGAGTTTCTGTGTCTTACATCTTCATGGGTCCTAGGCAAAGCATCCTTTTTATAACCCACCCCCTTTTTTTAGCGTTGTATATGTCTCATTTCAGGAGGATTTGAAAGGTCACCGAAGCCACAAAGACAAAGCTTGTAGTTCCTCCAGTCATTTAAAAACTCATGAGTCTCTTTCATGAGTTGAACTTTTCACCAATACAGTTCTATGGTTTAGTGTAACTAGATGACTTGTCACTCACATGGTAAAGCACATGGCTGATTACGGTGCTGTAAGATAAGCATAATAGACTTTACTCAGTGTTAATGACCAGCAAGGAACACGGAAGTGTTTAATCTTGGTAGGTTTCCCTCATTCTAAAGCGAACTGTAGAGTGAATGGTCCTGGAAAAGCAGACACAGAGGTAAGACCCAAGCGAATATGTATTTTGTGACAGATCAGGGTGGAGGGCAGTCAGGGGAGAGGGTCTTTCTTTTAAAATGTGACATAAATGTAATTTTACACTATAGCTGTATACCATTTTGGCAGTTATATTTTACCTCAATTTGTAAGAAATCAAACGTCCACTTAAATTGACAAGGCAAGATAACTTTCCTAAGTCTTAAATTGAAAGTTAAATTTTCTGCTTATTTGCTGTTTGTACATAAGTAATTTTGAATAAGTCAATTTTTCTTTCTCCAGGCATTATGAAAAACCTGTGTTTCAGAGTAATTACCATGGTTATAGGTCTTTATTTTACTGACACAATGACAAACCCATCAAGAGAAAGCAGTATTTTGTTCAAGTGCCAATGGAATGGATATCTTACAACAAATTGCTCTTTTGCTGGAAAGCAGGAAATACCCATGGACATATCACAGATAGCACCCACAGTGGATGAAAGTTCCAATTTCTTTAGAGTTCTCTTACAAACTCACATGAAAAAAGAAGAATGGAACATAAAACACCTGGACCTTAGTAACAATCTCATATCAAAAATAACCTTAAGCTCTCTTGAACATTTTCATGCTTTGGAAATATTAAACCTCAGCAACAATGCCATTCACTCAGTATTATTGGATCTTCCCAGTTTTAAGTCCTCATGGGTGAAACGCCACAGAGGCAGCTTGAAAAATCGGCTTCCATTTCTAAAGTTGCTTACTCTTCAACGAAATAAACTCAGCAACATTCCCAAGGGTAAGTGCAATTTTAAAATAGATGGACCAAGAAACCACGGGTATTTGGAGAGCTAATATGCGTGCTTAGTTGCTCAGTCACATCCGACCCTAGCGACCCTTTTGACTGTACCCGACCAGGCTCCTCTGTCCATGGGCTTTTTCAGGCAAGAATACTGGAGTGGATCACCATTTACTTCTCCAGAGAATCTTCCTGACCCAGGGATCAAACCCATGTCTCCTATGTCTCCTGCATTACAGGCAGATTCTTTACCCACTGAGTCATAATGTTTTGTGTCAATAAGAATTTCAGGCTTGTTTTCAGTTTGAGGAAAACAGCTGAAAGAATAGCAATCTGACCAGAGTAAATATAATAAAAGGACTTTCCTGGTGGCTCATACGATGGACTCTGCCTGCAGTGCAGGAGACCCAGCTTCAATCCCTGAGTCAGGAAGATGCCCTGGAGAAGGAAATGGCAACCCACTACAGTATTTTTGCCTGGAAAATCCCATGGATGGAGAAGTCTGGAGGGCTAGTCCAAGAGGTCACAAAGAGTCAGACACGACTGAGTGACTAACTCACTTTCACTTTCCAAATATAATAAAAGGAGTTTCTTATGAGAATTTTAAGTTTATAATATGTGGAATTTAAAATCAATGTAATTTAATCTCCTGTTGCCATAACTTATTCATATTATATGAATTTGTCATATTCATACTTAAATACTTCCTAAAATAGGAAGTATTTAAGTGCTAAATAATAATGCATTATTTTAAATTACCTAATTTGATTTATGTATATTTGTTACTAATTATAGAAAAGCATTGAGAAATAGGTAGTTCAGATACTTTTAATATGTAACAATTCAAATTAAATGTTGCCATATTTATAACTTTTGTTTCTACCGAATACATTTTACATCTACTTATCCAGTTCTCCTCCAAATGTAGACTATGTATATGCTAATATTATATGTAAACTCTCATTATTAAATCAAAATTAGAACTCATCAGAACATATATTGTCTTATTTAATAATAAATACTCATCCATTCTGATACTTAGTAATCTACATGTTGGAGTTCCTTAACTCCAATGTTTTTATTTAGAAAATATGTATAATAATACTCCTAGTAATGTTTTATATGTTTATATTTTATAATTATGTTTTATTTAGAAAATAAATCAGATTTGTAAGCCACAGCTTCCTTTCTATATTCAGGAAAGCTACAGAGTTTCCTTTCCCTATTCGTTTTCAGTCTCAACCACTGTTGCTAAGTTCTTACTTTATATTAGACCCCATGGTGGAGCTAGTGGCAAAGAACCTGCCTGCCGATGTCGGAGACATGAGTTCAATCCCTGGGTCAGGAAGATCCCTGGAGGAGGGCAGGGCAATCCACTCCAGTATTCTTGCCTGGAGAATCCCATAAACGGAGGAGCTGGGCAGGCTACAGTTCATAGGGTTGCACAGAGTCAGACATGCCTGAGGCAACTTAACACACAGGCATGCACATGCTAAAAAAGAAAATGTAAAAGTATTTTCATTTTTCTCCATCTCGAATTATATTTAGTTTTCCTCATTTTCAGTTAATTTCATGTTTTTATTTTTTTATTTATTCATTTATTTTTTGCTCTTTCGCCAGTTTCTGTAAGCATAATTGTGACAGTAATAGCCTGGCAGGCAAAGGGACAACTGTTCCTGTCACCATATTAGCAGAATTATGTGAGGACAGGAGTCTTCTCTCTCTGACCTTTTCCATAAAAGCAGGGTGTAGTATTTTCAGTGCAAAGTGTAAACTAATCGCATTTTATGATTTGTATTATATTGTTCTTATTGTAAAAGAAATGCCTGTTATTTGTAGAATATTAGGAATTAAAGAAAAATTTAAAGGGAAACATTGAAGCCCCTCAGGTAATATATATTCTTCAAGTTTATTCTTTATGCCTACCTATGTATTTTTCTTTCAAAATTGTATCCTACTGCCCATATGTCATAACATTTTATATCACAGAATATTTAGAACATCATTACATAATTAAACAATCTCATAAATATTTTAAATAGTCAAATAATTTTCATATATGTTAGTCGCTCAGTTGTGTCCAGTTCTTTGCAACCCCATGGACTGTAGCCCACCAGGCTCCTCTGTCCATGAGATTCTCCAGGCAAGAATATTGGAATGGGTAGCCATTCCCTTCTCCAGGAGATCTTCCCAACTCAGGGAGAGAACCTGTGTCTCCTGCATTAGAAGGCAGATTCTTTACATCTGAGCCACCAGGGAAGCCCCAGTGTTCACATATACATATAATATAATCAGTTCAGTTAAATAGCATTTAATTATTTCCATTTTGTTTGCTATAACTCTTTGATGAACATCATTAAAGCTACACATACTCACATGATATAGCAGTGTTTCCTAACTAGTGTGTTAAATGTGAATCTCAACCCACAAATTCAGGTGAGCTGGATACGTAACTATCGTTTATAATTCAGGAGAATTTCTAATTCTGAGCCCCCATTCTGCTAGCATCAGTTAGGGTGGGATGGAGAGATAGTGACAGTTAACATCAGTCTTTCGTGGACTTTCATTTGTCTTTTCCTAGATTTGTACCACAGCTCTAGAATCTTATACCCCAACAAGGCATCAAAGTGTGTGTGTGTGTGTGTGTGTGTGTATGTGTGTGTGTGTGTGCATGTGCACACATGCTCGTATATGTATCCCTTGCCCCTTCTAGCCAGAGAACTTTTCTTTTCAGTCCTTCACTTTGGAGGAAATTCTTACCTGCTTTCGTTTCTTCAAAATCCTCTATCTAGATCTAGAAATTCCTTTCCTCTAAAGATTTAGGCCTTTAGTAAACAAAAGCCAAAAGACACCTCTGCTTTCTGCCCCATGATATGCATTCGGGGGCTACTGTCTCATTGCTGCGTGCAGGCTTCTCATTGCGGTGACTTCTTTTGCTGCGGAGCACAGGCCCTAGGCATGTGGGCTTCAGCAGTTGCAGCACACAGGCTCAGTAGTTGAGACTTGCAGGCCTTAGAGCTCGGGCTCCGTAGTTGTGGCGCATGGGCTTAGCTGCTCCACGGCACGTGGAATCTTCCCCAACCAGGGACCCAACCTGTGTCCCCTGCATTAGCAGGTGGATTCTTTCCACTGTGCCACCAGGGAGGGCCTCCCCTGGAACAATTAACACAGATCTTTTACTTTCTGCTGGAATGGAGAGAAAGGAAATAAGGAAAAGAGATAGGCAAAAGATTAATATGTCAAAATATTAGCCCACCACAACAATACATAGAGAAATGCTGACTCTGTCTCCTTAAGGCAGATGAATTCCCCAGAGCTCACTGGAGGTTAGGATGAATACATTTCATTTAAGGACCAAATATCCCTATAAAATGCAGATACAGTCCCATCTTCTTTACTCAAGTTAAACCTTTGCTCCCCAAAATATCAGGAAATATGTTAAACTTCCAAAGGAGGTGGGGAGGAATATATGAAATGAGCAAATCCTGTATCTAAAATTCTATTCAATAATAGAATTCTAGCATATAGAACTATGGAGAGATGAATAAAACAAATCAATCATGAAAGTCCAATGTAAGCCCTAAATCTAATTGGATATTCTTGAGTTCTTTTATCCATAGCATTTTGTGATTTGAAGTATTTTTCTGTAATCATCATATGCTTCTAGTTTTTACTAGGTTGAGTCCCCTCTAGCATACCTTCCCATTCATTATTCTGTGACTATGGCTAGGTAACAATAAATTTGTTTTTGGCTAAATCTGAAGTTATCTTTTAAAATGTTAAACAGTTATTGCAGTAGACTTGATCCTAGCCCACTCTAATTCATAATTATAATCCATAAGCAGAGAATCATTTGTATCAACTATTTATATAGGTAAATAGATTTACAATGATCAATGCAAAGAAATAGAGGAAAGCAATAAAATGGGAAATACTAGAGATCTCTTCAAGAAAATTAGAAATACCAAGGGAACATTTCATGCAAAGATGGGCACAATAAAGGACAAAAATGGTATGGACCTAACAGAAGCAGAAGATATTAAGAAGAAGTGACAGGAATTCACAGAACTATACAAAAAAAATCTTCATGACCAAGATAACCACAATGGTGTGATCACTTTCCTAGAGCCAGACATCCTGAAGTGCGAAGTCAAGTGCGCCTTAGGAAGCATCACTACGAATAAAGCTGGTGGAGGTGATGGAATTCCAGCTGAGCTATTTCAAATTCTAAAGTGCTGCACTCAATATGCCAGCAAATTTGGAAAACTCAGCAGTGGCCACAGGTCTGGAAAAGGTCAGTTTTCATTCCAATCCCAAAGAAAGGCAATGCCAAAGAATTTTCAAACTACAGCACAATTGCACTCATCTCACACACTAGCAAAGTAATACTCAAAATTCTCCAAGCCAGGCTTCAACAGTACGTGAACCATGAATTTCCAGATGTTCAAGCTGGATTTAGAAAAGGCAGAGGAACCGGAGATCAAATTGCCAAAACCTGTTGTTTCATCAAAAAAGCAAGAGTTACAGAAAAACATCAACTTCTGCTTTATTAACTATACCAAAGCCTTTGACTGTGTGGATCACAACAAACTGTGGAAAATTCCGAAAGAGATAGGAAAACCAGACCACCTGACTTGCCTCCTGAGAAATCTGTATGCAGGTCAAGAAGCAACAATTACAACTGGACATGGACTAATAGACTGGTTTCAAATCAGGAAAGAAGAACATCAAGGCTGTATACTGTCACCTTGCTTATTTAACTTCTGTGCAGAGTACATCATGAGAAATGCCAGGCTGGATGAAGCACAAGCTGGAATCAAGTCAGGATTGTTGGGAGAAGTATCAATAACCTCAGATACACAGATGATACAACCCTTATGGCAGAAAGCGAAGAACTAAAGAGCCTCTTGATGAAAGTGATAGAAGAGAGTAAAAAAGTTGGCGTAAAACTCAACATTCATAAAACTAAGATCATGACATCTGATCCCACCACTTCATGGCGAATAGATGGGGAAAAAGTGGAAACAGTGACAGACTTTATGTTTTGGGGCTCCAAAATCACTGCAGATGGTGCCTGCAGCCATGAAATTAAAAGACGCTTGCTCCTTGGAAGAAAAGCTATGACCAATCTAGACAGCATATTAAAAAGCAGAGACATTACTTTGCTAACAAAGGTCCATCTAATCAAAGCTATGGTTTTTCCAGTAGTCATGTACGGATGTGAGAGTTGGACCATAAAGCTGAGCAATGAAGAGTTGATACTTTTGAACTGTGGTGTTGGAGAAGGCCCTTGAAAGTCCCTTGGACTTCAAAGAGATCCAACCAGTCCATCCTAAAGGAGATCAGTCCTGAATATTCATTAGAAGGGCTGATGTTGAAGCTGAAACTCCAATACTTTGGCCACCTGATGCAAAGAACTGACTCATTTGAAAAGACCCTCATGCTGGGAAAGATTGAAGGCAGGAGAAGAAGGGGATGACAGAGGATGAGATGGTCGGATGGCATCACCATCAAAATGGACAAGAGTTTGAGCAAGCTTCAGGAGTTGGTGTTGGACAGGGAAGCCTGGTGTGCAGCAGTCAACGGGGTCACAAAGAGTTGGACTTGACTGAGTAACCGAACTGAACTAATTTACATAGGTGTGGGCTCTCATCTCACTTAACAATTAATTAGAGGTAATCTCAACACCAATCAAACAATTGGCCTGTGGCACATGTGTACCTTTATAAATCATGTTTGACATGTCTTAAAACAGTGACAGTTCATGGAGCCAGTGAAACGTTTTGACTCCAGAAGGCCCACTTTTGGAAGGGTAAAAGATCATATTGACTAACACAATGTCAGCTGACTTCCTGTCTTGATACTGACCAGCTGTGATGTTACCAAAAAGCTTCATGTTGGAAAAACACCCAGAGGAGGTACTGACCTATATAATTTACAAAACAGAAGCCAACTGTGAATTTAACCTTAATGATTACTTCACCTTCTTCCCATATTTTGGGAGTATAGCATTAATGATGGAAAAATCAGTTTTAAAAAATAGAAATCCTAGGGACTGGTCTCCAGTTACACTATCCCACTTACATCAAGCAGTATTTTGGGAGTGCCCAAAAGTGCCTGAAAATATATCAGGACAAACATCTTACTGGGTTTCCAGTTAGGCTGAAAGACCAGATGTGACAACCTCACATTAACACACTAAATTCCAGAATCCAAGAGATAAGTATGTTATCAATGAGGTGAAATAGTAACTGATTTTTGAAACTGGTGAAGGAAAAAAATGTAACCAGTGTATTGTTGAAAAAAAGAAGCATGTCGTATTCTTTTCATTTGTAGGATATTAAACCTTTCATCCTGATTGCTCCCTGGATTATGGAAATACCAATAACCAATGTTCTCAAAACCAATACAGGTTCTAAAGTAACAAAATGAATGTATGTATGTCATTAAGCTAAGAGGGCAAGGTCTATGGCTCACCTATGTAAATTTGACCATATTAAGGGCTGAGTTTATGAATCAAATATGTTATCCAGGACCATTCCAGACTCTATTCCAATTCTTAATACTTTTTGAACTTGAAGCCATAAACTTTATGTTATCAGAGTATCACATTTGGAAGAGCATTTAGGAAGTTCAGAGTCCCAAGGAATGTTTCTAAGATAGTGTAATGTCTGGGCATACCCTCTGTAGCTTTTTTTTCTAATAGATGCTGAGATAATTTCTTGGAAATAATAAAACTGTCTGGCCATTTAAATGCAAAGGTTAATCAAATTCCTGCCCCTTGTGGCCTAAGTGATCATCAGAAGACAGTTTAATAAATAATCCCTTCTCCACAAAATTGCCTCCATATTTTTTCTCCCAACATTTAACTCTCTTTAAACATGAAATGTGCTCTCTGATAACCAAGCCCCATCCAGTAATGCACCTCACAACCTCTTTCATTCACCTGAATGTCCCTTAACACTGATTCACCATGCAGTTTGTAAAAGAACATACTTCCCCTTATTGAGAAATACAGTCGAGGGTCTTGGAAGAGTTTACCCAAATTCCCCAACTCCATCTTGAGAGACTCCCAAATGAAAAGATCATTTGTAGAACTTCACCAGTTCTCTTAGTAGCATTAAAGCTTGATTCTCTAAAAGCAGAAGTAAAGAGAAACTCTTCATGTGGAAGGAATAACTGAACATCATAGTCTTAATTCCCATGTGCAAAAGTTATCTTCTTCTTGTGGATCTTAGCTGGATATTATGAAGGAAGTCAAATAAAAAGGTATTTTTATAACTCTCCATGTTCAAAAGCCACCCCACCCCCCATCCCCAAATGCTTGGGCTTGTTCTGGTTCCACTCTTCCAGTTTGTATTTATCAACCCCAAACTCCCAGTCCATCCCTCTCCTTTGCCCCTCTCCCTTGCCAACCACAAGCCTGCTCTCTTTATCTATGTTTTGGTTTTGTAGGTAAGTTCATATGTGCCTATCATATGTGCATTTACTCTCTGCTTTATCTTTTGTATTCCTTGATGGTGGTTTTTGTCACTATAGTGTCCGGCTCTTGAGACCCCATGGACTATAAGTTCCTCTGTCCATGGGATTTCCCAGGCAAGAATACTGGAGTGGGTTGCCATTTCCTTCTCCAGGGAATTTTCCCGACCCAGGGGTCAAACCCCAGTGTCCTGCATTGCAGGCAGATTCTTTACCAACTGGCCTACCAGTTGTAGGCCAGTTGTATTTACTCTACTTGTTTATTGTATTACTTGTATTACTCTACTTGTTTATTGACCTTAAGCAAGTCACTTAACCTAGAAAAGCCTCCTGGTTCTTATCTTTACCTACAGATAGCGATATATATAAAGGTTGATGTGAGACTTAGAACATTTGTAAAAACTGTAACAGAGTGATATATGTAAAACATCTCTCCTTGAACCTCATACAAAACACGTGTGCAAAAATGTTAGTTCTCTCTTAGGGCCATTTGATCATCCTGAGTATCTAATTTTCTTTCCCACTCCAGTTCTTGCTACGGTACCTTACAAGGTACGTTAGTGGTAGCAGCTAAAATGACCCTCAGTTGCTAACTGCCCCACCCCCCAATTTTATTTCAAAACTCAAATAGCTGAAGTGTTTGTTTGGTCTGGAGTTATTCCTGCTACAGACAGCTTCTACCGAGCTGACAGAGGATGTTTGCTGAGAGCAGCCTCCCTGCCTCCTGCCAGCCTCATGTGGCAGCTACACCCATATGGCCTTGCTCTGCAGTGGGACACACTGGGCATGCCATAGGACACCTTAATACCAAGATCAAAGCATCTCTGGTTTACAGAGAGGGCACATCAGCCCACAGAGCTGGCTGAGATGAGACTGTGACTTTTTTTTTTTTTTTGGTCATTTTTTTTTTAATAAAGTGTAGTTGACTTCAGTTCAGTTCAGTCGCTCAGTCGTGTCCAACTCTTTGCAACCCCATGAATTGCAGCACGCCAGGCCTCCCTGTCCATCACCAACTCCCGGAGTTCACTCAGACTCACGTCCATTGAGTCAGTGATGCTATCCAGCCATCTCATCCTCTGTCGTCCCCTTCTCCCCCTGCCCCCAATCCCTCCCAGCATCAGAGTCTTTTCCAATGAGTCAACTCTTCACATGAGGTGGCCAAAGTACTGGAGTTTCAGCTTCAGCATCATTCCCTCCAAAGAAATCCCAGGGCTGATCTCCTTCAGAATGGACTGGCTGGATGTCCTTGCAGTCCAAGGGACTCTCAAGAGTCTTCTCCAACACCACAGTTCAAAAGCATCAGTTCTTCGGTGCTCAGCTTTCTTCACAGTCCAACTCTCACATCCATACATGACTACTGGAAAAAATATAGACTTGACTAGATGGACCTTAGTTGGCAAAGTAATGTCTCTGCTTTTGAATATGCTATCTAGGTTGGTCATAACTTTTCTTCCAAGGAGTAAGCATCTTTTAATTTCATGGCTGCAGTCACCACCTGCAGTGATTTTGGAGCCCCCCAAAATAAANGACTTGACTAGATGGACCTTAGTTGGCAAAGTAATGTCTCTGCTTTTGAATATGCTATCTAGGTTGGTCATAACTTTTCTTCCAAGGAGTAAGCATCTTTTAATTTCATGGCTGCAGTCACCACCTGCAGTGATTTTGGAGCCCCCCAAAATAAAGTCTGACACTGTTTCCACTGTTTCCCCATCTATTTGCCATGAAGTGATGGGACCAGATGCCATGATCTTCATTTTCTGAATGTTGAGCTTTAAGCCAACTTTTTCACTCTCCACTTTTACTTTCATCAAGAGGCTTTTTAGTTCCTCTTCACTTTCTGCCATAAGGCTGGTGTCATCTGCATATCTGAGGTTATTGATATTTCTCCCAGCAATCTTGATTCCAGCTTGTGACTTACAGTGTACTAATTTCTGCAAAGTGATTCAGTTATACACACACACACATATATGTATATTCTTTTTCTATATTCTTTTCCAATATGGTTTGTCATAGGATATTGAATATAGTTCCCTGTGCTATATACACTATGACCTTGTTGTCTATCCATCCTAAAGCTAATAGTTGCATCTACCAACCCCAAACTCCCAGTCCATCCCTCTCCTCTCCCCACTCTCAACTTAGCAGCCACAAGTCTGTTCTATCTGTCCATGAATCTGTGTCTGTTTTGCAGCTAGGTTCATTTGTGCCGTATTGTAGATTCCACATGTAAGTGATAGCACATGGTATTTGTCTTTTTCTGTCTGACTTACCTCACTTATGATGCTCTCTAGATCCATCCATGTTGCTGCAGTGGCATTACTTCATTCTTTTCATGGCTGTGTAGTACTCCATTGTGTACACATGCCACATCATCTCTATCTTCATCTGTTGATGGATCATTTGGGTTGTTTCTGTGCTTTTGCTCTCTTTTGACAGTGCTGCTATGAGCAGAACTGTGCATGTATTGCTGGATCATATGCTCATTCTGTTTTTATAAACTATTATTATTTTGTCTTACTTGACTGTTTTCCTTGGTTTCTACGTTTTCTCACTTCTTTGATTAAATTTGCTCTTTGGAACTTGGGGAAGGCCTAGGAGGCTAAAGCTTTTCTACAGACGAGAGGTAGGGAACATAGGGCCCTGTCTCTGAGAAGGCCCCACAAGGTCCAGCTTCATTTCAAATCCGCGGTTAGAGGTGGAGGTTTCAGCACCCCCTGTCAATTGATGGAGGTGGTCTCCCTCATCCCTGAACTCCTGGGCTACTTATTCAATTCAATTAAGCACTAGATATAGTAGCAACTATGAGCTTACATCCCTATACAGGCCAAGAAATCTCATGAAAATGTTAAGAAACTCCTTCATCTCAGTTTCTGTGTGGCATTTTTTCCTCAAGACCCATCTGTCTGCATATTAAAGCACATAGGGATATTCTTCATTCCACAAAGAAACAGATTTTCTCCAGAGGTTATATTCAAAACATTTAACAAGCGACCTTTAGCCTGGGTTCCCGAGCTGGAAGCCTCCTGGCTGTATTGATGGAGTGGAATCTTCCTGGGGGAGGGAGGGGGAAGGGAGGATGCAGTCAGTCAAATGCCCAGGGCAGTGGAGCAGCACAACCGGGCTCAGCACGGCTGTTCACGAGCCAGTATGGAAGTATTTCTCATATTGTATTCATGAGTATTCAGCATATGCCAGCTGAATATTAGCCTTGGCTGTCTCTCATTGTTCTAAACTTGAGGGCTTCTTGGCCTATTCTTTGTCGTCCTATTTTTGATAGAGACATCATATTCATCTATCAGTACATGTCCCATCCAAAGCAGGCAGCCTTCATTCAGCTCCAGCCAAATGTTTTGTGCCATTTGAGACTTTCAATTTTTCAAGAAAAGTTAGAAATGTACATGTTTGTATCGAATCTTTAATGTTGGCTCCCCGACTTGTCAATTTCTGTGCAGGTCAACCACTGTGACCTCTAGCCTACAGAATGTATATCATACAACAGGCCTTACAAGTGTTCACAAAGATGTGAATTCTGCCCTGAAGGGACCAATCATCTGATGGAAAGACTAACAACCACAGACTGTTTTTATTGGTGGGGGTATAACTGCTTTGTGTCACTAACAGCTTTTTCTTGTGTGTGTGCTTTATCACGTAACCCGACACAAGGTTTCTCTATTGTCTTCGTCCCCAGCACCAAGTGCCTTGCTCAGAATATTTTGACTGAGTTGTCATCCTTATGATCTCTTGCTTAGTCTATACAGCTGAAATGAACATATGAGGGCATAGGTGTGAAGCCATTTCAGTTAAGTCATCATCTCTCAGCATAAACAGTCTTACAGTGAGTACTCTGCAGATAGTAGACAAGAAATTAAACCCTTCTGGAATTGAACCAACGTGATCTGTATGTAGCAGTTTGTTAAAGACACAGACTACATGTGAGAACAGAGCAGAAGGAAATGTAAAAATGCAAGGCTTCCTTGTGAGACTCATATGGGAAATCAAATTTGGAAGACTGCTATGGCTAGCACCTCATTGTCAACGTTTATCTTCAGTGCCAAATGGTTACTTCTGGAATCAAGTGAAATACGAAGGCAGAGGCCAACATTCAATTAGATGATTTTGCCAGAAAGTAAAATATCTAGCTGTAACACATTACCTAATATAAGAATTTCTAGAAAACACTTATCAACAATAAGTAGTTAAAAGATATGACTACAAAATAGAATAATAATCTCTGAAAAGGGGAAGAATTCATCCATGTAAATGAAGCATCAAAACAACTTTTTTCTCTATAACCATAGCAAGATCATCCAGTTTTACCCACAGGTCAATCAAAGAAGCAAGTACTATAATTATCTCATTCAATCCAGGTTAGATTTTTTTTCCTGGTGCTCTTATAAAATTAGCATGTGTGTGCGTGCTAAGTAGCTTCAGTGGTGTTCAACTCTGTGACCCTGAAGACAGTAGCCTGCCAGGCTGCTCTGTCCATGGGATTCTCCAGGCAATAATATTGGAGTGGGTTGCCATCCCCTCTTCCAGGGAATCTTCCCCACCCAGGGACTGAACCCACATCTCTTATGTCTCCTGCATTGGCAAGCAGGTTCTTTACCACTAACGCCAGCTGGGAAGACCCCAAATTAGCACATGTTCATATAAAGAAAGAATTCAAAGTGTATAAAATAAAAGCATAGTTTCACCTTTCTTCACCATCCTGCTCCAGAGTGTAAATACCACTGGGACCTTAGTTCATCTCCTTCCAGGCCTTCTTCTCTGCTCTCTCAAACATATGTATCTGGTTTTCTTTTGCAAAAACATTAGAATTATACTCTATACTTTTCTGAAGATTAACACTTACCTTCCTGTTCAGTCAGTTCATACTGGTCTACCCTGTTCTCTTTTAAGGCTACACGGTATTTACAGTATTGATAGACTACCCTTTGTTTGCCTGTTTCTCTGTTGTGAACCATTTAAGTTATATCCAGTTTTCTACCATTATAAGCAATGCTGCAGTAAATATCAGATTTATATTTCAACCTGCTTTTTAATTTTAACAGGACTATGGAAACTGAAGTCATTACAGAGTTTGGATCTGTCATTCAACAGGATATCACAAATTGGTCTGTCTGATTTTCATAACTGTCTGCAACTGGAAAACCTCCATTTAAAGAGCAACAGGATATTCAGAATTCATCCAGAAGCCTTCAAAGACCTAAAAAATTTACAGGTTAGAAAATAAAGTTTATAACATCTCAAATATGCGGACCTACAGGCAATTACATTAGAACTCTTCATTGAACAGTTTGTACATGCCCAGTAGTACTGGCTACTAATCAAAAAATATGTCTGTTTTAAGATTCCCCTGAAAAAGTTGAAGTCTCTCTCTTGCCTCAAAACTCCAAGGCCTCAGTAGTGGACATGAATTTTATTTGAACATTAATACTCAGCAGCAAGAACAGGCACACTATTTTTCCTAAGTCAAATTAAACCCAGCTCCGAGCTTTCACTTACCAATTGGCAAGAAAATGAATCTCAGTTATTAGGAAGGCTCCCTGTCTAAACTACAAGGTCAGTCAAATATCCCTAGTGTTCGATGCAGTTTGGGACACTATTGGCCTATATGAGCTATACACCCATAGGGCCCAGGACCACATGAATCTCAGAAGGCTAGTGACCCTGGTGCCTCACACTAAAATTGCACACAGAATAATACAAATAATAATGATATCAACATATCCTTGCATCACACATCCCACATGCCACATATGGTTCTAAACATCAGACCAATGTAGGGGGGGACCCATGTCACATTTTAGAGCCCTGCTGCTTGGCTCTCGGGCACCCTGCAGCGAATCTCACCAAGGTCCTGACATCCTGACAGCTGTGAGTGTGAGGAACTCCCAGAGCCCTGCTCTAGTTCTGACAGCTCTAGCCCCTTCTCCTCCAAGCCCCTTTCTCCCACCTCCCCCTCTTTGAGGAGATACTGTAAAATCTCTCCTCAGTGCTCCTTTAGAAATACCAAAGTGGCCAGCAGTGTGGCACCTCGAGATGCCTTTTGCTGTGCTTAGTTGCTCAGTCATGTCCGACTCTTTGTGACCCCATGGGCTGTAGCCTGCCAGGCTCCTTTGTCCATCGTGACTCTCCAGGCAAGAATACTGGAGCGGGTTGTCATCCCCTCCTCCAGGGGATCTTCCCCACCCAGGGATCAAACCCAGGTCTCCCACATTGCAGGCAGATTCTTTACTGTCTGAGCCACCAGGGAAGCACAGAGATGGCTTAGGAGCAGCCTAAGCCCCCATCCCTGTAACCTGCACCACACACCCACATTCTTTACATAGGCCACTATCATCCAATAAAAACAACGTGAGCCACATAGGCCATTTTAGATGTTCTTGGTAACTTATTTTTAAGAAGTAAAAATAAGCAGGTAAATTTAATTNCCACCAGGGAAGCACAGAGATGGCTTAGGAGCAGCCTAAGCCCCCATCCCTGTAACCTGCACCACACACCCACATTCTTTACATAGGCCACTATCATCCAATAAAAACAACGTGAGCCACATAGGCCATTTTAGATGTTCTTGGTAACTTATTTTTAAGAAGTAAAAATAAGCAGGTAAATTTAATTTTAGTAATATGTTTCGTAACCTAGTATACTCAAATACTATCTCTTAGCATGGAGTCAATATTAAAATCATTAATGTATTTGGAATACAGTCAGCCCTTTATAAACAGAGACTACACATAGACATTCTTAAGTGGCCAGGGTGCCCTTTTCCTTTAACATACAAATCTGATTGGCCCCTGCCTGCACCTCCAGGTTCATTTCAAGCCGCACTCCTCTTGCTAACTGCTTTCCTGCCTAGTTTTCACCCCAAGCCCTCCCATCTTGCTAATCTTTTGCCTGAAAGAGCAAACTCTTACTAATCCTTGCAACATCTCTTCCTCAAGGAAGCCTTCCCTGGGCCTCTAGATTGAATTCATTCCCTTTATACATATTTAATAGGCTATGATTTTCCCTTATGGTACATATGGAATATGAAATTATTTCATTTTAGGTATGGTTAACTGTTAATGCTTGTATCCCTATAATCCTTCTACCAGGTACAGAGCTCTTTGAGAATATATGGGTGTGTGTGTTCAGTCGATAAGTCATGTCCGACTCTTTTGTGACCCCATGCTAGGCTCCTCTGTCTCTGGGATTTCCCAGGCAAGAATACTGGAATAGGTTGCCATTTCCTTCTCCAGGGGATCTTCCTGACCCAANCCAGGTACAGAGCTCTTTGAGAATATATGGGTGTGTGTGTTCAGTCGATAAGTCATGTCCGACTCTTTTGTGACCCCATGCTAGGCTCCTCTGTCTCTGGGATTTCCCAGGCAAGAATACTGGAATAGGTTGCCATTTCCTTCTCCAGGGGATCTTCCTGACCCAAGGGTTTGAACCTGTGTCTCCTGCATTGCAGGCAGATTCTTTACCACTGAGCCACCAGGGAAGCCCCTTTGAGGCCATACATTATGTCTATTTTGTTTTCTAGTGCTTAACGTCTGTCCAGTACATACCATGTATTTACAAACTCTTGGTGAATAAACAAAGGAATGAATAGATAGATGATGATCATGCCTAGGTGTGTAAGTTGTCTATTGCTCTGTAACAAATTACTGCAAACTTAGCAGTCTAACACTACACACATGTATTTATCTGATGCCTTCTGTGGATCAGCAATCCAGGCAAGGCTTGGCTGGGGCCTCTGCTGAAAGTGTCTCAAGAGACTGCAGTCAAGATGTTGGCCAGAGCTGGAGTCTCACCTGAAGGCCCAACTGAGAAAGGATTCATTTCCAAGGCCACATGGTTATCGGCAGGATTCAGTTCCACATGGGCTATTGGGCTGAAGCCTCAGTTCCTTGCTGGCTGTCAGCGTAAGCCTACACTTGTTTCTGTGCCATGTGGGCTTCCACAGAGCAGTACACAGCATGGCAGCTGGCTTCAGAGCCCAAAGGAGAAAGCCTGCTAGCAATAACATTACAGGCTCATGGAATATAAGCTTGGGAGACGTGTCTCATTGCTTTCAGCATAGTCTATTTGTTAGAAGCAAAGCAGAGGTCTCACCTCTCCCCCTCCAAGGGGGGGCGATAACTCAAAGGATGTGAATGTGGGGAAGATTTTCTGGGGACCTGTCTGCCATAGTAGTTATCAGAGCAGATGAGAAAGTCTACTTAACTTGGCAGCACTCCACAATTCGCCACAGAAATGTCAGATTGCCTGGAACCTCATTTAGTATGTTGCATAAAGACTCTTGAGAGTCCCTTGGACTGCAGGAGATCCAACCAGTCCATTCTGAAGGAGATCAGCCCTGGAATTTCTTTGGAAGGGATGATGCTAAAGCTGAAACTCCAGTACTTTGGCCACCTCATGCAAAGAGTTGACTCATTGGAAAAAGACTCTGATGCTGGGAGGGATTGGGGGCAGGGGGAGAAGGGGACGACAGAGGATGAGATGGCTGGATAGCATCACTGACTCGATGGACATGAGTCTGAGTGAACTCCGGGAGTTGGTGATGGACAGGGAGGCCTGGCGTGCTGCAGTTCATGGTGTTGCAAAGAGTCGGACACGACTGAGCGACTGAACTGAACTGAACTGATACTGATTATGTGTGTGTGTGTGAGTGATCAGTCATTTCAGTCATGTTCGACTCTTTGTGACCCCATGAACTATAGCCCACCAAGCTTCTCTGTCCATGAAGATTCTCCAGGCAAGAATACTGGAGTCAGTTGCCATGCCCTCCTCCAGGGGATTTTCCCACCCCAGGGGTTGAACTCACATCTCTTGCATCTCCTGCATTGGAGGCCGATTCTTTTACTGCTGACCCACCAAGGAAGCCGATACTGATTATATTTATATATATAATTTCCCTATGCCTGTTTTATTTCCTATGCATTTTTATTGTACTTATAAATAAAAGTCTTCTGCAGCTCACAGGTAATAGATGCTACAGTTGGACTAAAAAATAAGCCCAAGAATGTTTAAATCATCTGTAATTCTAAATTACCCGAGTTGCCCAGAATCACACAATTTCATCTTCTCTCTTATCCCTTCTGCATGTTCAGCAATAACTCTAAAAACTGGTTTGGGGACATGATGAGAACCTTTGGTACCAGAAAGCTGAATATTAAAATGGATGCTGTTTTTTTCCCCAGATGATATATTTAATACTTGCGCTATATTATGTATCTTCTCATGTGGGAATCTTTTCAGAAGCCAGATAGATTTTTTAAAGCATAAATCCATCCTAATGTTTGGATAGAATGAAAATGTTTCATTGACATTTCAAATTAGCCTTCCTTTTTGCATGCCATTCTTCCTAGCATAGTGATTTGTTACCAACATTACATGCTTCTCCCAATCTCTCTACGATATAAAGTACATTCCCTTCAAATGATGGTGAATGGTCACTTCTTTGGCCAAATCGGTGTATTCTGTTTTCATCTTTTCTCAGGAATTACCCCTCCTGAATCGTCTCATTAGCTTTCTGTCCTCTATTCTGTTTTGATTTCAGTTTCATGATTTGTAACATAATAGCTACTAGGATGAAAAAGCAGATGTGCACGAAGAAGAAAATACCCACTAAAACATTGGAGTATTTCACCTGTTGATGAGAAGGGTGTATGTCAGGGGACGTTCAACTTTAAGGGATCCAATATGTTGCATTTTCCTTTGTGTGCTGTTTCTCAAGGACTCTCTGTTCCTTATCAGTTCCTAGAATACAGGAACAAGTAGAGCTGCACGCAGTTCTCAGCACTGAGATAATGCGAAAGGGCACCTGGTTGAATTCCTTTCAGTGACTCCCTTCAGTGACTCACTTCAGTGACCTTGTATGTATTAGACTATCCATTTAGTTGCAACTGGTGGAATTTCATTCTTTGTAATGGCTGAGTAATCATTTTACTGAAGGTATATAAGCATGCAGTTCCGCTAATAAAACACCCTTGCTCCACTAGAGACCTGGGTCCCCCGCGCCCTTCTTTCTGTCTTCATTCTCGTCAGAGTGTGGAAGCCTGCCAAGCTCACTTTCTCATCCAGGCTTTCAAGACCTCCTTGAGAGGACACCCTGTGCCTTCATGAGCAGTACAAGTCCTGTGCATGGGCTTTATTGGTTTTCCATGTAACCCGAGAGATTCTGCTCTCTCTCTCTTTTTCTCTCTTTCTTTTCGTTGACTCCAGTCCCCAGGGCCCAGTCTGTAAAAGACCACAACAGGTGTATACAGAAAGCTGTTGATCCTAGACAAGGCCAGGCCAAAACAAAGCTGTTTTGTATATGTCTTCCCAATCTCATTTCCTATTTTTGACCACCTTCCTTTAAGAGTTAAGAATGCTTGGTTACTCAGCAATGCAAAGGTCCCCTTCACTACTGAGTATTGGTTATGGTGTTGTTTGAGTGGTTGAGTCAGCTTTTCTTAAGAATTTATATGACCTAAGATGCCAATGCTGCTTTTTTCCCTGAGTTTATTAAATAATTGATCTGAATTACATTCAGACTTTCTGGTTTTTATCCATGGCTCTCTTTTTACTTTTCAGCAAAGTTTGCGTTTATGATTTGCTTTCAAACCCCATGATCCCACTCTAGTGCCTCACACTCCAGGCCTCCTCTGCCCAGCCCTTCATCAGGACAGTGAGCACTCAGGCTCCAAGAGGCTGTATTCTGGAATAGAAGGCACCCAGCTGCAGAGGCAGATCAGACTTTAACTCTGCCATTCATTCATTCATTTGTTCATTCCTCCATTATTTTTTGAGCATGTGGGTACCAAGTTCTAGGATGAGGGACTATGTGGGATATACTGTGACCCCATCCAGTTTCCTCCTTTGTAAAAAGGGGGAAATGACAAAGCTGTTGGGAGGATCAGAGATAAGGCGTGTTAAGCACCCAGTAGAATGCCTGGTACACAGCAGCAATGCTCTGTAGACAGCAGCGAGAGCTACACCTAACTCTGCTTCCCCTACCCCATAACACTCCTGCCAGATCCAACTTCAGCAGATCCTGCTCTGTGTTTCTAGAGTCACTCAGTCCTTTTTGTTCCCCACATTCCCTTTTGTTTCATATGAGACTAGGAAAAGTAGTGATTTTGTGTATACTGAGTAGCCATGGATGCAGAGAAATGCATTACCTTTAAGATAAGGTAGTATCTTATCTTCACACCTGATGTGAAGAGCAGACTCATTGGAAAAGACCCTGATGCTGGGAAAGATAGAAGGCAAAAGAAGTGGGCAGCAGAGGATAAGATGGTTAGATAGCATCATCAACTCAGGGCATGAATTTGAGCAAACTCTGGGAGATAGTGGAAGACAGAGGAACCTGGAGTGCTGCAGTTCATGGGGTCACAAAGAATCAGACACGACTAAGCAACTGAACAACAACATTTAAAATAAAACTTCTAAAAGAATCCTCTTTGCTCCTTCTGTTCAATCACAGTTGTTCTTCTGGACTCTATCCTCATCATCCAATATTTTCTGCCACTTTCAAGATTACAGGGCTTCTAGACATTCTAAACCTGGTACCTAATTCCAAATCTTGATAAGAATTGGGAGTCTAGGTTATATCTAGCAGTACCAAGCACAACTCTTAGGAAAAAATGAAGGGAAAGTGGTTGGGCTTTTAATAAAGGCTCTGGACTTAAAGATTTCCCATACATTTAATCTTCAGAACAACCCTGGGAGGTAGGCTCATTGAGAGTCAACAATTTGCTGAGTCTCACAGAGTTCTTAGGGGCAGAGCAGAGATTTAAACCCAGTAGTCTCTGACTCTGAAATCAGTGGGAAATTCATATTGCTTCCATAGAGATATAGACCGTATCTGTAAGTCATTTGTCTCCAAATGCCTTTATTCACAGATTGTCCTATTTTTTTTTTTTTTTTTCTTGAGCAGATGGTAGACCTCAGCAGCAATGTGCTGACAGCCATCCTGCCAGTGGTAATCATGGCCTTAGAACTTCCCCATCTGGAGGCTGACCTGGCTGGTAACCCATGGCAGTGTGACTACAGCCTGGCAGTCTTCCAAAATGTTATTTCTGAGTCCTGGAGGAAAAGGTGGAATGCTATCTGTAATGAGTCCATAGGTAAGTCAGTAGTACCTCTCCTCTCAGAAGTGGTTCCATTTAAACAGAAAAAAAGGTACACAAAACATTCAGTGTCATTTGAAACAATGACAGCTGCCTCAGGAGCAAGAGTGCGTTAGTCATTCTTGGGCTGTATCACAGAACAATTGTTGGTATCTGTTTTCCTCAATTCATTAACAATTCTCTTCACATGGTCAGGAACCACTGGATTTGGTCAAAACCAGAAATTTCATAAAGAAAGTTTCTCTACAACCCCCAAATGTCATATTTTTACCCAAAAGAGTAACAAAATAATCAAAGAACTTCTAAAACTTGAACCATAATTATTTAAGATACTTGCTACCCCTCTGAAAATATAACATGCACAAGACCCACAAATTTAAAAAGTATATTTTTCTCTGATTTTTTTATCTGTTACTCTCCCAAACTGCTAAAATATGTGACTGGAATTGAATATTCTGGAAAGTTTTTTTTTTTTTTTTTTACTATTAACTATCAGGCTTCTCTAGTGGCTGAGCAGTAAAGAATCTGCCTGCCAATGCTGGAGATGTGGGTTTGATCCCTGGGTTGGGAAGATCCCTTGAAGAAGGAAATGGCAGCTTGCTTCAATATTCTTGCCTGGGAAATCCCATGGACAGAGGAGCCTACACTCCATGAGGTTGCAAAGAGTCAGACACAACCAAGCAGTGAGCACTGTTGTTAGTAACTATCTTGGCTAAATCTAAAATCTAACTCCTAACTGGGAAAAAAGAGAGAAATGGACTTTTCTTTTTTTAATGAGTTCTGTCCTCTGCTCTACTCAGGACTGCTATTGAGTAGAGACATGGCCATGTTTAACGAGTTTAGGAGAAATCCATAACGATGAGAGAAGTCTTAATAGTGTCAGCCACCCTTGTTTCATCACTCTGTAAAAGCCACACCAGCCTTCTGAGTGTGGAGGGCAGAATGTCCAGGAACCAGTAGAAAAACCTGAATATTTTTGCTGTTTATCAGCACTGAGGAATGGTGAGGAGATGATATAACCAACACAGGTGGGGCCAAGGCAGATTTTGCAGGGGGCTGATAGAATGTCCTCACAGATGTGCAGTAAGTAGGTAAGGATGTGGAGAGAGGAGGGGCAATGTGACTATACCCACAGCCTGGCTTCCTTCCTCCTGTGGGCAGGAGTCAGTCAGGAAGCCTAAGAAACACAGCCTCTGGGCCTTGGAGCCTGAGAGCCTCGTGTAAATGTGCACAGAGCCTTACACACACTGTTGGCATCAGACAACCAACCAATCAATCAGCCAGTAAAATTGCTCATCATGTAAAACAGACTTTACATCTAGCTAGATAAGGACTGAGGCTTCCCTGGTGGCTCAGTGGTAAAGAATCTGCCTGCAAGTTAGGAGATGTGGGTTTGTTTGATCCCTGGATCAGGAAGATCCTCTGGAGGAAGGCATGGCAACCCACTCCAGTATTCTTGCCTGGTGAATCCTGTGGACAGAGGAGCCTAGCAGACTACAGTCCATGGGGTTGCAAAGAGTAAGACAGGACTGAAGCGACTGAGGACTCACAGATGCTTTTAAATCACTGGAATCTCATTCCCATTCTTAGGGAAGGAGGATGCACACTGGTGGAGCCCCACAAGCAGAATGTCCAGAGAGACTCACCTTCCTCAAGCAGACTTGAAACATATGAAAACCCTCATACGGAGCGAAGCTGAGAGGGCCCAGGAGGTGCGCTTTTCCATGCTGGAGAAGGACACTGCAGGCTCTGATGTCGGTGACAGGCCGAGACAGCTGCCAAAACGGGTTAGGAGGGCCGAGGATGTGCACGCTGCTGGCAGAAAGGCAGACTCTTCCCAGGACCTGGTCCTGGCTGTCTGCCTGTCAGTGTTCATCACGTTCTTTGTGGCTTTCTGCCTGGGGGCTTTTACGAGGCCTTATGTGGACAGATTGTGGCAACAGAGATGCCAGAAAAAAAGTCCAGGTTCAGCGTCAGGGAACCAGTATTCAAACCAGGCCTTCTATGATGAAATTGAAGGTGCAGTAAACCAACAGCAGCCAAGGATGGATCTGCCCCAAACTTTCCACCATCTAAACCTCTATGAGAACCAAGCCCCACACGCCACTGTGCTTCCAGCAAGAACGGTGGCACCGAGCAGAAGGGAGGCTGGTGGCTGGCAGGACAGGGAACAATGCGGGGTCCCCACTGGGGCAGGAAGTGGGAAGGATACGGTGCCCCCAAATCACAGTGCAGCCTGGCACTTTCTCTATGGACCACCAAACGCCCATGACACCCAACTCGCACTGGCAGGATGGGACCACATCTACAGGAATGATGTTCCTGGAGAAGGCAACTATGACACTGTGGCCAGGCAAGTTTCCCTCAGTGAGTGTTCAGTGGGCATCCCTGCAGTGGCTGCCAGAATACAGACCAGCTCTGGCTCAGTCCGTGAGGATTCCGATGAACTAGGCCCACCCTGCCCCAGAGAAACGACAGCGCCTCTCTCCCAAAGACCAGCGCACGGGGAGGAGAGAGGAGGGGTCCCTCCACACGCCCATTCAGAGTTCTCTAAGGAGAATGGGCAGAACGCACAGCCGCAGAGGCTCCAGGGCGCCGGTGCTGAGGGACAGCCTCCCGCCCACTATGAAGCGGCCACGCTCAGTGACCCAGGAGACCCGTGCCCACTCGGCGGCCCTCCAGGATGCCACGGGGACCTGCCAGTGACTCCAGCTTACCAGGAGCCCGCGCAGAAGCACACTCCTGAGGCTCAGTACGAGGTGGACTCTGACTCCGAGTCTGAGGAAGGGTCTTTATTTACTCTGAGTTCAACAAGTTCAGAAGACTGGAGAAACGTGGCGGAAGAAGAGGCAGGTGGGGAGCAGAGCTGGAGAGCCGAGGAGCCCCCTGGGGACCAGGTCTCCTGTGAGAGGAGGGACAGTGTCAGGCCATTAGAGAGTCCTGAGGACAACATCGCCTTCCAGACGACTCTGAGGAAATGTGAAAATCAGGAAGATCATTTTGGAAAAACTGTCATTTCTGACCCAGACTCTCATTTGTGCCAGAATCATCTGGAAAGTGCCTCTAACACCAATAATTATGAGGCTCCCTTGCCCCGGTCATCAGGCAGCAGTTCTAGCAGTGAGGAGGTCCCAAGCATGTCCATTTACAACTACATCTCTGCTCTTCAACCCAGTGCAGTGGAATGGCAGTACTCTCTTAGAGACTTGGAATTTGCAAATGTGGATGCTTTACCACAAACACCACCGTGTTCTGCCAAAGTTCCCTCAGATCCTGACAAGTGTCTGTCATGAAGGAGACACAGATGTTTGTAAAGGACTTTATGTTCAAGGAATAGACACAGCTCAAAACAGTACTCCTTCCAAGGTCACTGCAAGGCAGAACTTGAGAACCTCACAACAGGATTCTGAATAGGACAACAAGAATGGACACTGATGCAAATGAGGGGTGTTTATGTCCTCTTGGGAACAATGATTCCAGAAAGGTTATAAGTGAAACACCATTTGTGAAGGGGTAGGGGGGCAGGAGGGGTATTTGGAAGATGGTTTCAAGAGCCAGGTACCACTATTACAAGTGCTTTCTGATAAAGCCAGCTCACTGAGCACATAGGAGCACTTCAGTGATAAAGACTGGGGTCAGCACTCAAAGCTGAGTCAATGAACTGGAGTCTCTAAATTCTAATATAATTAGAATATAATTAGTTAATTCTAATATAAAACTGCCATTCACAAGACATGGGTCATTTAGGTAGGGAAGCATTGAGATACCTAAACATTGAAGGTTCCATTTAATAAATTTTACACTAAAATTTAACATCGATGGTATTGCAGTTAGAAAAAAGGTGATTTTCAATTTTTATATTCAAATGCAGACCCAGAGAAACCTGATGGAGGTTAGCTGTCCATGTGAGGACCAGATCTGCTATGACAAACACAAGGATGTTCAACCTGAAAATCAAAGGGGATTCAAGTAACATTTTTAGTGCATATTGAAGCACTTAGATGGAGCTGCTGAGGAGGTTTTAATGAATTTTGCACAGAGAGCAGCACAGCTTTTTGGAGTGTGATTAGAAAACAACAAAACTGGAGGGATTCAGAGCAATTCTAAATATTTGTTTAAAATGTTAATGGAGACTCCATTTTGTAGAACAAAGTGTAAATTAAAAATTAATTTTCAGGGAGAGCATTTATGTTTCTTGTAAAAGAAAAAGGTACTCCACCATTCTGTGTTTGCCTGGTAAATGTCTATGCTGTTGTCGTTTTTAGCTATGTCTGGCTTGGTCCCAGACCCTCTTGTCTTCTGACTCAGTTTCCTTTCCCTGAGTAAGCTGTTACTTGTCATGGCTTTTAATTGTTATTTTCTGCTTCTGTAACTTCAGCTCTGAAATCTTTCTGGAACGTTAAACTCACATCCAGCTGCCTGTTGGATATCCCCATAGGCAGCTCAGTCTAAGCGTGTCCAAAGTGAAACGCAGTAGCAGCGCCTAATCCTCTCCACCACCCCCAGCCTGATCCTCCATTTCACTATCTGCCCTGTTGCTCCAGCCGAGAACCTGGGGGTCTTCCTCTCCTTGCTGCCCACATCTAATTATTTTCATTGAGTACAATCACTTCTAGCCCCTCAGGATCTGTCAAGTCTGTTCTGTCCTCTCTGTCCACACAGCTCCAGCTTCAGTTCTCACTTGGACACTCCCACTAGATCTGTGACGACAGCACACTAGCTGGGTTCTTCAGCACCGGCCCTATATGCTTGTATCATTCCCACACTACAGCCAGGGAGCAGTTCCTAAAACCCAAGTATGATCACATGGCTCCCATTTTTTGTGGATGCAGTCTTTTCTGTTTTTGTTTTTCTTTTTTAATAGCACCACGTAACTCCCTGTCTCCAGACCTTTGTCCACATCGCATCTGCCTGCAATGTTCTTTCCAACCCCACCCAACAACCTGACCACCAAAGCCCCCCTTTAAGCTCAATAGACCCTGCCTGAGTCTCAGCCTTAACACTTCCTCATGGAAGCCTTCCTGGACCCCTAGCCTCAGTTGGATTTTCCTGTTGCAAACTCTCTCGTTACACAAGTATTGTCCTTCACAAGGAGACCTTATCGCAAGTAAAGTTGAATAGTTATTTGTGTGATGGCTGTTTTGCTGTCTGTCTGCCTCTTCTATACTCTTATCTCCACAAGAACAACAACAGTGTGTCTTGTCTCCTAAAGGTCTAGCATTTAATAGGTTCTTGATATATGGATTTATTAAATGAATGAAAACAAACTCTTTAGTATTGATCTGACCCCACTTTCCATCCAACTTTTCATGTGGTATTTATCTCCCTGTGCATTACCTCACTCTGAAATCCATAGTTACAGACACCAGACTATGTCACCCTTGCCCACTCTGCTCCCCACATTTAGGGGCACATCTGGCCTTTCCACTAAGTCCAGTCCCTGCCTGGAAGATGTCTCTGCTGTTTTTGAGACACTGTTTAAAGTCACCTCCCCCAAGAGCCTTTCTCGGCTCATTCCACTCAAGTAGAATGGACCACTTCCTTCCTCCCTCCAGTCCCTGCTATACTGCTATGTGCTGTGGTGAAAACAAGGCTTCACGTGGCTTGACTGAGATCTGCTGGAGACTCTTCTGTGGGCTGGATGAAGTTCATTACCAGCATAGGGTCTATAAAGCTGAAAATCATCTCAGAGTTTGCAGTTACTTTATAAAGTGAAAAATTACTTTCTATTTCAGCAGCATTGAAGAAAAAAAGTATATATGGCTTTGACTATTTTTGTTTGTTTTTGTTCACACCTCCAAAAAAAAACACGCTTCTGGTAATGTGGCATAAACATCACAGGTATTGCAGTTAAGTAGGTCTGTATCTCAGCAAGCACTCATAAAAAAAATTTTTTTAAACCCCTCTCAGTATGCCTGCTTGGACAGAGGAGCCTGGAAAGCTACAGTCCCATGGGGTCACAAAGAGTCAAACACAAATGAGCTACTAACACACACACACACACACACACGCTTGGCTAACACTGCTTGATGTGAGTGAGATTTGAGGCACACTACTTCCAGATTTCCAAAATGTCTCACCTTTGGGGTCTGCCCCCAAACTGACTCAAAATTTAAAATTCCTAAGTTGCTTAGATACCCTTTATTTACCCCAGTTTCATTTATTCTAGTTATTCCTCTAGTTCTATTATGACACAAATGACCTTTCAAACATCTCACTTTTCATTAACATTTTTTAATTTCTTTAGCAGAGTAGCTCAAATTTTTATCAGCCTAACAATTCCACAGTAGAGTATTTTCATCTAAGAAAACATTGGGAAAACCCCTGGCATAATTAACCTTTACATGTTTCTAAGACTATTAAACACATCTTGGACACATGGCTGTACAAACAACATATGAAACATTAAAATACTTTTCTTTAAAAAGCAACTAGTGCCACATTTACTTGTCTTTTTGATGTTATTTCAGGTTCAGTAAAGTCATTTTGGTTCAGGTTGACAAAAATTTCCCCTACTACCCCTCTAGAATGGTTCAAGACGTAAGTCGTCAGGCCTCTCTCCCCTTCTCTCCTCGGGAAAGATTCATCTTGCTCTTTCAGTGGCCATGCAGGGTGAAGGAGAAAACAAAGGAATAACCGCTGGAACCACCAAATAGCAAATAGATATAAGCTAAGAGACGCTGCCATATTTCCAGTTCATTTGAAAGATAAAATCCATTCGACTCAAGGCTACATGTTTTTCAGACACAAGGGAGATGGAAATGAGAAGGAGAAGGAGTTCCTTTTGCCTATGAATTTCACTAGAACTAGATTACTATGTCATCAAATAAAAAGTGGCTGGCCACAGACTTACAACAGGAGGTCTTACTAGCAAGTAGTAGGAAAGAGTGCTGTCTTTCTGTTGCCTGAAAGTCTTATATTCATGAGAAATTGAGGGCAAAAACTGATTGTCTAAACATTGTTTCTGCACAAACTAGCCAGTTTATATTTTTCAAATATCCATGTTAATGTTCTAATACTATCTGAAAAGTCTAGGTGTCATGGGCAGTGAAAGTGTTACTGAATTTTAAGGCTCTGCAGACTCTATATAATTTAACATACTCAATGTAACAAGCATACTTCAGTCACCATAATGAACAAGGACATCCCAAACCTGGGCACGAAATCTTTTCAGTCTTTTGTTGATAGGCATTTTGTCTGCCTTTGTGTATATATGTGTCTGCAATCCTGAAGCACTGTGTGCGCTTACATATGATAACATCTTGGCTTATTTGAATAGATGCAACCCACACTTGTTATTGGAAAAGAAAATTCTTATTTTTCTTTGAATGTAGTTATTCACTGTGGCTTTCATGACTCAATATATTTTAATTAATCATAATTTTTGGTTTTTAGTTTTTGATACTTAGATTGTTGCAATTTGGTCAATCAATCCTCCTTTAGGCTAGTTTCTCCATCTTTCTCCAGAATTTCTAAAGCATCATTACCTTCTGGCAATAAATGTTCCAAGTCCGTCTAGAATGTTACCCCAAGAATGGAATCAGCTTCTCTCCAAAGAGACCTGCTTAAATAGACCTGCTTAAATAAATAGTTCTGGTTTGTCTGCTATAATGTGAAATGTGCATTAATGAAAAACCGCATGTTTTACAAAAATACACATTAAAAGTCATGGGGCTTATGGGATAAATAAAGTTGGGGAGACTGCCCAAAAGATAGGCCATCTTGTGACTAAAGTGCTAAGAAAAACAATCATTGGTGCCTTGTCAGTCACCTTGGACCACACATGCAGGCAGCTAGACATGGCTAGAGGCTACCAGAGTAGACATTAAAAATTCACATAAACATTGAATGGCAATACTGGCCACTGTTCAGTTAGAGCGGAGCCAGGAGGTTGCTGGGACAATCCAGCCAGAACCAGCTCTGAGCCAGGAACTTCCCAGGCACAGGAGCCAAAAGTGACACAAAGCTGGGGTCCACCTCTCTGGGCTCCCACAGAGCCTGGTGCGGGTGCTCATTTTCAATGTCCACAAAACACAATGCGAGGAGTCCTACTCCCAGGACAGCACTGAGCGGTGGGCATGCTTTCCTTTCTGCTGAAGGTTTCAGTTCTACTCCTGCTCTTCTGGCGCTCCTCACCTAGAAAAATCTAATATGACCAGGCTTGACTTTTAGATTAGACTGACATCATTCTCCCATCACTCTCGAACTAATTCCTATGGCAGAAACATGCTTTGTGAAGCCATCAGTTTCTTCTCTGTCTGTACATGCAGATAGCCTCCCACCTCCTTGAATCTGAGCTGACCTGAACCTGCTTTAACTACCAGAGTACAGCAGAAGTGACTGAAGGGCTTCCAAGATTGTCATAAGAACTTTTACAGCTTCTATCTAGGCGCCTTGGAATGCTCACTCTGGATGATGCCAGCCCCCACCTAAGAAATTCAGTTACCCTAAGCCCACCATACTGTAAGGAAGCCCAGGCTAGCCCCGTGGAGAGAGAGATACCCAACTAGCTCCCCATTGTTCCAGACATCCCATCCCAGATGTCAGACATTTAAAGATGATGACTTCAGGGAGTTCCCTGGTGGTCTAGGGGTTAGGACTCAGCACTTCATTGCCGTGGCTGGGTTCAATCCCTGGTTAAGGAACAGAGATCCTACAAGCCGCAAGGCAGAGCACCGCCCCGCCCACCGCCACCAAAAACTATATACAATAAAGATGATGACTTCAACCATAGCCACACCTGACTGTATCCCTAAAAAGACCCAAAGCAAGAACAACTCAACCAAACCTTTAACCTCCAGAACTATGAGAGATAATGGTGATTGCTGTTTTAAGCCGTTAAGTTAAAACTTAATAAAACTAAATAATCCTAAAGGATTATTTTACCACTTTAATGACAGAAAGTGAAGAGGAACTAAAGAGCCTCTTGATGAAGGTGAAAGAGAAGAGTGAAAAAGCTGGCTTAAAACTCAACATTCAAAAACTAAGATCATGGCATCTGGTCCTATCACTTCATAGCAAAGAGATGGGGAAATTGTGGAAACAGCGTCAGATTTCATTTTCTTGGGCTCCAAAATCAATCCAGATGGTGACTGCAGCCATGAAATTAAAAGACACTTGCTCCTTGGAAGAATAGTTATGTCAAACCTAGACAGTGTTTTAAAAAACAGAGACATCACTTTGCTGACAAGGTCCATAACAGTCAAAGTTATGGCTTTTCCAGTAGTCACGTATGGATGTGAGAGTTGGACTGTAAAGAAGGCTGAGCACTGAAGAAATGTCGCTTTCAAACTGTGGTGCTGGAGAAGACTCCTAGAGTCCTTTGGGCTGCAAGGAGATCAAACCAGTAAATCCTAAAGGAAATCAACCCTGAATATTTATTGGAAGGACTGATGCTGAAGATCCAATACTTCAGCCACCTGACGCAAAGAGCTGACTCATTGGAAAAGACCCTGATGCTAGGAAAAATTGAGGACAAGAGGAGAAGGGAATGACAGAGGATGAGATGGTTGGGTGGCATCACTGACTCAATGGATGTGAGTCTGAGGAAACTCAGGGAGATAGTGATGGACAGAGAAGCCTTGTGTGCTGAAGTTCATGGAGTCTCAAAGAATCGGACATGACTTAGTGACTGAACAACAAAGTTTTAGGGTGATATATTATGTAGTTGACCAGAACATAGAGAAATATACTATACTAGTGTATAAAAATTAAGCATAGGTAAGGAGGATAGATTATCTGTCTTGAGTGTAGTGTTGGGATAACTGTAGCTGGGCTATTTAGAGGCAGAGTTAGAAAAGATCTCCTTTGTATACATGAGCTCACATGAACACTTTCAAGGTTTTGTTTTACATTTTTTCTGTGCTATACCTGCTAACAATTTTAGCTTCTACTGGGGCTTCCCTGGTAGCTCAGCTGATAAAGAATCCGCCTGCAATGCAGAATGCAGGAGACCCTGGTTTGATTCCTGGGTTGGGAAGATGCTCTGGAGAAGGGACATGCTACCCACTCACTCCAGGATTCTTGGGTTTCCTTGGTGGCTCAGATGGTAAAGAATCCACCTGCAATGTGGGAGACCTGGGTTTGATCCCTGGGTTGGGAAGATCCCCTGGAGGAGGGTATGGCAACCCACTCCAGTATTCTTGCCTGGAGAATTCCATGGACAGAGAAGCCTGGTGGGCTACAGTCCATGGGGTCACAGAATCTTCCAGACTTTGATTTTAGCTGAGTCACAGATTTATTTATGAAAGTGAAAAGGTGAGTCGCTCATCATGTCTGATTCTTTGCAACACTATGGACTCTGTAGCTTGCTAGGCTCCTCTGTCCATGAGATTCCCCAGGCAAGAATACTGGAGTGGGTTGCCATTTCCTTTTCCAGGGCATCTTCCCGATCCAGGTATCAAACATGGGTCTCCTGCATTGCAGGCTGATTCTTTACCATATAAGCCACCAGGGAAGCCAGATTTATTTATAACTTAAGTGATATAACTACTTATTTTTTATCCTTCCACATAAATTAAGTCTGAAGTGAAAATGTTAATATTAACACAGATAATAAGACTACTGGATGATTAATAAGGTTTAACATTGCAGTGTTTGGCAGCTATATTTGTAAATATCCCATTACTGGTTGCTACTCAAATTCTTTTGCTTTGATTTATTGCGGTTGAAACATAAACAAAGCTTCCTGTTGTGTTTTGGTTTTAAGATTTTTGAAAGTCTTATTTTTACCATGCTACTGTTTCAAATACCAGAAATTATAACGTACTTTCTAAAGCATTAGTAGAACCAGAAACAGCTTTTTATAGGAAAGGAAAAAACACAACTTGTTTTAAGTTTATTTATATTTGCAGTCATTAACAAGTACCATTTTTACCTATTACTGTTTCTTACCTGGCATTTTGTGACTTTTCATCTGTTTCATGATTACTGACATCCAAACAAATAAAAGAAGTTTACATTTCACATCGTAAAAAACTTTCATCATAAAGTAATTTGATAACAAGCGAGTTCTGATGGCTTTACACTGGATGGCTGAGAAACACAGCCAAAAAGAATTATCACCAAGATACATCTCTCTTACCTGAGACTTTGTCTTAACCCTGCTGCTGCTGCTAAGTCACTTCAGTCGTGTCTGACTCTGTGCGACCCCGTAGATGGCAACCCACCAGGCTCCCCCATCCCTGGGATTCTCCAGGCAAGAGTAATAGAGTGGGTTGCCATTTCCTTCTCCAGTGCATGAAGGTGAAAAGTGAAAGTGAAATCGCTCAGTCATGTCTGACTCTTAGCAACCCCATGGTCTGCAGCCTACCAGGCTCCTCCGTCCATGGGATTTTCCAGGCAAAAGTACTGGAGTTGGGTGCCATTGCCTTCTCTGTCTTAAGCCTATTATTTAGCAAATATGCCCTGGTAGCAGCAGCACATTCTCGTTTCAACAAAGAGGTATTATTTGCATATAATGCCCAATTAAACAAATGTACCTTTAGGTGCAAGAGTTTACAGTTCCTTTTTTTTTTTTTTTTT